>JABTTQ020001168.1:0-466735 GCA_016081115.2 Rehmannia glutinosa
TGAGTATATATGACCATTTAGAGGAATTGAGAGATAGAATCTTTGTGTCCGTTTTGGCTGTTGGAGCTGCTATAGTTGGTTGTTTTGCTTTTTCAAAGGATCTCATTATGCTTCTTGAAGCTCCAGTTAGAGCACAAGGTGTTCGTTTTTTACAACTAGCACCTGGCGAATTTTTCTTCACATCTCTGAAGGTTAGATCCTGTCGTAATTTTTTTTTATCACTATTCCTTAATTTTGTTGGGGCATTTGTAGACTTAAAAGTGACATCATGTTTTTATGCAGGTATCAGGATACTGTGGCCTTCTATTAGGAAGCCCTGTAATACTCTATGAGATCATAGCTTTTATTGTTCCAGGTTTAACAAAGGCAGAGAGAAGATTTCTAGGGCCAATTGTCCTAGGATCGTCAATCCTTTTCTACACCGGCATTATATTCTCTTACTACGTTCTTACTCCAGCAGCCTTGACATTCTTTGTTAATTATGCGGAAGGGGTTGTTGAGTCGCTGTGGTCCATCGATCAGTACTTTGAATTTGTCCTTGTGCTCATGTTTAGCACTGGATTGTCTTTCCAGGTAAAGTTCATTTATTATGTGCATCATTTTTTCATGCTGACGATGGTATGTAAATTTTTCTCATTCGTCAAATTATTCCATGAACATAACAACTTTTTTTTACCAATTCTAGTTTAATGCTATGTATGTCTTTCCCATTTGTTTGATTGAGAATGTAAGGTTCATAGCAGTTCACCCCTTTATTATTATTTTACGGGATATTAAAAAAAAAAGAAAGAAAGAAAGAACGAACCTGAGGTTTGGGGTATTTACATAAAAGCCCAGAGAAGTTTCAAATTTATATAAACTCCTTTGAGGTTTGATTCCGTCTTACATTCATAGAAATATTACTATTATCCACTTATATATAAGACAGATTCAAACCTCAAGTTTTTTTCGTAATCTTGAAACTTCTCTGGGTCGTTTTTGTAAATACCCCAATCCTCAGCCCTCAGGGTTTTACTGTATTATCCCTTATTTTACTAAGTTCCCAGTCTAGATTGAAGTATACTCTTATCTTCACGTGAATTTGGTAGGCATTACCCAATAAAAGTATATTTCATTCAGTTAAAGTATACTCTGATATGATGGACAAAAGAAAGATGTTTGTTATCTGCTGTTGTTTTTGGTTTTATACGAGGAATTCAGATTTTAAAACTGAAAAATCTTTGTACCCAACACAGGCTTTTGTTAATTTTAGTGATTTCGAAAGTTCTACTTATAACTAGTTGACATGTTGTCGACTCGTGTTTGTCAGGTTCCAGTTGTACAACTGCTTCTTGGACAACTAGGTTTGGTTTCATCAGAACAAATGCTATCAGTTTGGAGATATGTGGTGGTAGGGTCAGTGGTTGCAGCTGCTATACTCACACCATCAACCGATCCCCTTACTCAAATGCTCCTGGCCGGGCCCCTTATGGGTCTTTATTTGGGTGGTGCCTCCATGGTTAAGCTTCTTGGGCGATGATTTTTCGTTTTGGTGATCATATAGCAGTAACTTGCTACAGATACGAAAGTACAGAACTCCAGTTATAGTAAATGGCACGTGTTTTGCAGAAACGCGTAGTGTGTGAGATGTCTAAATCCAGTTTGTGTATCGTCGTTCATGCTATAGCCGTTTGCATGAATGCAAATGACATTGTGCTTTATGGGTTCAGATATGAGTTAAATAGTTCTTGTATAAAATAGTTTTAGTTCAAGGCAGTTTCATTGGGCTGTCAAAGAGTTTGTATATCTCCACTTGAAGAATCTTAATTGTCTAAAACTCTATATCCATTACATAGTACTACTGTATCAACACCCTGTTCAGCTTTGATCCAAGAAGCATAAACTTCTATTTTTAGAAGAAGTAATTTACCGCAGCAAAAGTGAACAACAGTCAAGAATCTTTCGTAGTGTTAACAAATAGAAGTTGAAAGTTATTTAAGTTAGTAGTTGAAAGAGGATGTTCGATGAAGAAATTGTAAAAGTGCTTTTACATATATCAAAGTAAAATCAAAAGTAGAATCAAAAATTGGATACACCCTTTCCCTACTTCCTCTCCCAGCTTTTAATTTGATTAAATTATATTCTGATTTTAAATTATGCTGACATTTTAAAACCCTAAAAATTCTTATGCAGCCAAAATCTGCAAATCATTTTTTTAAAGTGTTTACAAACACTCCTCTTCATTAATAGACAAGTTTTTGGCTGCATAAGCTTTATGAATAGACAAGCTTTATTAACTTGGTTAACACCTACTGTAATCTATTCTATATAATCACATCAACTGAAGCAACCAAGGTCTGAGAATATGGATTATAAAGCAGAAAACAAATTACATCCAGCCAAACTCTTCTTTAATTGCTTACTACAAGATTCTCCAGTTTCGGAACAAGATCACCCGCGCCTGCACAACCTAGTTCAGATTCCAACTGTCTCAATGAACTCCTCAAACAAGTGCAAACTTTACTAAACTCTGCTGTAAAACATTTCAGATTTCTTATCTCTATTTCCGTTTCATTAGTAAAGCTCGAAAATTTTTCCACAGCCACCTTAATCGCAGAAATCTCTTGTGGTGGATAAAGGCATGCTCCAAGCTCATCAACCTGAACTCCAATCCCTTGACAGAGCTTCAAAAGTTTCTCCAATGAATCTACTGAAATGGCTGAGTCATCGGAATTTCCGGTCTGAAGCAATCCAGTAATGGATCGAATTAGTTCCTTAATAACCACCAGCATTTCAGATACGAGTGTAGTTGTTAACTGCACGATTTTCATTTCCTCAGGGGACAAGTCATTTCCCATGTCTCCATCACATGAATTTTCATCGTCAATGGATATATCCTCTGCTTCCGTAGTAGAGACCTCACCAGAAGCTTCGTCCGCTGGCTTAAGTTCTTTCATTTCACGAAGAACGTCTTTCATGGAAACTGCAACTTGTGTCATCGCTCGTCCAATGGCTGTGACGTTTGTGGGTGGAGTCTTTTTCAGAGCAGAACAAGCGTCCCAGACTGTCCCTACAAGTTGCGGAATCGAGAGTTTCTGGGCTTTGTTTGGTGATCCTGTAAATTCGTTTAGGAGGAAAATGTTACACGATAAATACAGTCGAGTGATAGAGCGGGATGACAGTAAATATACTATATGAGTACATGAAAATAGAAACAGAAATCATCCTGCAGACTAAACTTCCGCAATCGATAAAAGATTGACTTTCAATTTTGTGTTCTTTCTATTCTAACGTGTTTCCACAAGACAACAATTTTGCCGTTCCATAAAAGATGAATCGTTATTTCTTTTGGGATCAAGTTACAGTAAAGCAAAAGCATTGAAGCTACCATAAAGTACATAAATAAAAAATTGCTGTGTGACAGAAGAGGCTATCCTAGAGCAAAAGTTTCTTATATTGGTGTATCAAACTTACTAAGATAAGAAACTAACAAGACATGTTAAAATTTGTACCAACAATTTTTATTTCTTGGTTAAATTTATTAAAGGAGAATCTATGATAACTTAGAGAGAGACAAAGACCACGAGAGCACAGACAGAAAAAAGAAAGGTACCGTATGAAGAGACTGCTTCCTGTAATAGCATAAAACTGCTGTCAACGACTTGCTTTGTAGCTTTATGGATGCATGACGAGAGGGTCGGTCCTGCACCAATTGAACTTCCATGGGAGAGTAAGAGGAACCCTTGCAGCAAATTGAAGTATGCAGACATGTTTTCTTCAAGCGCTTTAACTCCAGGGTTATCTCCAGTGTAAAGCATCCCAACTATATTAGAAAACAAAAAGAGATGCATAAATTCTCAAAAATAAAACATGATTCTCTTTTAAGGAAATGATAGAGACATCTGACTAATAATTTTGGGTAAATTACAATTTTAGTCCTGTAACTTTGGGGTAGTTGCAATTTAGTCCTTTATCTTTAAAAGTTGCAGTTTTGGTCCTGGACAATTTTGCCCTTCTGGCTAAATAGCATTTTTGGTCTTTTATCTTTCTAAAGTTAGCAATTTTATAGGGATGGCAATGGGGCGGGTTGCCCAGGACCCAGACCTGTCCCGTGCCTAGAACGGGGGCGCGGCGGGGCAGGTCGACCCGTTCTGCCCCGTTTTAAATTAAATTAAAATACAAAATTTATTATTCAATTTATAAATATTAAATATAATATAAGAATACATAAAAAATTATATTATAATATATATTATATATGCAAAATATATATTAAAAAATATTTTAAAACTAAAAATTCTAGGCGGGGCGGGGCGGGTACTAGCGGGGCAGAAGTGATACCCAGACAATATGCTGCTTGTTTTTCGCATTGTCTCTAAGTTTTCCTATCGGCTCCTGCGAGTTCTTTTTCAACATATTGATTTCCAATATGTTATCTTGTCCTGGTGTTCTTGTGCATACATCGTCAAAATTTGACGATATCTCCTGTAGGGTATACATCTTGAACACTCGTCCAGATCCATTTTTTCGGAGAAAATTCCCCTCACCAATTATTAATTATATAAAATAATAAATATAACTTAAAGTTCTGAATAAACCTGGGCTTTGATAGCATTTTAGGCAAAACACTTAGTCAAATAAGCCAATTATGTGCATAAGGGTATTCTTGGTATTTTGAAAATACAAAATAACCCCAGGGGACCAATTTTGCAACAACTTGAAACTTACAGGACCGAAGTTGCTTAGGTATAAAACATATAGGACCAATTTTGCAAAAACTTTCTAACTTGCAGGACTAATTTTGCAAACTCAATAGTTACAGGACCGAAATTGCAAACTGCTTATAGTTATAGGACCAATTTTGCAATTTTCCCAATAATTTTTCATAAAACGTTTTCTTGCCAAAGTAAAACAAGTGCTGAACTACAAAATGGCATGCTTCATGTTCGATTGCAATCACACTCCAATTATCATTGAAAATGGTTAAAGAAACTCAGTCGATGTGATAATTACTCCGTTTTACTTAAAGTTGTCATAACAATTTAGGTAAACCGTAAATGTCAAAAAATGTTTAAAAATTGAGGGGAACAACCCAACACTTAGCTGAATTAATGGAGAATTTGATATCCATCAGAGATAACAAAAGGCTCAACTTTCATAGTTGTAAAAATATTTTTGTAAACTCAAATTAATCAAATAATTCAAAGACATCAAATAAATTGAACTGCCAATACTTGTTCAACAATCACTAATTACACAAACTCAAACATGAATTCCTACTCTTTATCAACAAGTAGGTTCACTAATTACAAACATTCGGAACATAAACTCTACTTGATCGTGAGATATATTTGCACGTGTAGAACAGATATATGGTACACTTGCAACACTAATTCTTCAACTTTTGCCTGTTGTTATTAAACCTTAAATTAGCTTTTAAGAGACCAAAACCTATAACTAAAACCTATTGAAACATAATAAACAAAAGCAATTGGAATAATGAATGCCCACAAAGAAGCAAAAAAGCAGTGTAGTTTAGTTAACAATTAAACATTTCATAGTCCCATATTTCACAAAGTAACAACAATGATTACTCACACGCACATATCCACAAACAAATAATGAACATATGCACACATTAGACATCAATTTTTTCACAAGGCAAAGAATGGGAAAAAAAAATGGATGGGAGAGAGAGAGAGAGAGACCCGTAGTGGCTTGTTTGGAGACTTGTTCACCCATTTGAATGACCTCCTTCCAGCTCACTTTTTCAAGAGATGAGGCCGGCGTTTGATCCAACATCTGCGAAAAACATCGGTGAACTTACGAAACTACAACTCAATATCAAACCAAACAGACCCGAAAATAATTTGTTGCTTATAACTGATTATTGTATCTCGATAAAAGCGTGAATTTTTTATTAAAAAAGACCAAAGGTGTCTCCTGGAAAACCTGAAAAGTTTCATGAATGGTGTTGAGGTGCTCGTTTAGAGCTCGGCTCAGCTGCTCCCTCGCTGCTTTCCCCATCTCAGCTACACACACAAACACGCACACTGTGTGTGGAGAATTGTTCACTGATAATTTCAGGGTTCTTCCTCCTGTGGCTCTATCAAGCTATTAGACAAAAATAATAATACCTAGAGAAAACAAAGAAAAGAAAGATCCACGGTTTCTGGGTCCAGTACAATTATGGGCCGATTCATTGGGCTTTTGATGACACAGGCACCGATATTTGGTCCATATCCATATCTATGTGTACATTATTATATGACACTAGTTTTTTACCCGTGAGATGCACGGGAGTATTTTCGGGGTGTGGTGTTGCTATATAAATGAAATATCAATATAAAAATATAATCTATTACAAATATTTGAAAAAGCAAATTACAATTGCACAAAAAAAAATTACAAATTTTGAAATACTTCTTTGTACACAACATTAGTCGTTTGTTTGTTGTTTGATGCATCATCGCCGCAAACTAATATTTTCAGCCCCTTTCGATTGGCAACTCGAGAAACTGCCACATATAATTGGCCATGACTGAAAACCGGATTCTTAAGATATAGGCCAACATTAGATAGAGATCATCCTTGGCTTTTTTTTTATCGTCATGCATGCATACGACACGATCAAAGGAAAGCGTCTTCGCTAGAACTTGAAGGGAATCCGAGGTCCGAAGGGATAAGAGTCATTCGCGGAATCAAAACTTTGTGACTGCATTGGCTCGGTGAGAATCTTGGATTCAAGCACATGTTTTCAAGCACTTGTAATCACCAATCGTGTACCATTACACAAACCAATTGAATGGTCTATATTTCTCAGGAGCATAACAGGAGTCCCAACCTTCAAATGAATTTCATGATTAGGTACTCCGGAACGTCTTATCCCATTTAAGAATTCCGGTGTATGCGGATCATGTAAGAAATCAACATTAGCGTCGATTTGCAAGTCTTTATCCGAACTCAAATAAGTGTGACCTTCTCGATGTGTTCAAGGAGGTCGTATATTGATTATCGACTCAACCACATCGAGTAGGTGCCAAAATAGCTATTTCCTTGAGGATAAGTCGAATCCTCGATCGCGTCTTTAAACATTGGATAAGTCTTTCAATGATAGCGAGAAATAGGATCACCATTTGATTGAGCAAAATATCATCGGGGATGTCAATAGTGGCGAGAACCGTCATTTTCTCCTCAAGTGTTCCATCCACGATATTTGCAATCCATTCGGAAAACTTAACCAAATCCGCATAATTATCGCTTTCACCTGGTCTTTGAAGCTCGCATGTTCTTAGTTGCTTTAAGCGCGATCGACAATGCCTCCACGTTGCGAAGAATTTATCGTGGCATTGACGATATCCTGCCGGCTTCCCTTGGGTACTACTGGCAATATCTGTCGAAAATCTCCACCAAACACAACCATTTTGCCTCCAAACGGAATATGCTGACTTCCTGGTTTGACGGTCTCCATAATATCTTTTATAGTTGTGTCCACAACCTCAAAGCAATGCTTGTGCATCATTGGAGCTTCGTCCCATATTATTAGTTTACTACGCACAATCAATTCAGCAGGTGGACTGCCAACTTTGATTTCACAGCTTGATCCGTCATGTAGATTTATAGGAATAACAAATCGAGAATGTGCAGTCCTCCCACCGAGCAAGAGAAGAGACGATATTCCACTTGACGCCACATTAAGTACAATTTGTCCTTTTGATCTCAACCCCGAAGACAATGCCCTCCACAAATAGGTTTTGCCAGTACCTCCATATTCATATACAAAGAAAAGACGACCTCTATCGGATTGAACCGCACACATGATTTCAGAATACACGTGGCATTGCTCATCAGTAAGGTTTGAAAGAAGATCTTTGTTCTCTGCGGCTAAGGCCTTACGATCGTATCGTAACTCGTCGTAAACCAATCTATTTTGGCTGAATTCAATATTGTGAACATTTGGAAATGGCATCGTACAAAACTCATGGAGACTCCTGCCCCGACTTCGCAATAATTTTTCAATTTCTAACAGGACAAGATTCTTAATTTCATTTTCACTTAGAACCAGATCTAGCAAAAAAAAAGAAACAACATAAAAACCCAAAAAATAATTTAAGGCTTATTATTATAACCAAAAAACATCAAGAAATAACATAAATAGATTATACAAATTCAAAAATTAATATAAACATAATATATAGTTTGAAAAGTTATACATTGATGTTGAAAAAGAATTCGTCGTCTATATACAATATCGTCCGAAAGAAGTTCCCAACATTTGTCCCATACTTCTTCAGTTCTGCTCAAAGAATCTGATGACAATAACGATGCAAACAAACTCCTGAGTGTCTTTGCAGATGCCCAGTGGCTCGCTTCAATGATGCCATCAATATATTCTTTATCGTCTTCTAACAACCCTATAGCATAACAGGCCTCACGATAAGTTTTGTGTTGTACACCATGTATTTTTTTGTAATCATAGAAAACGTCCTATAGTAAATCCCGCCTTTTTCGGCTCCCACTTCTTCAATTTTGATTTCCACGTGAATTTTGTAGGAGCTTTAGCATAGGTCAATTCTCCTGCTTCAGGATATATTTTATTAGCTTCCATCCAAGCTAAAAGCATGCTTTATCTGACAGTGCTTCTCTTGAGAACATCGTCTATTCTTTCAGAATCATCAAATATTACTGTTTGTTCGTTCTCAAGATGGAAACTAAGACGTTCAACTGATGGATATTTATATTGAATTTCATATCATAGTAATCTCCATGCTGCTTCGCAAGATGAAATGTATCTGCAATCATAATACATGTTAACTTCATCTATAGCTTTCCCGGATTCTTCATCACCACTGCTCTAATAGAATGATGCAGTCACCCGATCATGTCCCTTATTGACATATTTGAACAAATACTTTATAGATCTAGATTGATTACACCATTCTACGTTAACATGGGCACCATATTTAAGAAGCAATCTACGATTATGCGGCACGACATATCTGATATCAAGAGGAACACCATTTTTCTCGACAACCCTACCATCATTCCTACATCGATAACGTGGATAGCCTTCTTCATCAATACACGTGGCATCAACAAATTTTTTAGGAAAATGTTTCGTGCAACGCCCATCAACCATACACGGATAACTTTTTCTTACTTCACCGCACGGACCATGAATCATGAAATCTCTAACTGCGACATAATAACACGGATCATCGGCTTCATCTGGTATCTCGGCCGATATAATTCTATCTATATCATCTGTAGTTGGGTACTTATCTTCTTTAGCCAGAAAGAGAAGAATATGAGCATGAGGCAATCCACGTTTCTGGAATTCTATCGTATATATAACTGTAACGACGTAAGTTAAAAAAATAAATAAATATATTAGATAAAATAGTATATTGAATAAAAAAAAGTGAGAAAATAATTAAGAAGATTCAACAACCTGATACAACTTTACCGAATATTTGATTATGACGAAGATCCTTGATCAGAGCATCTAGTTTGACTTTAAATATTCTACAAATAATGTCTGGTCGATCTTCAGCAGTAAGATTTCTCTTCTCAAGAAAACGAACAATCTCAGGCTATTTTGGATTGGACATGAATGTTATAAATAGGTTGGGATAACCGGCCCATCTACATATAGCCATCGCATCTTGATAATTTTGTATCATAAATCGGGCTCCTCCAGTGAAACTCGATGAAAGTATAATTCTTTTGCCTTGTGACCTGGGATCAGAGTCTCCATTCAACACAGTATCTGCCGGACCCTTATATATATCACAACGCAACTTCTTTTGATGTAAGCCCACATATTTCAACCGGGCCGATTCAACCATTGTATAAGCGTCCACGACAAATTGTTGGAACAATCTTCTGGAAGACAAAATAGTAGAAGGTTCATTATTCCTTTCGTGCAACCGGTAGGGAAAAAACTCACGAACACTCACTGTTTTTCTTCCTCCTTGGGTTCTACTCTTCAAGTTCGAAAAAGGAATGTCTTCTCTAAAGTCATCCTCACCATAAGGTAACAACAAAGGATATTGCAATGCCAAATATGTAGCATTCAACTCATTTATCATCTGCAATTGTCCGATTTTGGTTTCAATCAATATATCTCTTTCTCCTAAGGCCTGATCAAAATCACCAACAATCAAAGCGGTTACCTCAGAGCTCGATGGCAGGTTATATCTTCTAGCACCGTTGCCTCTCTTACCAATAAGACGTAATCTAGCATCTGAATTTGGAGTTTCACGAATCTTTTCTCTTGCTACTCTGAAGGTTTTCACCAATATATTATTGTCATCTAACATTTTTTGAAGTCCGACAACAATATCTTGGTGCAGATTATTGGTATCACTTCCTTGCCTACAGATTGATTCAAGTAAAAATACAATAATGAGCATGGATAATTATATACATTTACTTATTATATTGCATAATGTATAATTAATTAAAAAATAAAAACAAACAAACCTGACAGCATTCAATCTGTGATTTATCTCATTCTCTGTATTGTATATATAAAGTTGTGCAAATTTAGGTGTTGAACCATCAGAGGGCAATAAATTACCAATTAAATGATAGTTTTGTCCGTACATCCGGAAAATCGAGCACCTTATCCTTTGTTTATGTCGTGTGTCGATCTTTTCCTGTCACGCCCCAAACGCGACGCGATGGCGATCAATCACTTAAACAGAAATAAATCAACAGTCTAAACCAAAGATACAAAACTCCAAGTGAAATAGAGTCTAATGCAAATGAATTAAAATAAACACGAGTACAAATTGCATCTTAAAGTCCGGCGGTATCCGAATACAACCCAAAAGATTATCGAATTAACTTACACCCAAGAAATAAAATGAAGGAGTCCAACAACAAATAAAAGTAAAAGGAAATGTTGCTCCACATCACCGATAGGGATTCAATGCGTAGAGTTCGATGTCTTCCGAACTCTTCATCTAAAGGTTAGAAAACGAGGAGGAATGAGACAGAAATCTCGGTGGATGGGGTGATCGTGTGCAAGTGTGGCGATATAAATAGTTAATGCGAAAAAGCGGTTGTATGAAAACGCGTGAGGTATGATGCATGTGTTCACACATAGTCCACAAGCGTCGTGATAAATATATTAAGTAATATACTTATACGATTTAAGAAAACTTGATTCGTAGTCACGCAAGCATTATGGTTCAAGCAAGACATGGGGATTTGCATCGATGTGTAGCGCCAATCCTATGCAAGACAATTAGTGGTTGCGTCTTGGTATGTAGCGCCAACCCGTTCGTTCAACTCCGGAATCGTGTGGATCGGGGCAATGATTCCTTTGTTCTTCCTTGTAACTCCCGTTCATGATGGTCAAAGACACTGTCACCTTATCGCTCCATAAGCGCAAAGACAAAATCCACGTTGGAGCTAGCAAGGCTCGGATTCGTCATAATCATGATTATACCTCAATCTTATGACCCACTTCTTCCTGGACAAACTCCGTCCCTCGATTTGCGGGATTAGGGCGATGGGGCGGAGAGTGGAATAGCGGCCGAGCTGCCGGTTCCATCCCCGACGTATCCATTCCAAGCGTGAGCTCGACACACCAAGTTGACTCGGACAGAAATTAAGTACACGTTCGGGTAGTCAACCAGGCAAAATCGAAAGTATTATTGATTCGGGAAGCGATTCATGAAAAGTTCTCAAATTTTGCACAAAATAATTTTGGCGTTGGTGGAGTTATTGGGATGAAGATAATTATCGGGAGGATAAGTAGTCTTCGATATCTTAAGGATTAGGAGGAACATAGGTCCCGTTATAGATTCGAAATCGCGAGGCGGGGAAGTCGCCCGCGATCGATCGGTTATTAATCGGTCAAGACGATCCGATAAGTCAAGGGATTTTTAAGAAAATTAAACATTTTAATTAAATATTAAAGTAAGAGGGTCCAGGGCTGTTTCTTTAAAAGAAAATAATTTGAGTTAGGTCCTTATAAAAATAAAATTTACAATTAGCCCGCTTTGTAAAAACCAATACTTTTGGGGTTAAAAGTTAAATAAATAAATGTCCCGACCTTGAAACATTATGAGGTCAGTTCCTAAATTCTCTAAATTGTTCAGAGATTCAGGTTTTTAAAGTTTTGAGGTCGAGTTTTTATAAAATTCTCACATTGGCCCAAAATTTGTTAAAATTGTCACTTTGGGCCCTAAGTTTAAAATAATCGGAACTCACAAACTGGAAGGGATTTTAATGTGATTCCAGTTGGAAAATGTCACTAAGGTCAGTTGGATATTGGAACAAAAATAGTTTTAAAACGTCATAAGTATAGGTCCCTTAACTTTTGAAAATCTCATTTTTGTCCCATTTTGAAATAATTGCCTTTAAGGCTTTTAGGGGTCCAATTGTTATAAAATTTGAACCTTGGGTCCAAAATATAATTATGTTATAGGTAAATTAGTATTTCCAGGTGCATGGGCTGCATAAGTCCTGGAAATTTCATTTGGGTCCTCAAGTTAAATCTTTTACAATTTGGTCCCTCAAGTTTTATAAAATTACTTTCCAAGCTCTAAACACTTGGATTTTTGGAATACACTTAAAATATGTTATTTCCAGTCCCTTAAGAGTTAAAATTTCAAGTTTTAAATTAGGGTCTGGTACAGTTTCGAAATTTGCAAATTAGCCCTTAAACTTCTCAAATTTTACAATCTAGTCCTTGGGCTTTTAATGGTTGATTTTATTTATCTAAAAACTCTTAAAACTTTATTAAAATGTCAAAACATAATTTTTGAACCTGAGTACAGTCCCAAAAATCGAAAATTACAAAGGGGTCCCTTAAGTTTTATTTTCTTGCAATTAAGTCCACCAACTTTCCATTTTTGCATTTTAAGTCCAAAAATCGAAATTTAATCAATTATGCTCGACTTTTCCAGGTTATAAATCATTCAAAACATAGATTACAAGAGTCGTAAATATACATATTCATTTCATGCAAGCATTCATCAAGTACAACAATAAAGTGTACATGTATGTCCTATTTTTCGATAAATCGCATTTTTTGAGCAACACTTGAGAATTTTTCCACTAGATACAAGAAAATAGCATGCAATACATAATATATATCTCAAGTGCTCAATAACAAAATACTACATGCATATTTTCAATTTAAAACACCTAGAAGTTGAAAGGATTTTTCCACCCACCTCGTAGTAGTTTCTCGGGTTGATCTAAAATGTGGTCTTCTTCCTTGAATCAACTTCTTGACTCAAACTCTTGAAGATCAGCCCCTAAATGGTATCCAAACCATATTTTGATGTTAAAATTAAAGTCTCAAGTCTAAAGAAAATATACTAGTACCAAATGGTTACTACTCACCTTAATATCTTCAAGTAGTCTCAAAAATGGAAATTTTCCTTCAAGCCTCTAACCTCCACTTGAGATGATGTAGGTCAGCCCCTAAACTCCAAAAATTTATATTCTTGAGTCAAAAATTAATTCTTCATCTTGTCAAGAGAAAAATACTAAAACCATAATTTTCTCACCTTAATAATATGTAATCTTGAATTTCCTCTTCAAGCTTGTAGTCAAATCTAGGTCTCTAATTCTTCAAGAATTTTCTCTAGGAGTACCTCAACAAGAAGGATTCAACATTATTAGATGGTGAAGGTATAAGGTTGAGGATTGGAGAAGAAAAATAGAGTTGGGAGAAATGAAGAAATTCTTACCTTATGCTTGAAGAATTTGATCCTTTAGAGAGAAAAATGAAAGCAAGTCTTGTGTTTTTATGATAATTATGAAATGAATAATATTGGTAGATAAAGAAAAAAAATAACAAAAATGATTGATTCCCCTAAGACAAAGAGCCAAAAGTTGGAGGGAATAATAATCATGGTGTTGGTATTTTTATTTATTAGAATTTGGTGGAAAGAAAAGTTTGTCCATCCTTTAAGCATGTGACCAAAAGTTGAAAAAAAAAATATATATATGTAAATATATATATACATATATAATTGTAGGTCTTGAAAAGAATATGAAACAACCTCCCCATTTATGGTAATTTTCGAATTTTTTTTAAAAATATAAAAAATATATTTTTTTTAAAAAAAAAAATTGATTGGGAAATTGGTTGGGATGAATTATAGAATAAGATGAAATATTAGGATAAGGATTGGAATGTACTCCTAAATTGTTGGAGGTCTAATATTCCTAAAGTAGTAGTCATTCGATCAAGTATTAATACTAGAGGAAGAATATAAAATTGCTAAGCTCTAAAAATACGAAATGCGTAATTGACGTTGGAAGAAATAAATCAAAATAGAGTCGAGTTTCATTAATAATAGGTTTGTGATACATAGCCGAATAAATAATCACTACGTAACACCGAATCTCACGTTAAAATTCGGGGTCTCACATTCCTGCCCATAGATGTAAAACAAAACATACTATTATATGATCTTATATTCTCTTGAAAGTGTTTGCTTTTATCACTATCTTCATATAATAAATCACGAAGGAAAGTAGGTGGCTGTTTCATATGAGGAAGTTGAATAATGTCATGACTGCAACATGAGCCATACTTCGGTCAAGTAGATTTGACATGAGATTGTATCATCTCCTCATACCAAAACATGGTCGCACAATATTGACATGTATAACTTGCATCACCGATATCCCAGTACTCTGTAAGAAAATAATGTATAAATATTTATATATTTGATTAAACATTTATAAAGTTATACTTAAATTAAATATATGTTAACATACGAAAACAACAATTCTCACAATTGTTAATGGATCTTATTGTATCATGTAACCAAGATGAAGTTGTATTTGACTGCATTGAATTCTCCATTACTGTATTTGAATTGCAGTTCAAATCGGTCTGAACAGAGTCATCCATAGTAAGGTCAATAATTTCAGAGACATTAGAAATATTGGAGGACGCCGAGGGCATACAACAATAAGAATTGTTCAAATTCTTAATATTGTTTTGAGGTTGTGGTATTCTCCTGGAAATAACTGAACCAAAACAATAAAATACCTTACAATGTTAAATAACCTATACATACGTAATTTAATACAACAACAATATAAAATAAAAAATTGAATATACTATTAGAATTTTCAGCAAGCTGGGATTTTGAAACACGATTAGTAATCATGGTCGAAGCAATATTTGAGACAACTCTTTTAGAGCCATTTGCAGATGTTCTTCCCATTAGGCTCCCATTTTCTATTAAAAAAATAATCTTTATATATACAATTTCCAAACAAAATCTCTATCTACATAAAAAAAAAATTATCTCTTTTTCTCTCTTTCTCTATCTCTCTCTTTCTCTCTCTCTCTCTCTCTCTCTCTCTATATATATATATATATATATATATATATATATAATAATATATATCCTATCTATTTAAAGTATATGTTATTTTATTTATCGAAATTCAAATTATAAATAGTTAATTCAAATATTGTTTTATTTTATGTATAAAAATATATTATTTTTATATATTTTTAATACGCCAAAATATATACATAAATTTAAATATATTTTTTATTTACTATATCAAATATTTTAACCATTATATTTTTAATACGAAAATTTCTTATTTTTTTTCTTGAAAAAACATAAAATTATTATTTTAACTATTTTTTTACCAAAGTTTTCAAAAATAAGTTCTATTTAAAAAATTAGTTTAAAAATAAATAAATATAAAAAATATATATATATATACATATAAAATATATAAATATAATAACAATAAAATAAAATGTACCGTTTGTGATGTCACTGAGAGGAGAGTTTGAAAATGGATAAACAATCTTGCTCGAACCATTCTTGGATACCACTCGATTAGATCCATCTGCAGACGATCTCCCTATCATGCTCCTATTTTCTGTTTGAAAATTCAAAGTAATAATAAAACAACATATTCTAATATAAAAAAATATAATATATATAATACAAAAGATGAGTAAAAATAATAATCATTTAAATATGTCAATAAATTCAATGATACAATTAATCCAATAAAAACATTTCACCATTTTTTTTAAAACAAAAATCAGCATTTAAAATCCAGTAAAAATAAGCACAAATTATTTACCAAATTAATACCCATCAGCCCAAAGAGTAAATGAACTAACCCAATAAAAACATATATCTACCCAACATATGAATAAGCCCAACAAAATGTATTTTATAAGCACATTTAAACATTTTTATTTAAAAAAAAAACAAATTTAGCATTTTTTTCGAATTAATAATTATCCAATACCACTGCCAATTAAATCCAACCGTACACGTGTCGAAAATTCGATAGGATCATGCCACCTACTTGTGTGTAGAATGTTCCAATTTAATTATCATTTTTAACAAACCAAAAAACGAAATGGGCTTTTAGGATTATCCTCGGCCCTTTCTCTTTCTCTCAACATCTGATTACTCATTTTGTTTTCTTCTACATTTTTAGGGTTTTTTCATTCTCTTCTCTCAACAGCCGATTCTCACATTTCTTCTCTTCTGAATTTTCAGGGTTTAGTCTTCTCTTATTTTTATAGTAAAAATTTCGAACACTTGATTTTCTCTTGTTTTTTTTGTTTAAGAAAACCGAAAAGCCGTAATTTTCTATTTTATTTGTTTAACAAAACCGAAAATCCTTCATTTTCTCTCAACAGCTTCATTTTCACCCTTTTGTAAAAATCGAACAACTTCATTTTATTTTTAGATCTTTAAATTTTTTGTTATTTCTGTGCAATTTTACATTTTGTTATAAAAGCAAATTTTCAAAAAGCAACAAAAAATCGTCAAAAAATATGTAGCAAGCGTGTTTTGAGTTTTTTTTTTTAAAATATAAATATCACCTTCATTTTCTGTGTTTTGAATTTTTTCGAAGAGTTAGATCTACCGTTTTTTCGGAGGATATGTTCGGGTTCACGAATAATGTTTCGCCTTGAAACATTAAATGGTAAATTTTCTATATTTTATTTTCAGTTCTCTTAATGAATCGTCTTTTTTGTTTTAGTTTTTTTTATATTTTTTTTTCAGATCTGGTAAACTAACTATATTTTTTTTGTTTATGTTTGGATTGATTTTTTGGGAGAATGGAAAAATGGTGCGGATCTCCTCCAGAAATGTGTCGATAGTTTTCTCAAAAAAGGTATAAATTTCGATAATTTATTTTCATATATGTTAATGGATGGTCAAGATCTGCTAAATGTTAAAAATATTCAGTCCCTATGGAATGTACACATATCAGTTTTTTTGTGCTCGTCTTTGTTTTAGTTTTTTTTATCTATTAATATTTCTGAAATGGAATGTACATAGATAAGTTTTACATTTAGTTTCTTTTACTTTTTTCTGATTTTATAATTTTTTTTTGAAACATTTTATTTATCATGTGTATGTAGCAATAAGATTATATATTCAGTCCCTATGTTTGTATTTTATAAAATCTTTTTTACAAACTCTTTATTTTTCGAAAATCTCTGTCTGCATGTTCAGATATGAAGCAAAACCATATAAAATAATTTTGTATTATTTTAATTTTAAATTTTTGTTACGAACATTCTTGAAACTGATGTTTACTTCTTTTTAATTTTTTTAAATGATAAACTAAATATAATTTTGAATAACGTAAACTTTAGATAATTTTAATCAGAGATCAGAATTTTTCTGGCTAAGTTTTTTGAGGTTTATGGATATATGAGAATTGTTATTTACAAAATAGTACATTTAAATTTATAAAGATAAACCAAATTTTCGTATACAACATCTTCAGGTAACAGTTTATGGATATTCTATTGTGTACATGTTTTTGAAATCTATCAATATTATAAGTAATTGTTGTTATTCTTTGTATGATTTATTTAGAACTAATTGTTCTTCTTTATATGTTTTCTTTAGAACTAACTATTGTTCCTCCTTATATGTTTTCTTTAGAACAAACTGTTGTTGTTCTTTATATGCTTTCTTTAGAACTAACTGTTTTTCTTCTTAAGTTCATGCAGTTACAATAAGTCAACAATGAAGATTACAATACAATATTACAATTTACATATAAGTGCTTTTATAACATAGGTGTTTCATACTTTGTAGTTTTGCAATAGACTGATTTATTTACTAAATTGTTTCAGGTTCTGAGGATATATTGATAGCAAACCAAATGAAACATATTATCATCCGTAGTTGCACATTGCCAGGCAAGTTATAATCTAAATAAAATTATCATATAAATTTTTTCTCAAAAAGACATGCTATCATAAACATCTAATCATATAACATATAAATATTTTCAACAATATAAAGACTTATACCGTCTTTAATATTGGAATCCCTTGTTCGTTTATTGCCCAATACCGTGAATCCTTTGAGTTGCCTCATTACTATAAGTGTGTGATGATCTTTTACGTTCAGCCTTGTTTTTATGGAGAAATTTTGTTAGTGAGTTTCGATGTGCTGGGTTTCAAAGATGAAAAATCACATATGCAAACTGACTGGGTATTTATATGTGTGCTTTGGTCTATACATAGAAATCAATATAATCGAAAAATTATTTTTAACTAAGATATTTATAAATTTGTGACAACTATTGATGGAAATATATATGGTAAAAAAAATTAGTGATTTAGCCATATTAATGTAAAAATTCTGTTTTAACATTTAAGGTATATTTGGAAATGTGGAAATAATTAAGTTGACTAATTAGGATGATTCTGCAAGGAAAAAATTAAAACTGCATTTTCATATTTTTGGTATAATTTAACAAATATTTTAGAAAGAAATTAGTTCTAGTTAAAGCTGTAATCTGCATGATAAAATATGTATAGTAATTTTCTGTATATTATGACTATTTGTATTTTCAGCTTTATTCTGTGTATCAGTTAATTCTCTATATTATAGTAGCTTCATTTTTATCTCATTCTCTGTAGTTTTGTGTATCTGTTCATTGTCTTATTTTCTATGCTCTTATTAAAAGAAAACTCTAAGCTGATAAGCCATTTGATCCTGCACCAAGAGTGTAGTGGAACCCTGATGGTGCTTAGGGTTTTCATTATATGTGTTTTAAAAATGCCTTATTATTGATTGTTGCGAACATAATTCAGAGTATGCATTTTACTATGTTTTGTTATGTAAAATAATATCAGTTACTTATATGGATATGTTACGCCTTTATAAAACTTGAAAAAATAATGATAAAACTCGATCTCTTCTAAGCTGTCGAAATCAAAATATATAATATACCAATTTAGAAATATGTTTCTTTATATAGTTTAGTCAATAATTTATAGTTGCAAACATCAATGGAAAGAATATATATTGTCAATTTATAAATTTAAAAAAAATGTCTCAAAGATAATATATCAATTTCAATTGTCAAAAAACAAAATAGAAAAGTAATACTAAATCTAATGCTTAATTAAAAAATTCGAGTGATGAATTAACTTTGTTCCATAATATTTATTAACTAAAAGTTTAATAATTAATAATATTTGTTAATATTTTATTTAATGTATTCCAAGAAATAAATTAACAAAAAAATATCAAGTGATAATGAGAACTAAGAAAAGATACGAATAATAATAATAATAAAAGTTGAACATTCTGTTTATGACAACCAAATATTCAATTAAAAACTGAAACGAAATGAAAAAACCAAAGACTCAAACGTAATTAGTAATAATGTTCAGAACTAATATGAAAAAAACTAAATATATTGCTAACCATAATTCGCATTACTATTTCTTATCAGCGTCTTCTTCCTTCTTAGTAAATGACTTCAACTTCTTTGAATTCATAGAATTTGAAAAATCATCCATAAGAGATCGCTTAGACAATGGGCTATCTTTCACCAACCCTTTCCCTTTATTCAGCTTACTCGGAGTGTTTACTTCATCTTCTGGAGAATTCTCCTACAAAACAAAGTTTGGTTTTTAAAATGTTAAAAATATATAAATTTAACATTATTTTTGTAAAATTGTATAAAAAAACCCAGCCACCTCCTCATCTTGTTCATCAACATGCAGCTTTGACAGATAATCGGATTCTTACATTTTTCAACAAAGGGAATTGTCATTTTGCAACATAAAATATTTTACATATAATATATAGAAGAATTAAGATTAAAACTTTAAATGATTACCTGACTCTCTATTGCAAAGGTGGAATAAGTTTTAATCAAATAATCGTTTGTAGTCAGTTTTAAAACAGAGAATGACCCATCATAATGCCGAGTCTGATCTCCTTTTATCTGAACCTTAAAGAAAGCCCTCGTATCTATCAAACTTGCAATCTTATCCGGAATGTCTATACCGCCTTCTCTCTATTTAAAAGAAAGACTGATAAGAATTTATAAAAAAATAATCACGTATAAAACTATATAAGCATTAAAATACCAAAAATTACATCTATATATTCTCTCCTCAAAATTTCACAGGGTTTTCCAATCAACTTTTCACAATCACGATCTCATAACAGCAGTGGCGCATTCCCAGTATCATCCACAACTTGAATGTGCATTTTATACCTAATATATAATTCAGAAGATGAAAAAAAAATCAAACATGTGATAATATAGAAACAATTAATAGATCAAATCAAATAAATACCTCATTATCCCAGTTTCAGGAAACTTATCACAACCATAACAATATAGTAACTCTCCCACATCAGTTACTTTTTTGGTACAATGAGGGTAAGAGAGATACCACCAATTTCCAATGAAACTGATAATTGTAGCACAAACCCAAAAACTACCAACCTGCAACAAATAAACTCAGTTATTATCCATAATAAATACATTATAGTTGTAATTTATATTTAATTTATAATTATACGTTTTTGTTACCTCTCTATTTGAATAAAGCTGTTCAATTGTTCTATCTAAGGAATTCCTAGATTCCAATTCCTCTGAAACAATCTTCGTCGACGGCACTGTCACATGTGGGGTTGTTGCTATTCACAATCCTAAAAATTATAAAAAAAAATTATGTAAATTTGAATGTAACAGTAACATAATTAAGATAATTAAAATAATATAACAGTAAGAAACAATTATATGAAAGAAAAAAAATAAATACAAACAGAATTGAAAACTATTATCTTTTCTTGAATTCTTGAATCTCTGGTACATTCCCATTGATAATCAATTTAGTGACATGAAAAGTATTTGACACCTTGACTCGCTCTATGTATTGAAAATATTTTGAAAAAAAAAACAAAACCTAAAAACACATCAATAAATACAAAATTGGTTATTTTTACAAATTTAAAATTTAAAAATACCTTGGAAAACTTTTGCTCTACACATTTGCACTATGATTACAATTGGTTCAAGGCCATTTACTTCAAGATGTGACAATTTTGTATCAATATACTCCTTCCACAATGTGCATGTTAAACGACTGTTTCTGCAGTTTAAAGGTTTATAAAAAATTATAATATGTTTTTTAACACGTATCGGTACATTATCTAAAAATATATATTAAATTTACTCCAAATCTTCCAAAATTATGTCAATGAAATGGGTTGTCCTTCCAGCAGCTTCCTTTGTTTGTGTCGATTGCATTGATACCACCTTCCCGATGACATCTGTTAATATTAAAAGAAAAAAATTGTTAGATTCATACAACTAATTAAATGAAATAAATAGACTTGTGTGTTTATAACTTACCAAAAAGCATAGTATCATCAACATTTTCAACGTCTGAAACTTCATTGAAATCCTTAAAAGCATACATAAACCTTGGAAAACTTTTATCAAACATCTCAAATATGTTTGTTTTGCCAAGAAAAGAATTTTTGTGTTTTGTTGCACACGCACGGTACTTATCAGTTTGATTAACCACTAAGAAGTCTCTTATGGATAAACTCGCCCTTCATTTAGCAGCATCTTGTATTGTTCAATATGTATTTTTCGTACTGTTCCATGAATACGATCTCCCTGCCATAAGTTAAATTTAATCAAATTATACAACAATAAATTTATAGAAATATTGTTAACAGAACATAATCAGAAAAAATTAAGTACCTCAACATCGTGAAAGATGCATTCCACACTTTGTATCTGGTTTTTGTCAGAAAATGAGGGCTTTTGGTAAACTCGCACAAGACATAATTTAATAGCCCATTGGGTCTTGCTTTTGTTCAAGTCCTTGATTAAAGTGAACATTGGAGCCATGATATTCAGCAAAAAAAATTTATTATGTATGCTTGTGAAAGAATTGTTTTCGGTTTTTTCGGCTTTTATTGTGATACTGAAAATTGTACAATGGTTCAACTATTTATACTGCAGGAATATGACCTATTGAAGGAAAGATGGGACAAATTCAATTTTGAAGATTTATTTCTTTGATTTCATCCATTATTTTCTTGTCCGATTTGCTATTTTGTAATTAGTCAATTTCAGTTTTTGGAAAATAAAATAAAATTATATAATTAAGTGTATGTGCAGAATCAAATTTATTATTTCCATCTTACTCCAAGCAAATTTACGTACAATTATTTCGATTGTCTTTACATAAATAAATCATATTTCGTTTTTTGTATTAAAAACATATATATATAATTGGAAAGTCATTCAATTCAATTATAAAAAAATTTACCTTCAAAATCTAGCAAAATCACCCAATATTCTGCAGAATCCTTTTCTTTCCTAATCTCGAAAATATTTGATAAGGGTCTTTTTATGCACGTTTTATGTGTATATTTGAGTAGAATTCGAGTTATTTTATTGTTAGTTTTGTAAATTTTTGATTGTACATAGTTCATATTACTCCGAGGTGCTTTTATTGATGTAGATTGACCATTCGGGGCTAATTTTGGTGAATTTCGGACCATGGATTCATGTCAAAACATACCGGGGAGTTTAAGGATGCAAAAACGCTCGAAATTCCAAGCCAAACGCGTCATTTCGGGGCCTTTTTGGTCCAACACGGGTAGGGGTGTCGGGCAACACGGCCGTGTTCGCCGGGAGCTAAAAACTCGATTTTTCGCACAAAACAGACCTCCGACACGGCCAGGCCGTGTTCCCAACACTGCCGCCGTGTCGGGAACACGGCCTGGCCGTGTTGGGAAGCACGACCATGTCGGACGGAGTGCTGCACAATTAAAAAAGACGGCCTGGCCGTGTCGGGCGACACGGGCATGTCAGGGACCTCTTTTTGCAACTTTTCTTTGCGGAATTTGGGGAAAACTCACCAACCAACCCATTTTGGCCACTTTTGTACACTTTTAACACCCTATTTTTTGAAACATGTCTCCATGTCCCTCCTCATCACTTGAATACAAGAATTCACCAACCAACAAGGAAAATGGGGGTGATTGTTTAATAAGATAAAGTCTTATCAATGTATTGGTTGCCTATAAAAGCGAGGGTTGAAATTGGGAGATTCATTCATTAGATACTCGGGAAATATTCATTGTATTCATTTCATTAAGTAGAATTGGGATCAAGGGGTCTTGGAGGAGTAAGGCGAGGCAACATTGGGGAAGAAGGCTTGGAGCAACATCATCAAGTCAATTGAGATTTTGATAAAGATAAGTACACCATGTCTACAATGTTTACATCTTCTTGTGTAATTTATTCTTGTGTCAAAAGCATGTGTAGCTAAAACTCCTAGTGTTTGAATGTAATGAACTCTAGAATGGATTTGTGATTAAGGTGTGTATGTTTTTAATAAAATCTTCATATTTTGTGTGAATCACTTATATTATGCTTCGTTCATTCGAATTGATATATGCGCAATATTGATTTGAAGTTTATTTTTCATCCGGGAAATCGAGAGATTCATGGTGAAATAGAACCTATATAAGTGAAAAGAGTTGCATGCAATCCTAGATATAGGACGACATAAATCTTACGGATTAGGGTCAAACCTAATATGGGAATTCACAAATCGTTATAATCTTTGTCTTGGGGTTTTAACTAGAAAGAGATTTCAGTTAATCAACTTGAGATTAGAAGTTTTTCGCCTTGAGAAAGGGTTTAACTTAAATTGGGAATTTCTACGGTCCACAAGACATGAGATTTTATTAAAAGAGGTTGGTTTTTACTTAAGGGCTTATGGTTGAATCTTTTAACTTGTCAAATCACAAAAACATTCTAGAGGGATTTACATTCAAACACACTTTTATCTCTTGATTTCTTATTTTACAAATTTTACTTCATTTTTACAATTTATAATTTGTTTTCCTTTTTCATCAAACAAAAACTCTGAAAATTGTTAGATTAAATAACAAAAAGACGGTAATTATTAGTACTTACAATCCTCGTGGGAATGACACTCGGTACTCAATAATCTATACTATAAAACGATAGGTGCACTTGCCTACGGTTTTAAAGGTAGCTTTTGAGCCATCAAGTTTTATGCCCGGTTAAGAAAATTTTAAATTAGGAAATCAATTAATTAGCAAATAGTCAAAATATGAAATCACTTTATACCATAATTTAAAATCAGAAATTAGCAAAAATCGAGGGGGAAAACAAACAAAAAAAAGGCTGAAAATACTTTTCGTTTTTAGAAAGTGAAAAATGAGCGGGAAAATTTTGAGCTACTATTCATAGAATAGTCTCTTATTATATATATATATAGATAATATAGAAAATATAATATGCTAAATAAGATAAATTATTATTAGACAAGGTAATATATGCTTGACATCTTAGTTTATGAAGGTTTGACATCTTAGTTTATTTTATTAATTAGTCATTTAAGATTTTATAATGCATGCTTTTAGTCTTGGAATTTTTTTTCATCTTTATTCATGATTTGGGTGTACATAAATTAGATGTACTTCGGGTCTCGAGCCTCGTCTCGAGCCTTCGTACTTTGGTTCAGATGGCTTGTAATAGAACGAATGCTAGGCTAGCCGGAGTGCCCCCAAGGCCCCAACTAAAGCCCTCTGATACTTAAGTCAGTACAGATTTTAAGGTCGTAATGACTGAGGTGCGAGGTGAATAGTAGGAAATGAGATACCCAGAAATGGTTGCACTCTGCAGTGTTTATAGGTTTGACTTTGCTAGTTCGTACGTGTCCAGATCTCCAAGGTCTAGACGTCATTCTCTACTAGATCGTGATCGTAGTCGCGGGTTAACCCGAATCACCACCGGTTCAAGTTTCGGACCCAAATAAGAAACACACGGATCCTAAAGTGGGATAAGATCTGACCCAGGTGGTCACCTCGAGTCGGGTCGTATAAAACTTGGGTATTACATGGTCAACGTGTGGATCCCACAGGTAGAACTGTCAATTCGGCCGGCTTTGACGGGGCCCCAAACCGATCGGGTTTTCTAGTGGGTGGGCTCTATTTTTCAAGGCACGAAAAAAGTCAGGCCTCAAAAGCCCGGCCCGACGGACTAGCCCGAAAAGCCCGAGTTTTCCAGTGTAATTTTCATTTTTAGGTCGGGCTTAGTTCCCCAATTTCGTGGGCCGGGGTAATGTTTGGCCCGGCCCGGTCCGCCCCGATTTTTCGGAAAGCCCGGTGGGCTCGGGGCGGGCCGGGTCGACCCGGTCTTTTGACACCTCTACCCACATGTAATCAAACTTGCCATTTCGTCCGGTTACGAGCCCGATCTGACAAGCTTGACTCTTTAGGATGTACTTGGTATTACATAACTCTTCGACGACTGTATGGTCATTTTACGATACACATCAATTCGTTTTTGTGATTAATCGTTTATAGATTCCATAACGTGTGCTTTTTAGTTTAGGAAGGTTTAACAACTTTATAGTTATAGGTTCTGTTGACGTGCGTTTTGGTCAACAAGCAAAATATGTAATAAATTTAACACGTGGAAATACAAACGTGCATAACGTGTGTTTATTTATGGCTAATTCTGCCTTTTTGTGATACAATGCCGAGCCGAACTATCGGGGTCGGTCTTGTTGATAATAACACGTTTTCTGGTGCTTTTTCTATGTTTTCCCTCTTAATAACTTTCTGACACGTGGCGGTTTCTGATACCAACAAAGCACTAAGCATGAGCAAGCATGGGCAAATGGTTATTTTTATGAATCTGTCGCGCATGCGTTTCCCACCAAAATTTGGGCTCGGGGGTCGGGGCTCGGCAGTCATGCTATGGTTGGGCTCGGTAGCGGGCGAGCCTAATTCATGACGTGTCACCGGGCACCGTTACTGACGACACCTGTAGGCCCCGCACTCGGATGTGTGCTGGACTGATGGTGTGGATTAATTTCTTCCAGCTCGGCTCGGGCGTCATCAAAGGCCCCCAAGTTTAATTCCGAGAGAAGAATTTATGAAGTCGGAGTTAAACTTCAATGCTAATGATAAACATTTAATGGGAAAACGGAATTTTCAAAGGTTTTGTTCATTCCTGACATTTGTCGCGTAGTGGTTAATGCCTGTAGCGGCGCATTAATTATAGTGCCATAATGACAGACACGTGGCCTCTTGTGGTTAGACCAACCTTGCGTAGGAATTGAAAAGACACATCAGTTCTGTCAGCGGGCGTGGGGGCGTGACGTTTTCTGACATTTTTTACGGCTTTTGAGGTTGAAAAGGCGCGTCTTTCGAATAAACGTTTCGTTTATAGAGGGAACTCCATGTATAAATACCCCTTTTTTCCTCCATTATTCACTTTCGCATCCATTATCCTTTGAGCTAGATTGATTGAAATCGAGCAGGAGTCTACAAGCAAGGTAAGTAGGTCCATTCGGCCGGGCCGGACCGAAAAAGACCTAACGGAGTAATCCTTGATCTCGGATCGGAGATCTTAACAGGCGGGGAATCAAAGTGGGGGACCTCTCTACCGCCTGTGTCTATCTCCTGTCAAGTATGCTAATTTCGGGTCGGCTTCCAAAGTTCAGAGACTTCAAACTTCGGTATTTTTTCGAAATATTCTCCTTTTACCTATAAAATGTCTTCTTTTGAGGATAGTAGAAGCCGTAGCTATAGCGTAGAGGTTGAAATCGAGGATCCCCCCTCTGAACCTTCTGTTTATTTCTTCCCAGTGCGACCATCTCTCGCCTTATAGTCCGAGCATCATTCAGATCTCTTCTCCAGATTCTTCTCCTCGAGACGGAACATCTTTAGAGTGGACACACATTATTTTTAATCCGGCGCCAGTGACTGTTTTTCGAGAAGGCACGGTGTATCAGCCCGGACAGGCACGAGAGAATTCTAACGAAGGATCCCCAATGCCGATCTTGGCGATATCAGCGCGGGGAAGAATAGGATATGGATCCATCGGGCCGGAGCGTGATAACGCGGAGCGGGTAGACGAACCCCCCAGAGATTCGAGGCGGAGAGGCCTCAAGTGCCCATGGGCCATCGTAATGGCGACGGCCGGCGGGAGGAGGCCCTCGCCGTGTAGAGCCTCGGTGGACGCCGTGTGATATAAACGACATCCCTAGCATCGATGATCGGGAGATGGGAGAGCTCGGTGAGGTACCGTATTCAAGTGGCATCAATTTTTGTGTACGGGATGGCACGGAGGTTCCTCGGTACCCACCGGGTTGCGTGGCCATACATGTCGCTAGCCTCCTATATGGGCTGCGATTTCCCTTCTTGGTTTTCCTCACGCGGTGGTTTTGCAAGTGGGGTATGCATCGACCCAAGTGCACCCTATTTCTTGGGGTAGGATCATCGGCCTCTTGGTGATGTTCCACCTAGAAAAATTCCTCGCCCCAAGTTCAAAGAGATGAACGAGCTCTTTGTGCAGCGGCGACTCCTTCATCTCGGGTCACCGTGCGGGTGGTATTACGCATGAACCCGACCGGGGTATCCGGACGGCCTAGTGGAAGGTCTCACTTCATATTTGAAGGAATGGAAAGACAAGTGGCTTTGGGTGAGCGACGAGTGGCAAGCTCGCGTGGAGGATGGAGCAAGGGAAACTGTCCTTCATCCTCCTTCAAATTTTGTTTTTGTTCTGATAAGTCTATCTTTTCTCCTTTCTCTGCTTTTGTTATTGTTTCCTTTTATGTGACTGACTTTGCTTCTTTTTTCGTCTTTTTACCTTTATAGAGAACCGAGCATCAAAAGGGCCTTTGTCGGCCATCTTTATCCGCAGGCTGAAGAATATCCAGGCTAAGGGCATCAGGGATAAGCGGATTGAGAGATTGGCCACTGAGGCCAACTTGGCCGCAGCCGGCTTGAGGCCTGCTCTGCCCACCAACCTTGAGGCCAAGGGGGTGGCTCGGGATGAGGCGGCAGAGCGGGAGGGGGAGGCTGGAAGAGAACCTCAACAGAACCCTCCAGGGATTGAAGAAGTACGGCCCCACTCTCCGGGGGAGCAACCGGCACGAACAGAGCGAGCTGAGCCACCTCCTGCAGCGGCCAGTCCTGTGGGCAGATCGTCTGTGCCCGTTGGGCAAACGCGGACTCCAGAACCGCCGAGTGCGGCTTCCATTCGAGGTAAACATACTTAGTATTTTTTACACTTTCTCTTTCTTTCGAAATGTTTTTCGTGTTCTTTTGATCTTTTAACGGTGGTCGCTTTTTGTAGGGCGTGGCTTGGACTTGCGTGCACGCCTGCGCAGCGTGACGAACACGGCCACACATAGGACTCGGGCAACTGCAGACCAGCCCGCAGATGCGGAGGCGGCTCGGAGAGCAGATATCCGGGCAAGTAAACGTCCTGCTGATGGGGTGCCTGAGGCAGTAGAACCCCCCTCCAAAGGAGAAGAGAGGGGGTTGTGATCGAAGAGCCCGGGCAGACCGGAGGGGTTGGTCAGACAGCGCCGGTGCATCCTGGACAGGCCCCTAAAGGGGGAGGTCCGCGGACTTTCTCGGACGATCTCGGCTGGGAGGGTCACTTCATCCCTCCAAGTCGAGTAAGAGACGAGTACTACGAGGGAATGATTGGAATATGCCCTCAATGGTTTGTGGAGTTTGTCCGATGCGCTACACCAACGGAGGAACAGTCGCGGGCTTTGCCGGAAGCGGGTCGGGCTGCAATGAGTGTCCTAGCTCGTGCCTGGACAAAGGCATCGAGCAATTCTGCTCGGAGACTGGCTTTGAGGAGCAGATTCAGTACGCCATGGGAATGTTTGGGCGGATCATTGGGCTCCTATGGCATGCGATTGGGGGAACTCACGAGTGGAGAGAAAATATGCCGATCTGGAAAGGCGGCATGGCGATCGCACGAGGCCTATGCTACTCTTCAAGGGTACAAGAATCATTGAAGACCAGGCGGATGATGAAGCTATGGCTCGGGCCAACTACGAGAAAGAAAGGCTGCTATGAGGGAGGCGAGGCGGGATCGGGCCGCAGGTCAAGAGGATCTTAGGGCTAAGGTTGCCGATTTGGAATGTCTTGCCGTTGCCGGCCGAGAAATGGAAAGGCGCCAGCCGATGTGTGCAGAGAGGCCGAAGAGGCTACTCATCGGCAAGTTGGGAAGCTCGTGTAGGCCAGATTTGAATCTTATAAGGACTCGAGGAGTATGCATTTATGTTAACCTGCGGCCACGCGACCAGCCTCAAAGAAATCCTTGATTCGGTTAAGGTCGGGCGGACTGTTGCTCAGCTTGAGGAAGATCTGGCCCTCCTGGAGGCTGATCTCGATGCTCTTCGCCCAAACTTTGCCGAGGCCCCCAATGTTCAGGGCTCACATATTCCGGACGCAGAAGAAGTTGCCTCCAGTGGTGCTGTTGAAATTCCGCCCCCGTCTTAGTCTTGGTGTTGTTTGCCCCTTTTCATTTATAAGCTTTTACATGTATTCGTAGGTAGATTACTTGGCTTCATGCCTTGGGATGTAATGGGCTACGGCCCCCCCTGTGTAAATACTTTTGACGTAAAAATGAACTTTTCTTTCTATCACCTGTGTGTGTTAAGCTTTTTGTATACGCTAGGCTCTTCTCCTTTTTGTAAGATTGCTGCATGTCCTCTTTTTCCTGTGCTCGGTTGTGCTCCTAAATAAGAGACTTTACCCGCTTTAATTGACTCTCGTGCTCGGTATATGAACCTGGTCTTTATTTTGTGCTTGGTGTATAGACTAAGTCTTCATTTTATGCTCGGTGTGTACACTGAGTCTTTGTTTTGTGCTTGGTGCGTGACCAAGTCTTTGTTTTTGTGCTCGGTGCGTAACCAAGTCTTTGTTTTGTGCTTGGTGCGTGACCAAGTCTTTGTTTTTGTGCTCGGTGCGTAACCAAGTCTTTGTTTTGTGCTTGGTGCGTGACCAAGTCTTGATTTTTGTGCTCGGTGCGTGACCAAGTCTTGATTTTTGTGCTCGGTGCGTAACCAAGTCTTGATTTTTGTCAGTGCGTGACCAAGTCTTGATTTTTGTGCTCGGTGCGTAACCAAGTCTTGATTTTTGTGGCAGTGCGTGACCAAGTCTTGATTTCTCTCGCAGTGCGTGACCAAGTCTTTATTTCTCGCAGTGCGTGACCAAGTCTTTATTTTCTCGGCAGTGCGTGACCAAGTCTTTATTTTGTGCTCGGTATGTAAACCCGAGTCTTTATTTTTAAGGATAGATCCGCCTTGTGGGCGAGTCGCTCTTTATCGGCGTGCTGAGGGCGTGCAGACGCGACTTGTCGCATTCGCCTTCTTCACCGAGGCGATTTTTTTGTGTCTTCAAGACGTAAGCGAGGTGAGTTAAAATTTCGTCCCCCCTTTAGAGAGCTCACGAGAATATCGGATGAAAGGATAATTCCCTGGAATCTATCCGGATAAAACCGAGATCTTTATTGATAGTACGGCTTTTCAAGCGTGCATAACGTGTGTTTATTTATGGCTAATTATGCCTTTTTGTGATACAATGCCGAGCGAACTATCGGGGTCGGTCCTGTGATAATAACACGTTTTTACGGTGTTTTTTCTATGTTTTCCCTCTTAATAACTTTATGACACGTGGCGGTTTCTGATACCAATAAACCACTAAGCATGGGCAAATGGTTATTTTTATGAATCTATCGCGCATGCGTTTTCCCGAAATTTGGGCTCGGGGGTCGGGGCTCGCGATCATCTTTGTGGTTGGGCTAGCGGGCGAGCACTAATTCATGACGTGTCAGGGCAGGTCTTGATCACATCACCCGTAGGCCCCCACTCGGATGTGTCTTTGGGTGATCGATGACGTGGATTAATTTCTTCCGGCTAAACAAGGCGTCATCAGGTTCCATTGTGTATGCTCATAGTTTAGGAAGGTTTGGCATCTTGCTACGTTAATAGAATTCGTTTAGGACAGTTTGATATTTATTGTGATAGTAAACATGTGTATTCTTTTATTTAGTTTAATGAGAATAAGGTTTTCAAAAAATAAAAAAGTTTAATGAGAATAACTTATTCCTTTATGATTATATATTGATATATACTAATAGAGCAGTCTAGATACATAATAATCTAGAAAGGTAATATAACATTTTGAATATACAAAAATAATATCTTGGGTGGAGGAATGGTCAATCTTTATCCGGATCGCCGATTAATCGGATCCAAGACCGATAGGCCAAGAACTGGACCTTAACCATCCTTCAGTGGTTAAGGTTAAGGGTCGGTGTTTCTCTAATCCTTAACCGGTGGTACCCATCGGTGAAACCGACAGTTCTTAACTGTTATAATTTTTTATTTATTTATACCAGGTGTGATAATTAATACTATTATTTAGTTAGTTTTTATTTATACTCTTTCAAGTTTGCCACGATTAAGGTATTTTGAAAGTAAATCATCCTCGTGAAAGATTGACTGTATAAATATAAATGATTAATAAATACATTTTAGCCCCACTTCTTGCCTTGCTAGCCAAGAAAATTTGACTTCCACAAAGTGGCAAAAACCCTTTTCATTTTCATTGACCCAAGTTTATTTGCAGAATTTTTTTTCTTTGTATTTTGTTTCCATGTTAATGATTGTACTTACTATTATGGAGTGGTCGGGAATCGGGATCAGTCAAATTCAGGTGGGGCTTACACTTGTCTTGAATTAAATTAGTATGTAAACTATTTAAACTAAATATGATATTTTTTGTTTCCTCCTTAACTCAAACTTCTGTCTTTGAGGGATATACAATGGGTATGAATTAATTTGTGGCAATATTATGAGTAGAAATCATATAAATTTGGTCAAATATTTTAAGTTAATAGTCTAGAAGATCTAACGAGTCTTACTCACTATTCACTAGACATGAATATGGACCGGTGCGTATTTGGATTTAAAGTGAGATGGGTCTGAGCAAATTAGTGTCTTGTATATTTTAAGTTTTAACGAGTCGGGTTTTGGGTTTTGGCGGACCAAATCCAGACCCGATCTATTGTCATTCATACCTCGAATTTCAAATAGTAAATATAAGTTGTCACACGTTTCACCACGACAAAGAAAAAATATTATGTAATTGTCCCATCAAGAAATAAGAGATATAGATACTTTAAAAAGAAAGACCAAGAATTAGTCCATACTTCATGCTTATTTTCCATATCTGATTGGAATCATAAACTTCAAATTTATATTTAACTAAATGTGACTAAGCACAATTCCACAATAATGTAAGTTTTAAACGAAATCAAATTTATTGATTAATTTGAATATTCTTGATCAATGAATTAATTAATGGAAAAAAGCTGGCTGCATCAATAAGAAGTAAATATAAACATAAAAAATATGGAAATCATCAAATCATATGCTATGCGTTTAGAAACTCTTAGCAACGCCCAACATAACATCCGTGTGGGCTAGGACGGTGCCGGGAATAAAAATGGAGTGGACCGATACACAAAATCATATATATAGTGTAAAAAAAAATTAAAATATAGGGGGAGGGGGGGAGTGGCCCCCCTACCTCTGCCCTTGCGTGTGGGATGATTTGAGGTAAGATCTGGTTGTACGTCGTGTGGGATGATTCGGGGTGAGATCTGGTTGTACGTCAGTGGACCATACCATAACAAATGGTCGGTCATCGTATCCACGGTTTATTTTGGTGGACAACAATGGCTATTTAAATCGATGTCGCCGGGATAAGCATGAAAACTCACTTAAAATAAAAAAAAAAAAAAACTCTGAGCAACTAGTCAAGAGCCGTGGAACAGTGTCTTATATATTTGATAACCATAAATATTTATCATTTCAGAAGCAAAAACAAATAAAGCCCCCAGCTTATTATAAAGTGACAGTGACCAATTGACCATGCCATAGACATACCGTTTACTCCGTCGTTCAATTTGCAATACAAATTCTTGAGAGAGAGAGAGAGTAGAAAATGGAGGAGGGTTTGTTATTGAAGGAAAGATTGTAAGAGAGGAGAGTGAGATGGAGGGAAATAGGGGAGGAGATGAAGAGGTTGGGTTATTTAGCTGGGCCAATGGTGGCTGTCACTTTATCACACTATTTGCTCCAAGTTATATCTCTGATGATGGTTGGTCATTTAGGTGAACTCTCTCTTTCAAGCACCGCCTTGGCCTTCTCTCTTGCTGGGGTCACTGGTTTTAGTCTGCTTGTATGTATCTCCCTGTCTCTCTACCAGAATCTCTTTTTCTGTGTGTGATTAATTAATATATATACCCTGTTTGTGAAATTTGTCACTTACTGTGTGTTCGGATTTCTCTGCATATTGTCTTGGAATGCTAAATCCTACAACGGGATGTCTGTCGTTCGGTGGTTTGAATTTTCTTATGAATGTTTTCAATTATGTAATTATTTTGGTTTTCCATAATATCAATTATTTTGTTTGGGCTGCTGCCTAATAGCAGTTTTATAAAAATCGGCCTGGGTCTCCTAATTATGTCCAAATTGGTGAAAAAAATCGGGCCTAGGCTAAAACAGTAATGAAAATTTCATGTATGCTAGCTAAGTTAATGAAGAGGCATTTCTTTGTATGAGTTCAAGCTTAATAATTTGTTTCCTAGTTCTTCTGTCAACTGAGATGAATTATTGTCACGGGATACTGATATAGGTTCTTATGATCTTATCAATTTGGTTTTTTTTTTTTTTGGGACCATCTATTGCTTTCCCATATCACATCAAAGTTCTCTATGTCAGCATCATATTTACTCACATCAAATAATACTTGTTAAAAAATTCGTGTGTCACCATAGATGAAACAGACACGCTATTAATCGTCGCATTCTAATTAATACATAGAAAATCAGGCATCAAGATAAATTGAAAGCAAAAGCTATTAACTAAAGGGGGTGGTTGCAAACTCTAAAAAAAAATGATTCTTAGCTTCTACCTGGAAAAAAGTAGTTATATTTTTAAGGTAGAAGCTGATAATCACTAATTTGTTGAACTGATCATGCCAGTATTTTCTGACTACTGTGTGAAAACAGTTAGGTATGGCCAGCGCTGGAAACGATAAGCGGACAAGCTTTTGGCGCTCAACAATACGAAAAACTCGGAACTCAAACTTACACGGCTATTTTCTCTCTGGTCGTCGTTTGTATTCCTCTGTCCGTTTTATGGATATATATGGGGAACTTACTCAAGTTTGTCGGCCAAGATCCTCAGATTTCGCATGAAGCTGGAAAATTCACAATGTGGCTTGTTCCTGCACTTTTTGGCTATGCTACTTTACAACCGCTTATTCGGTACTATCAAATGCAAAGCTTAATTCTGCCGATGCTCATAAGCTCATGCGTTACTCTATGTTTCCATGTGCCGGTTTGTTGGGCACTAGTTTTTAAGTCCGGATTAGAGAATCTTGGAGGTGCAGTTGCCATGGGTCTTTCTATGTGGTTAAACGTGACCATCCTTAGTTTATACATGAAGTTTTCGCCAACCTGCGCAAAAACTCGTTCTCCGATTTCAATGAAGATATTCGAAGGAATAAAAGAATTTTTCGGGTTTGCAATTCCTTCTGCTGTTATGATTTGGTAATCACTTCTCTTCTCTATACTCAAACTTTCTATCGACATGCACATGCTATGTTTTCTAGTGATTGTCAAACACTTGAAAAAAGTGATTGTCAGCTTTTTGGTTGAAAAATGTCAACTTCTGCTTTTGATTCTATATAATTTAATCAGAATCTAAAAGCATGCTTTAAAATTTTGAATCTGCTTCTGGTTTCATTTTGAAATATGTAAAAGCACTTTTACAACTTATTCACCATTCAACAGTTTCTATTTACGAACCCTACCAAATTCTGATTCTCAACTGATTTTTACTTCGACTACAATAAATAACTTCTTTTAAAAGCATAAGTTTTTGCAAATGCTCCCTAAATCTTCTAACACTTTGGCTCATGAAAACTTGATGATGATTGTAGTCTTGAATGGTGGTCGTTTGAGCTACTTATATTGCTGTCTGGGCTCTTACCAAATCCACAGCTCGAAACCTCTGTGCTGTCCGTGTGGTAAGTTTCTTCCTAAGCATCACGAATGCTGTAATTACAAGCATTACTCGACTATAATTTATTAACACGTTGACTCATGTTAACAGCCTAAACACCATAGCTACGCTTTATGCAATACCATATGGATTGGCTGCTGCAGCAAGGTACACTAATTTTCTCAATTCGGAGTCCTCCAATTTAGTAGCATGTGCTTATAAAAAAGCATCCATAGCCAATTTTTTTAAGTCGCGTTAATTTTAATATCCAGCACAAGAATTTCAAACGAGTTAGGAGCTGGAAAACCAGAGGGTGCTCGTGTATCTGTTATTGCTCTAATGCTTCTTGCAGCCGTAGATGCAATAGTTGTGAGCGCGAGCATGTTTGCTAGCCGGAATGTTTTTGGTTACATTTTCAGCAACGAGAAGGAAGTTGTGGACTATGTAACAAATATGGCTCCTCTTGTTTGTTTATCTGTGATAATGGACAGTCTCCAAGGGGCCCTTTCAGGTTACACAAATCATATCACTTCTAACAAAAATAAAATAATTAAAAAAAAAATCGATTAACTCGCTTAATTTTTTTTTTTGTTTCTTCAGGTGTTGCCAGGGGTTGTGGGTGGCAGCATATTGGGGCTTATATAAATCTTGCAGCATTTTATCTTTTCGGAATTCCAATTGCTGCTATATTGGGTTTCTGGTTAAATTTTAGAGGAAAAGGTCTTTGGATTGGAGTACTCTCTGGTGCCTCGTTGCAGACGGTTATGCTGGCGATTATAACGAGCTGCACGAACTGGGAGAAACAGGTTCTCTCATTCATCTCTTTCTTCTTTTTCATGTTCATCAGTGATCATAATTTAGAGGGTGTTCGGCTGAGCTTATAAGCTCTCAAACATATAAGTTCTCTAAAAATGTTTTTTGATTTTTTCTAAAAAGATCTTATAAGCTCCTAAGCTCTTTTTAAATATGGTGAAAGTAGCACAACTTATTTTAACAACTTTAATTCACTTTGGCCATTTCAATTACAAAAATGTTATCACTAACATGTTATAAGCTCTTTTATCTTATTTTATTTAAACACTTCAACCACTTGTTTTTAAATTAAGATCGAACATCTTATAAACTCTAAAAACATCTTATAAGATGAAGGAGTTTATAAGATCTTTTAACTAGTCTTAGCCAAACACCTTTTTAGTCTACTTGTAAATCTTCATACTATCAATTAGTGTATTCTTTTGAAATTTCATTCTTGTCCTAAAAAAATGTATTGTTTTGTAATAAATTGCAATCTGCAGGCAGCTAAGGCAAGGGAGAGGTTATTTGAAATTGAGGAGTAGGCTTCATTTGATGTCAGGCTTACTTGAAGAGATGATGAGGCTATTCAAAGTTAAAGCAATTTTTGACCAAAATACCCTAAGTTTTTGGATTGGAAGTTACTTAGACATTGGGTATCTTGAATGGATGTTTTATTTTTATTCCTAGATTATATTTTTAATGTAATTGTAGCTCACTTCATAGTTCATATCATCTATTCAATTTTTTTTTAACATTTTGTATTTTATTATATATGAAACTTTAGCTAATCAACTCTAATAAACTTTTAGCTATGGATACAATTGATTCACTCTCCTTTTGTTCTATTATAGGTCCCTCCTCCATGCTTATAGATTATATGGTAAACAAACATGTGTAAATCAGTAAATGTGACTTAAGTGGAAATGTTTAAAAAGTTGGCCTTTTAAATTTATTTATATATATAAGATTTGGATCCGGTGAGTCCACAAGGTTATGTGAGACGTGAGACCAAAACCGAGTGTTAAATTATTTTTTAAACGATCTAGATTAAACATTTTTTATCATTTTTTAATGGTTAATTTATTGGACAAAAGGATTTTTTTGGTAAATCTATCTTATATCAGTTATTAGGAAAGAAGTTATATATGGTAGTGGCTATAATTAAGGGATCAATTTAAACCGTGTTTCTCTTCCAAATCTCCCTGAAACCGTGATTCTCTTCCATATCTCTCCCCTTGGATAACTGAAAAAGCTCAAAGTCTTCTCATTCAAAAAAACTCTCCATCTCGGTCGAAAATCAGAAGAAGATTGGTCTCCGATTGGTCTGAACGACACCATCTCCAATTGGTCACGGAGCTAATGTTTGATTAGGTTTTGTTTATATTGGGTGATTAGGTTTATGTTTGACACTATTTTAGGGAAAAACTATGGATGTGGATGTGCAGAATATCAAAAAATGGGTAATCATTTACCCAATTTACATAAATTCAAAGAAAACCTTATCTGAGGGTGGGAAAATCAATGCCAGTAAAGCATGTGAAAATCATACCTGCGCCAAGATTTATGATTGTTGCGCCCACCTCAAACTCCCCTGCGCAATTGAGGTATCTTTGTTTTTTTTTTTGGTTAACTATTCAATTTTCAGAGGAGTGTATTCATTCGGGATGTGAAAATGTCACTGATTTTTCAGATGGGTTTTATTGGATTGTAAATCTGAATGACACCATCTCCGACACCACCATCTCTTTTGAGTCTTCTTCACCGTGTCGACACCCAAACTTTGGAAAAATATTTTTTTTGTTTTCTTCTTCATTTGGAATTTTTTTTTGAGAATTTTTAGGTTAAGCCCTTTGTGGTTTCTGTTTTCATTGTGATTTGTGTGATAAATAATCATAATACATATATGGCTAAAAATTCAAAGAGGCAATCACAATCCATGCATTCAGTTTTCATTGTGAATTTTTAGAGAATTTTTGTGATTTGTGTGATATTAGATGTCAGCAAGCACATCTAACATTGCTTAGATATGGCTTTTGAACTCACATCTAATTTTCGAAATTGTGATTACATCTTTGAATTCACATCTAATTTGCTGACATCTAATATCACACTAATTCACAGTTTACATTGTGATTACCTCACCGTGATTGAAAAAAATTCGAAATTGTGATTATCTCTTTGAATAATCAAATGATGTGCTTGCTTATTGATTTTCTGAATATTGCTTATCTATGTTTTTTCAGTGCTTAGGTAGGCTCTGTTCATCGTTTTTAAGTTATTAGGATTTTTAATTGAAAAAATAGAGATTAAATAGGAGTGTTCTGTTTTAATTGAAAAAACAAAGTGGGGAAATATGGGTTAATTAGGATTGCTATGGTTTTTATGTATTGGAAACTGCTTATTGAGGTTTTTATCAATGCTTATTCAAGTTTGTTTAATTGCTTACGTATGCTTTATATTCTGCTTAAAATAATTGGTGAAGCATGGGTTAAATGGGATTGCTCTTTCTCTTATATTCACTGCTTATATATGGTTGTTTTACTACTTATGTATAGGGGTGATTACGGTGCGGTTTTGCGGTTTTTTTACGAAAATTCAAACCGAATTGCCTAATGCGGTTTTCGTAAAATATAATTTCAAATCGCGGTTTTAACATGTAAAACCAAAGGTGCGGTTTCGGCGGTGGCGGGCGGTGACGGTCGGTTTGGCGGTTTTTAATAAACAAAAATATTATAAGATTGATAAAATTATAATATAAATATTTAAGTTGATTTGGAGCTAAGTTGCAATTATAACATTAAGTTGTCTAATAAAACTTTACGGTAAAAAGAATACTTAGATTACAGAACATATGAGAACATATGAGAATTTACGTAAGATAAGGAACCACCTTTGTTTGTTGTTACATTGCCACATATTTTCCATATTTACTTTCTATTTCTATTTGACAAGTAATTTATTATTCACCAATCTAGTTTTTAATATATTGATTGCCTAATTATTAAACTATAGACATATGAGAAGCCTTATATTTTACCCCTAAATATATATGAGGCGGTGCGGTTTTGACGGTGCGGTTTTGTTCCAAAACCATAACCGAACCAACAAGGCGGTGCAGTTTTCATTCAATCTTTTAAATTGCGGTTATAATCGAAAAATCACAATAATCGGTGCGGTGTGGTGCGGTGCGGGCGGTTCGGGCGGTTTTTGAAAATTTATGATCACCCCTACTTATGTATGCTTTATATTCTGCTTATATTAATTAGTGAAAATATAGTTAAACTTTGATTGGTCTTTTTTTTATATTTTAAAAATGTTTTTTGACTACTTATTGATGCTTTTAATTATGTTTATATATGCTTGTGTTTGATGCTCATGTATGCTTTATATTCTGCTTATTTTTTCATATAGTTGACTGGTGTTTTTTTTTATATATATAGATTTTGGTTTGAAAATGACAAAAAGATTGTAAGAAAAGGAAGGCCCCAAGAAAATATGCAACTGCAATTTGTTTGGATAATATGAACGAGCATAGGGAGTTGAATTTGGGAGAGGCGAAGAAGTTTGCTGGAACGACGTGGAATCATAACGAAACGATTATGTTTTTTTATTTTTGATCAAATGGTCTAATATTGTAGTATTTTTCTTTTGAATTTATATTTATAGTTAGTTTTGAATAGTTGACATACATGCTTAGTTTACTATAGGAATGCTTTGAGTTAGTTGCTTATTTTCTTTTATGAATGTTCAGTTTTTTGGTATAACATACGATGTGTTATTCATAGTTGTACATGGACAACTTTTTTTTTTGGTTTGGTATCATGACCAATTTGATCAAAAAACAATAAAATAAGCATACATAAATAGTACTTAATACGTCAATAAGCCGTAACACATATGGATTAAATAAACAATTTGCTTAGTTGCTGAACAATTTGCTCAAAAAAGCAGTAAAACAAGCTTACATAAGCAGTATCTAATGCGTCAACAAGTAGTAAAACATATGGATTAAATAAGCAATTTGCTTAGTTGATGAACAATTTGCTCAAAAAAGCAGTAAAACAAGCTTACATAAGCAGTATCTAATGCTTCAATAAGCAGTAAAGCATATGGACTAAATAAGCAATTTATTTGGTTCCTGAACAATTTGCTAAAAAGACAGTTAAACAAACACACATAAGCAGTACCTAATACGTCAATAAGTAGCCCCCAAGTTGTTCTCCCTTAAATACAGACACACATTAGTGGTGTTCCATATGCAACAATTACTCGTTAGACAAGCATTATGAGTATATTATATAAGCATGTTGTTTTTTTGCATAACATCACAGTTTCTATTCAACAAACTATATTTAATGTGAGAAGGCAAAATAGAGTAAATAAATAAGCAACATTTTCCATATTCACAAGCAATTGTTTATGCACAACTAAGCAACATTCTAAACAATCGCGGGTAACTGCTCCTATTGTGGGTAACTGCTCCTATTTTTATGGGATTTAATTGATTTATCAAGATTAATATCATAATCCGTTAGGTAAGATAAAACCAATTATGAGTAATTGCTCATTTTTTCATGGGATTTACTAGATTTAGTCAACCCCTCTATTTTTTACATGGACTAAGTTGTCCCATTTCGGTTTTATTAAATATTTTATAAATATTAAACATATTTTAATACTAACCATTAAAATAGGTAGATATGTTGTCTAACAAATAATTAGAAAAGTCTAGCTCACATGAAAATTACGTTAACTTAAGCCACATTTTTAATGCTAAATGTCATAGTATGTATCACCTCTTGTCATTGGTTCATCATTTGACTTTTAAAATAATGCAAATATACCATTTTCAATAGAAACATAGAAACAATGACGGACAAGTTACATATATTCTCTCATCTTGTCCTCTGACAAGTTTCACTCTGTCTTGTCATCTGACAAGTCTTCATAATCATGGGAGATTCTCTGGAAGAGATGTATGAACGGTTACGGTTGGAAGAGGAAGATGAAGACGGATTGGTGGTGGATAAAGAAGATACTGATCATTTGGTGACGGAAAATTTCAAATGGTGTTTAGTGGGAATATTTCTATCTTATAAACAAGTTAATTTTCAGGCCATGAAACAGACATTGGCTTCTCTGTGGCGCCCAGTGAAGGGGGTCATCATGAAAGAGTTGGGTCCCAACAGGTACTTGTTTCAATTTTTCCATGAGTTGGACATCCAGCGTGTCCAATCAAACGGTCCTTGGACATTCGATAATCAACCTCTCTTGATGAAAAGATTGTCATTTGGTGAGCAACCTGCTAAAGTTTCTTTAATCCATATTGAGTTTTCGGTCCAAATCTATGATTTGCCGGTGGGGTTTATGTCTGAAAAGATTGTTAAAGACATTGGAAATTTTATTGGAGAATGTCTGGAGACTGATCCAAATAATTTTAGTGGCGGATGGAAGAATTATATGAGGGTTAGAGTTGCAATGGATGTCAGGAATCTTATTAAACAGAGAATGAAATTAAAAAAGGCCGGAGGCGAATGGGTTTGGGTGAATTTCAAATACGAGCGGCTTCCTACCTTTTGTTTTTTCTGTGGTTGTATTGGACATTCAGAAAAATTTTGTGAAAAATTGTACGAATCTTAGAGTATTCCAATGGAGTTAGGTTGCGGGCACCTAATCGTAGATAATCCTCGTCGACTGGAAATTCTTGGTTACGTGATGCACCACCGGAAAATGTCTCAGGGGATCGGAAAGGGGAAGAAGTTTCTCAAACTGCAATCACCACGTTCAATTAGGGTGCGTCATCTTCGGGAGCCAAATCCCGTGATTTAAGAAAAACGGCTGTTTTTAAAGCAAATCAAGAATTTATGGAGGGCATTACTGAAGGTTTGACTTCCACGTTTGGTAACTCCCATATCATGCATGGCGGGAATCGGTTGAAAAATCGAGAGGAGTGATTTTCTTGAGATGGCGCAGACACGTGGATAATGAGACCTCTGAGTCATCTAAAGTTATTGGGCCTGGTTCTTTTGATGGCCCATCAAATTTCCCCATTGGTCTTTCAAAAAACGGAGAAGAGGTGGGCTCTGGTTTCCAGGCCCACCTAAACTAATGAGTACCCTATGCTGGAACTGTCGTGGGCTTGGCAACCCACGAACAATTCAAATCCTTTTGGACTTGGTCCAAGAAAAAAAGCCAAGGTTTGTTTTCTTAATAGAAACGATGATCAATAAAAGTAAATTGGAAGAATCGAGTAACTAAACCGGGGTTTGAAGGCTTGTTTGTCGGGACGAGTGTAGGGCACGGGGAGGCAGCGATCTTTGTGGAAGGAGAATGACGAGGCAAAGTTGTTGAGTTTTTCTTCAAACCATATAGGTGTGGAGGTATCTATTAGAGGGATGGAGGTTTGGAGATTGATCAGATTTTATGGGTTTCCGGAGAGGAATAGAAGAAGGCAATCTTGGGACCTTCTTCGTACTCTGTGTGGAAATTCTTCTCTTCCTTGGTGTTGCTTAGGTGATTTCAACGATATGCTTTTTCCTAACGAGAAAATAGGGGGGAAAGCACATCCGCAATGGTTATTCTCGGGCTTCAGAGAAGCAGTTACTGATTGTTCTTTAATGGATTTGGGGCTGAGAGGATATCCTTATACCTGGGAACGCGGCAGGGGTACGACTAACTGGGTGGAGGAGAAACTCGACAAAGCTATGGCAACTCACAGTTGGATTACTATATTTACAAATTGCAAGGTCTGGAATTTGGAGGCAGCCACTTCGGATCACTCCCCAATTTTTCTGGAATTGGGCTCGAATAATTTTATCCAGTGTCGACACAGATTCAGGTTTGAAAATAGTTGGCTAAAAGAAGCTGATTATCACTCGGTGGTGAGTCAGAGTTGGAACAGAAGCTTGGGTCTTACAATTGAGGAGAGATTGCTATGGATGGGAAGAGATCTGCATAAGTGGGGGGAAGATCTAAAGAAAGTATTTCGAAAGAGAATCGCGGAGGTGAAAAGAAAGATGAAAATGCTTCGGGGTAGGATGGATGGATTTTCCGTAATCGAGTACGCAGAAGCTCAAAAATTATACAGCTCTTTGTTAGCACAAAGGGATTCTTTTTGGAAACAACGAGCTAAACTCTTTTGGCTCAAAGGTGGTGATATGAATACGAAGTACTTTCATGCGACCGCGTCTCAAAGAAAGCGTCAAAATACGATTTTGTCTCTATTGGATTCAACAGAAACCGACTAGATTGGCAAAGTGGCCTTGGTGAGCATATTTTTCAATACTTTAATACTTTATTTACTTCCCAACATAATAATATGGATGGTGTGTTGAGGTTTGTAGAGAATAAGGTGTCTGAGGAGCTAGAATAATTTTTTGATGAACCCTTTCACTGAAGACGAAATCAAAAAGGCGTTGTTTTCGATGCACCCTGATAAATCACCGGGTCCGGATGGGCCAAATCCAGCATTTTATCAAAGTTTCTGGGAAGTTGCGGGTAAAGAATTTTCAATGGCCTGTTTGTCCTTTATTGGTTCGAGGTCTTTCCCAGAGGGTATGAATGACACGATCATTTCTTTAATTCCAAAGAAGAAGAACCCTGATTACATTACAGATTTGAGGCCAATCGCGTTATGTAATGTTCTTTATAAGGTGGTCTCGAAAGCATTGGCAAATCGAATGAAAACCATCTTGCCTTACATTATCTCGGAATCACAAAGTGCGTTCATTCCAAATCGTCTTATATCTGATAATATCTTGGCGGCTTTCGAAATAAATCACTATCTTAAGAGGAAGAGGCAGGGAAAAGTGGGGAGAGCAGCGCTTAAAATAGATATGAGCAAGGCGTATGATAGGATCGAATGGAGTTTTCTCCGGGAAATGATGATAAGGTTGGGTTTTAATTCTAACTGGGTTGACCTTATCATGGTCTGCGTTTCTACAGTGAAATATACTATCTTACATGGGGAGTTCGAGTCCGAGAAGATTATTCCATCCCGGGGTCTTAGACAGGGAGATCCCTTGTCGCCGTATCTATTTATTATTTGTTCTAAAGGGCTTTCGATCTTAATGCAGAATTATGAGCGTATGGGTCTTATTCACGGGTGCATAGTCGCAAGGGGCGCTCCAAGTGTATCTCACCTTCTATTTGCAGACGATAGTTTTATATTTTTCAAAGCTACGGAAAGGGAAGCTATAAATATTAAAAATTGCCTCCAGGTTTATTCAAATGCTTTAGGGCAATTGGTTAATTACCAAAAATCATCTATTTCTTTTAGTCGGAATACGGACGGGGACACTCAATGTATCATCTGCGATTTGCTTGGGGTGGTTATGACTGATAATCATGGGAGATATTTGGGTTTGCCATCCTTGGTGGGCAAAAATAAAAAAGAGGTATTCTCTTTTATCAAAGAACGAGTCTGGTCTAGACTCCAAGGATGGAAAAGAAATATGCTTTCAGGAGCTGGGAAAGAAGTTCTCTTGAAGACTGTGATTCAAGCCATACCGAATTATGCTATGAGCATTTTCCTTCTACCTCAAAATATTTGCTTAGAGATCGAACGGATGATGAACGCATTTTGGTGGAGTCATGGGGGATCGGGAAGGAAAGGAATAAGGTGGTTAGCGTGGCAAAATATGTGCAGTCAGAAGGCACAAGGAGGGTTGGGCTTCCGCCGAATTCACGAGTTTAATTTGGCTCTTCTTGGTAAGCAAGGGTGGAGGTTGATCACCAATCCAAATTCCCTGGTGGCAAGAATTTTTAAAGCACGATACTTTTCCAATTCTGATTTTTTCTCAGCTTCTTTGGGAAATAACCCGAGTTTTGTATGGAGAAGCATTTGGAGTGCCAGAGAGATTGTTACAAAATATTGTGTATGGAGAGTGGGCGATGGCAACAACATTAGTGTATGGAAGGACCCCTGGCTCCCAGATAGAAACAATGCTTTTATTTCCACTCCCCAAGTGGAGGAACTTGAAAATATAAAGGTCTCTAGTCTTATGAAAAGTGATTGCTTAGAATGGGATGATGATATTATTGCTGATATTTTTAATGATAGAGATCAGAGTTTAATTTTTAATATTCCTCTTTCTGATGCAGCGAGAGAGGATGCGTGGATGTGGTGTTAGATAAATGTTTTTATCAAGATTTTGATGATTTTGTTTTAATAAGATTTTATACCAAAACAATGTTTTAATATGTTGTCCAAATACTCCTAAATGATTTAAAATGTTTTTACTAATTTTTGGAGTATTTCTTAGAGTTTTTAATTTGATAAAAATTGGACAACACTTTTGATGGTTTTGTTTAAATTGGTTTTTACACCAAAATTATGTTTATAAATGTTGTCTAAATACTCCCAAATGATTTAAAATGTTTTTACTAATTTTTTGGAGTATTTCTTGAAGTTTATTTTTGAAAAAAATCGGACAACATTTAAAAGGGGAGGTCGGCCGCCAAAATGGTCGACCGGTACCTGAAGATAAGAAACACAAAACAGAACTTACAGGTCTTGAAAAAGAGGAGGGGGACCAGGGTCAAGGTGAGGTCGAGGTCGGCCGCACCCCATCTCGACCGGTCGCACCCCCCTGCAACCCCTACCTGGATCGCACTATTTTTTTCAAACGGTCGAAATCTTCAACAGGGCAACCGGTCGCCCTATGTTATTTTTTGACAGCAAAATTCCAACCGTTGCAATCTGTGGCAGCAAGATTTGCTTTTCAATTTTGTACAATATTTCTACATCTTGTGATCTTCCTTTTGTAGACAAAAGTGAAGATAGAGGAGCCTATGTTGGGAGCCTATGTTGGTGAAGCTTCCCTATAAATAGAGGATGAATTGAAGACACAATATACAACAACACAAGCAAATACACAACAAGAAATCTGCAAATTTCCAAGCTTTCATATTTAACACTCTTGTTGTATTTATAGCCTAAGTATTTCACTTTCACATCTTGAGGTCTAGGCTTTATTTCTTGATTACACTTTGCACTCAAATTGTAATATTCATTATTGAGTTGTAATCTTGATTTTTGGTTATCATGCAAACACAAGATATCCTTGTGAGTGTTCTTGTGGTAAGAACACACTTGGATGATCTAGGTGATAGGTGCAAGAAGATTGTGGTGATCTTCTTATTGAGGTGTTGAAGAATTTGGTATTCTTCAAGGTTGAAGATTGTGGTAATCTTCACAAGGTGCCGTTGAAGGAAGATTGTGGTAATCTTAAAAGGGAGATTGTGGTAATCTCCAAAGGTGGTGTTGAAGAAGAGTGTGGTGCTCTTCAAGGTGTTGTAAGTTGAATTTGTATTAATTGTGGTAATTAATAAAATTCTTTTTCTTTTTGAAATCCATCCCAGATATACTGGGGTGGTAGAGGATTAGGCCCTAGGTGGGTTGAACCTCTTTAAATCGACTCGTGTTGTTTACTTCCCGCACCTTTATTATTGTCTTTGAGCATTCGGTTAAAAAAAGAGGGCATAATCGAAAAAATGGAGATAATCTATTCACCCCCCCTCTAGATTATCGTAGCCACTTGGACTTACAAGTGGTATCAGAGCCAAACTCTTTGGCAAGCTCGTTCCACATTGCGAGTAAAGAGGAACGATCATCGGCTACGAATGAAGTCTACCTTATCGGCGCCTCCATCACCAAGCCACCACTATTCGATTCCAAAAATTTTACATTTTGGAAAGAAAGAATGGAATGCTATCTACAAAGTTGCGGGTTCGATATTTGGAACACGGTCGTAAATGAAGAATCCATTCCGATGATGGACACACCACACACCTCCAAAGGCCTCAAAGAGCTCAATGATGAAGAGAAGAAAATCATCTCCTTAAATGGTAAAGCTCTTAATATTTTGTATTGTTCACTTACCATTTTGGAATATAATCATATTGTAGGAATTAAATCGGCACATGAAGTATGGAGAAAATTAGAAGACGTATATGCAAATGAAAGGAGCCACTCAAAAGCATCTACTTCTCAAATGGATACAAACCCAACATGGGATGAGCTTCCTACAACTTCCGACGTCGATGAAAACGAACGATGTCTTATGGGCTTCGAAGAAGAAAACGAGGTAAGTTCAAAACCATCCACTTCTTATGATGATGAATTACAAAATGATTATAGTGATTTGCAAAATGATTTTGATGAACTTCAAAATGAATTCCAAAGCTTACTTGATAAATACAAAAAATTGAAAAAGGAATTCAATATTTTGAAAATTGATAAGGATAATTTATTTTCCTCTTATGAATCACTTTCATGTGATCACACCACCACACTTGATAAGGTTAGAATCCTTGAAAAAGAAAATAGTACTCTTATTGAGGATATTAATTGCATGAAAAAAGATTTATCAAAATCCAAATTGAGTACCGATAAAATGACCAATATTGTTTATGTTCATAGTTGTGAAAAATTGAAACAAGGACTTGATCATAAGCATAGTGTTGTTAATTATGTGAAAAGAAATCAAGTTCCTATGTATGTTGATCATTATGCTCCAAAAATTATTACTTGCTTTTATTGCGGTAAAAAGGGTCATACGGTAAATACTTGTCGGGCTAGAAATAACTCTAATTATTGTTGGAGACCTAAAAGTCTCAAAGCTAATCCCAAAGGACCCAAACACTTGAGGGTACCACAAATAATGTGATATTAGGTACCCGGCGTAAAAATAATCAAGGAAAATTCATACCGCCAAGAAGATATCAAATGCCCGTATCATTTGATCAAAGGAGAATACACCATCACGATAAATTTCCAAGAAGAGGATATAATCAAAAATGGGAAGTACATAATCCTTGGAAATGGCAAAGTCATCATCAACAAGATGATTCTCAAAGAGGAAGACACCATCAAAAATGGGAAGGACAAAACTCGAGAAATGGGCAAAATTGGAGAAGACATCATCAACAAAATGATTTCTCAAGAGGAAGATACTATCTACAAAGGGAGAGACATAACCCGTGGAAATGGCGAAATTTGTAAACCGTATCTCTCCATTTAAATATGCATTTTATTTTGTTATTATGCATGTTCTTATTTGTGTCTTAATTGCAAATGAGTTTTCAAATATTTTTTGAAATTAAGGTCTTCAATATATATTTGTGTTTTTAAAATATTTTGAAAAGGAGACCTTGTATGATGCTTATATAAACTCTTATGCATTTACTATGACTAAAAATTTGATTTATTATCTCTTATGGATTTATATAGCATAAACATACTTGTGATATACCTTATTGATTTAGCCTACACCTCCATTACTATGTTTTGTGCTAGTCTTGTTTTAAGAATTGTGTAGGATTCATGTATCCTCACCAATGGCTATTTATGTCATAATGTGTTAAGAGGACCATAAACTATCGAGGTATGCTTCTCATCGGTATTCATCTTATAGACTCGATATTATGTTTGCCATATGCCTATGTGCTTGAGTTTCAAGATATTTCATAGTACTTCACATAAGTGCCATTAAGAGGATGTTTTGATTTTTGAAAGACATTATTTGACTTAGCTTGTTTTATCCGAGATTAGTAAGGGATTATACTTTATTTTGATAAGACATTTGATTTTTATCCCTCTCTTAGTTATGCATTTTATTGCTCATATAAATGTCATTATTCTTGGTTGCTTTGTCAAAGCTCTTGATCATATGCTTCTTATAAATGAGGTCTCAACTATATGCTCTCGGATTTTTAAATTTCAAAAGAGGCCTTATATAGCTTTCTATAAGCATATTTAAACTTGCATGTTTTTATTGAACTCTTGATGATTTTTTCTAAATGCATAGTATGTGTTTCTTGCTTCATGGTCTATATATATAGTGTCTATTTCTACTATGCTCTTATGCAAGATATTTTGTGATTGATGATTGAGGCATGTTTTTACACTTGGGCTACTTTTTCTCTTGCTTATATAAGTGTTGCCTTTTAACGAGTTTGTCAAGTTGTGTAGATGAGAAATGAAGTACTCCAAATATTGTTACCTCAAAATATTTGGATGTAAATGTTCTATTATGAACACCTTAGATCAATTGGATGCCCTATGATGATAGTAATGAAGAAGACAAAAAGGGTATTCCGGAATAAACTCGATGACCAAGGCAACATTGGTCGAACTAAAGCAAGGTTAGTAGCTCAAGGTTATTGTCAAGAAGAAGGTATTGATTATGATGAAACATTTGCACCCGTAGCACGTTTAGAAGCTATTAGTATTTTACTTGCCTATTCTTGTTTTAAAAATTTCAAGCTTTACCAAATGGATGTAAAATCCGCATTTTTAAATGGTATTATTCAAGAAGAAGTCTATGTAAAACAACCTCCGGGGTTTGAAAATTTTTCTAGGCCTAATGATGTTTATAGACTTAAAAAGGCCTTGTATGGTTTGAAACAAGCACCCCGTGCATGGTATGATAGACTTAGCTCTTTTCTTTTGCAAAATGGTTTTACAAGAGGTAAAGTTGATACTACTCTCTTTGTTTTTGAAAAAGGGCAAGATTGCTTATTAGTGCAAATTTATGTTGATGATATTATTTTGGTGCTACTAATGAATCCTTGTGCAAGAAATTTTCTAAGTTAATGTAAGGTGAATTTGAAATGAGCATGATGGGGGAGCTCAACTTCTTCCTTGGACTTCAAATTAAGCAATGCCAAGAAGGAATTTATATTTCTCAATCAAAATATACAAAGGAGCTTTTGAAGAAATTTGGCATTGAAGAAGGAAGAACGTCTCTACCCCTTAATGGCAACAAATGTCAAGATTGACAAAGATGAAAAAGGCAAGTCGGTTGATGAATCCAAATATAGAGGTATGATTGGTAGTTTACTTTATTTAACCGCAAAGTAGACGGGACATTCTTCATGCCGTATGCCTATGTGCTCGTTTTCAAAGCAATCCCAAAGAATCTCATATGAGTGCCGTTAAAAGAATTTTTCGATATTTGAAAGGCACTATTCAATATGGTTTATTCTATCCAAAGAATGAAAATTTTTCTCTTAAAGGTTATAGTGATTCGGATTATGCGGGAAATATTGATGATCGGAAAAGTACTTAGGATCATGTCAATTTCTAGGTGATTGCCTAGTTTCTTGGTTTTCAAAGAAACAAAATTGTGTTTCACTTTCAACTAGCTCGAATATATTTCCGCGGCATTTTGTTGTACACAACTTCTTTGGATGAAACAAACCTTAGCGGATTATAAATGTTCTTTTGAAAGTGTTCCTATCTTTTGTGATAATATTTCCGCTATAAACATTGCTCAAAATCCGGTTCATCATAACCGTACTAAACATATTGAGATTCGACATCATTTTCTAAGGGATTGTGTTTCAAAACGAAAAATTGAGATATCTTTTGTACCATCTCAAGATCAATTAGCGGACATTTTTACAAAAGCGTTAACTTAGAGACTTTTGCATCAATCTGAGCTCGGTTAGGCATAATGCATATTGAATGAGGTCTATAATTGCATTTTGCACGTTTTTAAAACTTAGGGGCGAAAAATCGGATTTTTGGTTGAAAATTCGGATTTTGGAAATTTTTTCAAAACAGTGGGCTGAAATGGTTGAGGGCAATCGGTCGCCCTCAACGCCGACCGGTCGCCCTCAACCTCGACCGGTCGCCCTAGGCTTAAAATTGGATTAAAACCGATCTGTCTTCAGCATTCTTCATTTTAACTTATTTTGGCCATTTTTCGTCCCCTTTGCCTAAATCACACAAATTTCACTTCAAATTTGTTTTCTTGCATATGTTTTATATTTTGGACTTCATTAAGCTCGATTATCATCATCATTGCTCGTCTTTACCGAATAAATGGTAAGAATTCTACTCCATTTGCTCAATTGGGTTGAACCCTTGAGATTTTGACTTATTTGCAAAATTCTTGATGCTAGTTTCATATGAATGTGATGAGCTTAATATTTATAATGTATTGAATGTTGTTTGAACTGAATTGGTGATGAAAATTTTTGGCTTAAATGAATTTCAAAGGCGTTATATACTTCTAGTTTTATTCGACGCACGCCAAGTGTTCGACAAAATGTTTCAATGAAAAATTCATCACCTACGTGATTCTCTCGATTTGACAAGTCATATAAGTTTATAGAGATCATGTTTTATCAATCAAATGAGCTTTTGCAAGTCAATTGATCAATTTTCCCCTTTTACTTGGAATTTAAGCTTCAATTCTCAATAAGCTCGATAAATCGTTAAATTTGCGCACTTTGATATGAATATATGATGTTTTTATCGTGCTAACATTCTTTTTGATGATTCCAAAGGGGGAGAAACAGGAAAAATGCTCATACGCTCAAAGAAGCGAAAATAAGCTTGCAAGAAAAGCTACAAGCTAGGGCTCTTGAAAGCCATAAGCTGTGAAAAATGCTTAGTCCATTTGATGTATTGTGGACTTTTATGCTTGACTAATGATGTTTTGTGACAGGGGGAGCTTATAAGCTCATGGAATACTTGTTCTTTATATGCATGTTGATAGGGGGAGCTTGTGCAAAAATGATTTTGAAAAATCTTTGCTCATATCCTTGTGTGCTTGTACTTATGATGTATCTTGTTTGTAATTGATTGTTGTTTTAAGACCGGAAAATTTGTTTTGTTTTAAAATCGACCTTCTAAAATTGTTTTGGTTTGTAATCATCAAAAAAGGGGAGTTTGTTAGATAAATGTTTTTATCAAGATTTTGATGATTTTGTTTTAATAAGATTTTATACCAAAACAATGTTTTTATATGTTGTCCAAATACTCCTAAATGATTTAAAATGTTTTTACTAATTTTTGGAGTATTTCTTAGAGTTTTTAATTTGATAAAAATTGGACAACACTTTTGATGGTTTTGTTTAAATTGGTTTTTACACCAAAATTATGTTTATAAATGTTGTCTAAATACTCCCAAATGATTTAAAATGTTTTTACTAATTTTTTGGAGTATTTCTTGAAGTTTATTTTTGAAAAAAATCGGACAACATTTAAAAGGGGAGGTCGTGGCCGCCCAAAATGGTCGACCAGGTGACAAGATAAGAAACACGAAACAGAACTTACAGGTCTTGAAAAAGGGAGGGGACCGGTCGAGGGTGAGGTCGACCGGCCGCACCCTAGGGCGACCTGGTCGCAACCCACCTCGGCCGGTCGCCCCCCGCAACCCCTACCCGGATCGCACTATTTTTTCAAGCGGTGAAATCTTCAACAGGCAACCGGTCGCCTATGTTATTTTTGACAATGACAAAATTCCAACCGTTGTAACTGTGATGACAAGATTTGCTTTTCAATTTTGTACAATATTTCTACATCTTGTGATCTTCCTTTTGTAGACAAAAGTGAAGATAGAGAGCCTATGTTGGGAGCCTATGTTGGTGAAGCTTCCTATAAATAGAGGATGAATTGAAGACACAATATACAACAACACAAGCAAATACACAACAAGAAATCGCAAATTTCCAAGCTTTCATATTCAACACTCTTGTTGTATTTATAGCTAAGTATTTCACTTTCACATCTTGAGGTCTAGGCTTTATTTCTTGATTACACTTTGCACTCAAATTGTAATATTCATTATTGAGTTGTAATCTTGATTTTTGGTTATCATTCAAACACAAGATATCCTTGTGAGTGTTCTGTGGTAAGAACACACTTGGATAATCTAGGTGATAGGTGCAAGAAGATTGTGGTGATCTTCTTATTGAGGTGTTGAAGAATTTGGTATTCTTCAAGGTTGAAGATTGTGGTAATCTTCACAAGGTGCCGATTGAAGGAAGATTGTGGTAATCTTCAAAGAGAGATTGTGGTAATCTCCAAAGGTGGTGTTGAAAGAAGAGTGTGGTGCTCTTCAAGGTGTTGTAAGTTGAATTTGTATTAATTGTGGTAATTAATAAAATTCTTTTTCTTTGAAATCCATCCCGGATATCTTGGGGTGGTAGAGGATTAGGCCCCAGGTGGGTTGAACCTCTTTAAATCGACGCGTGTTGTTTACTTCCCGCACCTTTATTATTGTCTTTGAGCATTCGGTTAAAAAAAGAGGGCATAATCGAAAAGATGGAGATAATCTATTCACCCCTCTAGATTATCGTAGCCACTTGGACTTACATGTGGGTGGGAGATAATAGGGGAGTTTACGATCAAAAGTAGCTACGAGGATTTTGAGTGAAGGTATGCCCTCTAATTTTAATGTTTTGGTTTTAATTGGAAGAGTTTGTGGGCGTTGAAAATTCCTCCGAAAGTTAAAATTACTTTTTGGCGTGCGGCTCAAAATTGTCTCCCTACTAGAGTGAATCAAACAAAGGCAAGTTGATGTGCCGAGATCTACCCCCGTATGTATGAATGGTTAAAACAATTTTCCATAGCATGTGTGTCCGCTTCTTTTGCTCACAATGTTGGAGTATTCCGCTTATCCCTCTTCCTCGCTCTTGAAGGATTTGACTTCATGGAGTGTGTTTCAAATATTTGGCAATCACTTTCGAGTTGATGATAAAAAGCTTTTACTCATGGTTGTTTGGGCCATTTGGATGAATAGACGATCCGGTTTGGAATGGTATTTCTAAACATGCGACTGGGGTTATAAATTTTGCTAGTTCTTCTCTTTTTACAAAGTGGGAGGCGGCCCAAGTTACGGAATTGAAGAATTGGAGGATCGGGGTTGAAGACGGGTCATGTTGCTTGGAATAAACCAAAATTGGGAGAGCTCAAATGCAATGTGGATGGAGCAATTTTTCCTCAAACAGGAGCTTATGGATATGGGTGCCTTATTAGAAACCATCAAGGAAATTTTGTTGTCGCTAGAGAGAAGTATTCTCAGTCATGCTATCCCAATTGTTGTGGAAGCTATTGGTATGAGGGAAGCCCTTAGTTGGATTAAAACAAATTTCAAAGATACAACAGTTCAAGTGGAGACAGATTCTTTAAGTGTGATTCAAGCAATTAGAGGGTTGACGACGGATAATTCGTATTTTCAAATCATTATTGATGATTGTTTTGAGTTTGTTAAAAGACCTGCCAATGGTCTCGTGTGTTTTTGTTAGACGGTCAGCGAATCAAGTAGCTCATGCTTTAGCAAAAGCTACAGGTTCTTTGTCTGGCTTAGTTTTGTGGGATGGTATTCCACCTGGTTTTATTTGTAATTTGTTATTATTGGATTCTGGTGCTTAATAATATTTTACTTCAAAAAAAAAGGTAGATATGTTGTCTAGATTGTTTGATACATGTTTTTATCTTAATTTTGATGATTTTATTTTATCACCAAAACAATGTTTTTAAAGGTTGTCCAAATACTCCTAAATGATTTAAAATGGTTTTAATATTTTCCGGAGTATTTCCTCAAGTTTATTTTTGATAAAAATGGACAACACTTTTAATGATTTTATATCAATGGGTTTTTACTCCTAAACAAGATCTCTAAATGTTGTCTAAATACTCCCGATTGGTTTAAAATGTTTTTACTGAATTTTCGGAGTATTTCTTGAGTTTTATTTTCGACAAAAATTGGACAACATTTATGTCTCGTGGTCGACCGGCCGCTCTATAGGCAACCCGCACTGAAGATGTTTTTAGAAACAGAAAATGAGACGGAAGTAAAAACAGCGGGTCGACCCCAGAGGCCGCCTGGGTCGACCGCACTGCATGTTTCGCTTTTTGAAACAGAATAAAACCCCTTCGTTTTTTGAATTAGGGGACCGGTTGAGGCAGGGGTCGACCGGTCGAAGCCTATGTCGACCTGGCCGTTGATTTTTTCAAAGTGTTCCTATTTCTCTTATTTCGTGCGCCGGTCGCCGCCTGTGTATGACAAAAAAATATGACCGTTTGACGCCAGACACATTTCCTTAAATTGTGGGATTGATTTCTAACAGCTATATTCTTGATTTTAATTGTATTTTTCAGAGATTTTCAATCCCCAAGAGGAGCCTATGCTTGATCAATCATCTCCTATAAATAGAGGAAGTTTTGGAGCAACCTATACAACAATTGAGATACAACACAACAAGATACACTTCAAGCGAGATACTTGGTCTTTCATTGTTATTATTCTTGTTGTAAATTTGCCTAGCTTATCACTTTCACATCTTTGAGGTCTAGGCTATTCTTGATTACACTTTGCACTCAAATTGTAATATTCATTATTGAGTTGTAATCTTGATTTTTGGTTATCATTCAAACACAAGATATCCTTGTGAGTGTTCTTGTGGTAAGAGCACACTTGGATGATCTAGGTGATAGGTGCAAGAAGATTGTGGTGATCTTCTTATTGAGGTGTTGAAGAATTTGGTATTCTTCAAGGTTGAAGATTGTGGTAATCTTCACAAGTGCCGATTGAAGGAAGATTGTGGTAATCTTCAAAGAGAGATTGTGGTAATCTCCAAAGGTGGTGTTGAAAGAAAGAGTGTGGTGCTCTTCAAGGTGTTGTAAGTTGAATTTGTATTAATTTTGGTAATTAATAAAATTCTTTTTCTTTGAAATCCATCCAGGATATCTTTGGGGTGGTAGAGGATTAGGCCCTAGGTGGGTTGAACCTCTTTAACAGGGAGATGATTTATCGGACGCGACGAGGTTTTCGGTGACTCATTTGGCCTATCTTGATGATGTTGTTATCTTCACTAGGGCGTCGACGATGGCCTCGTCACGTTGAGGCACTTTCTCGAGCACTATTATTACTTCTTACGGCCGGTGGTCGATTTCGTAAGAAAGTAGATTCTTTCTCGCCCCCACGTTACATTTGACGGGAGCACATGGTTCATGAAATGCGTGCTTTGTTCGCGATGACTTGCCGATGACTTATTTGGTGTCCCTTTGTTCGGGGCGAATGACGAAAGAGGTCTTTCTCCCGGTGATTCGAGAGGATGTTGGATAGAGTTGCCGGGTGGTCGATCGACATCTCTCCTTTGGTGGTAGGCTCGCTCTTATTCGGAGCACGCTAATGGCCACCCCGTTGCATATTCTTTCGTGTCATGCGGCCGCCAAAGACGATTCTGCAGCAGATTGGAGCAGATCATGGCTAGATTCTTCCGGGGATCCTATGCGGGACATAAGAAGACTCATTGGATCGATTGGGATATTATCCGCCATCCTACTTCGAGGGTGGGTGGGGTTGCGCCGACTTTCGGATATTCCGACGCGCTTTAGTTACAAGTTGTGGTGGAGGTTACGCGAGGGCCATTCATTGTGGGCTCAATTCTTGATCAAATCTGTTACAATGGGCTTCGGTCTCCCTGTAGAGCCTCTGTAACACATAATCATAGTCATCGGTGGAGGCGCTTGAGGCGGATCGGTATTCGAGCCCATGAGCGGATTTTTTGGTCTATTGGCAAATGGCGCCGTGTCGGTTTTCGGGATGATATTTGGTTTGGGCATAGGCCGCTGCGGATCATTGTTTGGATCGGCCGTTGGGTCATATGACGGTTGATTGGTTCATTCGCGATGGCATATGGGATAGAGATAGATTGTATCAGTCTTGGTCTCCGGATATGGGCTTCCCGAGAGTCTCATTGAGGATATATCCAGGGGTTCCGATTCTTCCGGGGTCGAGAGGATATCATGCGGTGGATGTTTACCTCTCATGGTGGGTTCTCTATGTCTTACGCTTGGGATTCTCTAGGGGTAGAAATGCTCGTAACCTTCTCAGTATGGTGCCATTTGGAACGATGCTCTTATTCCTACTATCTCCATTTTCCTTTGGCGCCTCCTTCGTAATCGTCTTCTGTGGATATCAAGCTCGGCACGTGGCACTTCTCTTGCCTCACGTTCTTTGGTGTTGCTTGAATAATCCACATTCATCTCCTCAGTCGAATCTATCCCTCACCTCTTTTTGATGAATGATGTTCGGTCCGTGTGGAATCACTTTCTTCCTTGGTTTGACACTACACTTCCACACACCACTGATATGATATTGTTCCTTTCATTTTGGAGGAATCGCACACACGGATCACACACGAGGCACTTGAGTTTCTTGGTTCCCTGCTTGATTTTATGGTTTGTCTGGACGGAAAGGAATAGTGTCAAGCATCGACACACTCCTTTCTTGGCTTCTCACATTATTTGGCAGGTGGAGCGGTATCTCTGGATTCTTGTTTCAGGTCGGCGTTTGAGCCCTTCGGATTGGTCTAGATGCCTCCCCTCTTGTGAGTTTTTGCGGGGAATGCTCCACCACGGGTTTCACGCAGCTCAGGTTGGTGATTTGGCGAGCCCCTCGTCTCCTCGGATCATGCCGAACACGGATGGTTCGTTTGATCGAGACACCTTGATTGATTGGCGGAGCGGGGGACTGATTCGAGATCATTCGAGACTTATGTTGGCTTTTCATTGTTCTCTCCAGGGACGGTGTCTAGCTTTCATCCGAGCTACTAGATGTTGGAGATGGGGGCGCGGCATGCCCGTCGGTTTTCTCTTGATTTGGATCGAGTTGAGCGCGGCGGTGGTCACCACGATCACTTCGGTGGCCTTAGCTCTTGGCGGGTTCAAGACACCCCGATTCGCATTCGGAACATCTTTGAGGACCTTGATTCGATTTCCCACATACACAGAGAGAGTAATCGACCAAGATCAGATCACTAGCGAGTTGGGAGCCGCGCCTCGGGCGATCACATTGTTCATGAGGGCACGGCTTCATCATCACCTTCTTGCGCTCATTCGGATGGACCGGTGGGATATCCGAGCTTGATTTTCATAGATCATTGGTTCTCCTTTTATTCTTTAGATTTCTCTCTATGATAGTCTTTCTAGATATCGTAGTGATAGGTTATTTGTTCTTTGATTTTCTCCCGCCTTGACGGGCATGACATTGTATAACATTTTGACTATTTGATATACAGGTAGGGGATCACGCCTCAATCCCCCACCCCCCGGGGTGTTATTTTGCTAAAAAAAAAAAAATCAACGTGTGTTGTTTACATTCCGCACCTTTATTATTTTGTTTGAGCATTCGATTATAAAAAGAGGGCGAAATCGAAAAGATGGAGATAATCTATTCACCCCCCTCTAGATTATCGAAGGTGCTTGGACTTACATAGATTTGGTCCTATGTACTCATATAATACTTGAGTCCTATATAACCCTATATATATAATAAATTAAAAGAGAAATAAATGAATACTAGCGAGCCTATCATGTCTTTTCCCTCAATGTAATTATATAGGACTAATGAGACCGAATTGTTATGGCTTAAATCTATCTTAAATCACGAATATTGCATAATGAACAAACGATATAATTTAATACTACATTTTATATATTGTGTATAAGATACTTTGATCGATTCATAATATACGAAATATCTGTCACACGCAATATATTACAAGTCAAATCTATTATGTATATTATTATGGAGTGTGAACTGAATATTTGTCTTAACAAACCTATTAATAAAATTAGAAGTTTGGAGATTTATGTGTTATGTACCAAATATACAAAGGGGAGAAAAAAAGACGGCCTTATTGTAATTTTGGACCTATAAGTATAAAAGGGTGAAATATTTGATCCAGTAAGTATCTTATGTAACAATTTGAATTCCATGATCATGTAAGTATCACATGTAGCAATTTCGGTCCTGTAAAATTTCTTTTTGCACAAATTTAATCCATAAATTTTAGTTTTGTACGATTTTGGTCTCTAATGAGCTTCAATAGTCCAATCTTTTGGGACCAAAATTGCATGAAAATAGAATATATGAGACCAAAATTGAGCAAAAATAGGACTAAAATTGCTACATGGTATACTTACAAGACCAAATATGTAATCTCTTTATATTTATGAGACCAAAATTGCAATTTAGCCAAAAAAAAATAATAATGAAAGAGAGAAAAAAAATAAAAAGGGTAGAAGTCAACAACCCAATCCTATTTTATCTCCTAAAAACCAAAACAACCCCCGACGTCCCAGCATATTCTCAAGCACCAGTCTCTATTACCTACAGTAAATAAAGTGAAAAAATAAAAGTAAAAATCACACTCTTCACTCCCCGCACTTTCTCTCTCTAGATTATAACCCCGTTTCTCACAAACCCTAGCACTGCTCGTTTCCTTTTTACCATTATTTTTCCACTTCTTTCTCTCTCTAAAGACCAAATCCACCCCTCAACCATGGCTTCCCGGAGGCTCCTAGCCTCATTACTGCGGTCCTCCGCCGCCCGCCGCCCCAGATCGCCATTCTATTCAGCCCCAAAGCCCAGTCCTCGGCCCTCCCCTGCTGGACACTTTCTCCATCGTTTCGCTGCCCATTATGCTACTTCAGCTGCTGCGGCATCACCTTCCTCCAAGGACTCTCCTAGCGGTGGGCTGGGAGGCAAAATCACGGATGAGTTTACTGGTCAAGGCTCGATCGGGAAGGTGTGCCAGGTTATCGGTGCCGTCGTTGATGTGAGGTTTGACGAGGGTTTGCCCCCAATATTGACGGCGTTGGAGGTTTTGGACAATCAGATCAGGCTTGTTTTGGAGGTGGCTCAGCACTTGGGTGAGAATGTGGTGAGGTGTATTGCTATGGACGGGACTGAAGGGCTGGTTAGAGGCCAGCGCGTGCTCAACACTGGGTCCCCCATAACTGTGAGTTTGAAAGCTTTACTTTTTATTGGTTATACTTGTTTTTTTTAGGACACATGGATGGATTCTTTGAAAAACGGGTTTGAATTTTGTATATTTGATTTGGATGGTGGATTGATGTGCTTCTGAATTGGTCGTAGGCCTTTGTTTGATGGCTAGATCTGCGGTTATTCTGGACATTTCTCACGTAATTGATACCGAATGTGCTTTTTGAATGCTCTGATTTGGTATATCAAATCTTCATTTGTATTATTTTTTCTGAATTTTGAGTTGGAGTTTTAGGTTTACTATGTCTAAGGACTGAGGTTAAATCAATTGATTAGTTTCACTAAAGCTGGGATTCTAGTTGTAAGTTTGCATTTACTTCTACTTATTATGTTAAATGGCCTTAGCATTTCTAGATTACTTGATTCTAGTGGAAAGGTAGTCTTAATTGTTCATTCGTGTATGTTGCTTTAGTTTGAGTTGGTTTATAGATGAGCACTGTTTCATTGGAATCTAGAATTTGAACTACTATCTTTTACGGTTTTTTGGTTATTTATTTTATTTTTAATGACTGCGTTTCTTTGGGATTTTAAGGATGGGGATACTTGAATTGTATGCCTTAATTTTACTTATTCTCTGATTGTTATTGGTTTAACCCCTTTAGGTGTTCTCGTGTGTATATGGACTTTTTTATTGATTTATATCACATCAGGAAGTTTGTTTAATTGATAATAATTTTGCTCTTCTTTTAATAATAGGTGCCTGTTGGTAGAGCCACTCTAGGTCGTATTATTAATGTTATTGGAGAGCCTATTGACGAGAGAGGCGATATTAGTAAGTGATGTTGCCTCCCCCCTCTCACAAAAAAAAAACAAAAAAAAAAAAGCAATCTTTTATCGATTGAAGGTGGGTTGCAGCTGTACTAACAAATGAATGATGATGCAGAGACTGAACACTTTTTACCGATTCACCGTGAAGCTCCAGCCTTTGTGGAGCAAGCTACAGAACAACAAATTCTTGTCACTGGTATCAAGGTACTTTCCCACTGGTCCTGTTTAAGGACTCCATCTGACACGTCCACCTTTTTAACATATTTTCTTCATGTGCACTTAGTTTCGTGTTAGATTTTAATTTTGCTTTATTTTCTTTTCCTCTTTCAATGACAGGTCGTCGACCTTCTTGCCCCGTACCAGAGAGGAGGAAAGATCGGGCTTTTTGGTGGTGCTGGTGTGGGAAAGACTGTACTTATCATGGAACTGATTAACAATGTTGCGAAAGCTCATGGTTTGGTTCTTGTTGGGATGCTTTAAATGTAAATATCTAGTGTGGTTAACCCTCTGAGATCTCATTATTGCTTGTCTTCCTTGTCAGGTGGTTTCTCTGTCTTTGCCGGTGTAGGAGAACGTACTCGTGAGGGTAACGATTTGTACAGAGAAATGATGGAGAGTGGTGTCATCAAGCTAGGTGAAAAGCAGGTTAGCTTCTCTGATTTTCATAATTGTTAATTTTGTATTACCGTTCGCCTTAGGTTTCCCCCTTTTACTGGTTATCAGGCTGATAGCAAGTGCGCTCTAGTCTATGGTCAAATGAATGAGCCCCCGGGTGCTCGTGCTCGTGTTGGACTTACTGGATTGACTGTGGCTGAACACTTCCGTGATGCAGAAGGGCAGGATGTGCTTCTCTTCATCGACAACATTTTCCGTTTTACCCAAGTAGGCTTGTATTTCATTATAACTATCCATTTACTATTCTGTGCTTGTTTCACATTTTGCTAATGTTACCCTTTCTTTGAACTTGTAGGCTAACTCAGAAGTGTCTGCTTTGCTTGGACGTATTCCTTCTGCCGTCGGATATCAACCTACTTTGGCTACAGATCTTGGAGGTCTTCAAGAGCGTATTACTACGACTAAGAAGGGTTCTATTACATCTGTCCAAGCTATATATGTGCCAGCTGATGACTTGACGGATCCTGCCCCTGCAACTACATTCGCTCACTTGGATGCCACAACCGTGTTATCTAGACAGGTATGTATATATTTTTTCTCAAGTTGCTCAAAGATAAATTGTTATCGGATATGAGTTTGATTGTTGGTATTGTTTGTTGCAGATTTCTGAGCTTGGTATTTATCCTGCCGTTGATCCTCTAGACTCAACATCTCGTATGCTTTCCCCTCATATCTTGGGAGAGGATCACTACAACACAGCCCGTGGTGTACAAAAGGTTCTTCAGAACTACAAGAATCTTCAAGATATTATTGCCATTCTTGGAATGGATGAGCTCAGTGAAGACGACAAATTGACTGTTGCACGTGCTCGTAAAATCCAACGATTTTTGAGCCAGCCTTTCCATGTCGCAGAAGTTTTCACGGGTGCACCTGGCAAGTATGTTGAGTTGAAGGAGAGTATCAACAGCTTCCAGGTAAGAACTATATATTTGAAGCTCGTGCAAGATTATTTGTTTTTTTTATGCTGTCTTTATATTTTTATCTGTAGTTCGGAGAGTTTTTTCACTATTTTCTTATGGGATGTAATTCTGAAGAAGGTGACACAACTCTGGGATAGAATGTGCCTTAATTTGCGAACTTTTCTTGAAGGATTGAAGCCCTATTAGCTAAGTGCCACTATCCTGGAGGCTGGATGGTCTTGTGTACTCGTGTACCTACATCTGAGTCCGACCTTTAGTTTTAGACTTATATGGTGCTTGGCAGAACTTATAAGCTCTTCAAAACATCTTATACAAGCTGTTTGAAAAGCTTATAAGCTCTTAAAATTTGTTTGGTAATTTTTTTATGAAAGAGCTTATAAGATTCTAAAAAAAAGTTGTTTAAGAGAATCCCAACTTTTCTCCCCCCCCCAAAAAAAAATCCTATTTTAACAGCCTCGTCTAATTTGGATGTGTTAATTACAAAACTGCCATTTCTAACATCTTGAAATCTCGATCATCTTATTTTATCCAAAAACTTCAATGACTTCTTAAAATGAAAGACCTAAACATCTTTTAAGCTCTAAAACCATCTTATAAGCACAAACACCGTCCTACTTGTTCATGCTCCCTTTTCCCATGCTCTTTATCTTTACTCTCTATAAGTTACTAGATGATGATAGTCCCTGTGTGGTTTCATCTAGTTCCCTGGTGAATTTATATGATTTATTATTTTGTCATCTGCTGCTTAGAGATTCCCCTTTGTGGTATCTTGTCCAACTATTATCATATCTTTCCCCTAAATCAAACAACGTGCTTTGGTCCATAACTTGCCATCTTTCATAAACATTCCCTGATTGTTTTGCAACACAGGGAGTCTTGGATGGAAAATACGATGATCTTTCAGAACAATCATTTTACATGGTTGGAGGAATCGATGAGGTGATTGCCAAGGCTGAGAAGATTGCCAAAGAATCTGCTGCTTAGATATAGATGTTTTTTAATGACTTCCTCTTGTTCCGCTGTACTGATAATTGAGAAAATAATTTAGCTCTTGGCAATGCCAGCAACAGGAGTTTTTATTTTATTTTGGGACCAAATTTTAGCTTTTTATATTTGGTTTGGACAATGATACAGATTTGGAGCCTTCCTTTGAAGCCCCCATTTGTCTTATCTTGTGACACAATAAGGGGGGTAAGACGGCAGACTTGTATATTTTTGCTTGATTTTTTTTTAATTTTTTTTTCCCGGCATATTGAATGCACTCACAAGAAGATTTTTTGCTTCTGTTGTTTTCTGTTCCATTTGAGAAGTGTGGTTTTAATTTTCTCCAGCTTGGCGTGGTGTGATATTTCAATTTTCAAGTGATGTCAAAATTTTAATTAAAATGTGCGGTTCTTGAAACACCATGTTAAATGGAATTGAATATGAGCTATTTTTGGTCCAAGCACTCAGTTTTCCCTACGTTGATCATGCTATTGTAAGATTGGGCCAATGTTGATTGTTTTCGTCACATTATATGCGTGAATGAGATTGCTAAATTCTGGTTGATTTGCATTTAAAATTTTACTTGCTAGTAAATCAAGAATCAGGTGATTTTGGAATCATATAGTAGTCGAGTTGTTACGGCCCTAGTCCAAACCATGGGTCTAGGTTTGAGGTTCGATTCCCATAATCTCTTACTCCTAGGATATGTACTCAAAAAACAAAAAAACAAAAGAATCAGGTGATTTAACTAAACCTATGAAACAAAATAAGGTTGTTATGCAAACTTTAGATTTGGATTTGAATTGGAGGAAGAAATTTTTGAGCTAAAGAAAAAAATAGCTTAAGATCTTTTCAACTCTTAAATATGCCAATATACAAACAAAGTTTAAGATCTTTTGAAGCTTCTAGCCTATTGTTTCGTAAATCGGCAAATGTGAAAACTGAAAGAGGTTATATTAATTAGCCATTTTCATATTTTGCACTTAAACTTTAAATTATTCTATTTAACTTCACGAATTTTGTGAATTGTTGTACTTAATCTATAATTTTCAAATTTACCCTTCTATTTAACATTTACATTTATTTTGTTTTGCTGATCTTACAAAATGTGTTATTGGTTTTTTATCCGAAAGCATAATAGGTTAAATATACTCATAATGTATTATTCCATTTTCTAAGAAAAACAAAACTCTAGGGTAAAAATAAAAACCGCATAGCTCAGAGGGTATTTTGTTACAAAATGAAAAGTATGGTACGCAAAGTAGAAAAGCGTGAAAAAGTGTGGAGGGTTTATCGTAATAATCCCAAATTGAAATTCCTCCACAGACTCCCCGAGTTAAGTATGGTCCCACTAATGACGATACGCCAAAACACACCGTAGCTAGAGTGAACCATCGCACACCTCAACCCCCCCTCCCGGCCCTTCACCGCGGCGGCGCTTTCTACCTTCCTCTGCCGCAGATTGGCAGATTCCATTTTCAACCCTCAGCTCCCATGCTCCCCATCGCATCCAATCTGTCCCCCGCCCACCCATGATCCTCTCCAAACTCAAACCCCTTCACCACCTCTCCCACCACTTTCGCTGCCGCGCCCTCGGTGTCTCAGCCGCCGCTGTCCGCCACGACACCACCGTCTGGAATCCCACCCGGTTGATCGAAGTCTGCCCCGCCGCCGAATCACTCTTCCGTATCACCATCGACGTCTCGCAATCCCCCGAGCTCGCCGCCTCTTACACTACAGCCGGCCAGTACTTACAGCTTCGCCTCCAGGAACCCCACATCAGACCTACGCTTCTCGCCATCTCGTCGCCCCCATCTGTCGCCGCTTCGAAAGGCGTTTTTGAATTTTTGGTGAAATCCATCGCCGGGTCCACAGCGGAGCTTCTGTGCGGGCTGCAGAAAGGCGATGTTGTGGAATTAAGTGCGGCCATGGGTAAGGGTTTTGCCATCGATCAAATCTCCCCGCCGGAGAAGTATCAGACGGTGCTTATTTTTGCCACGGGATCCGGAATCAGGTATATGAATATTCAAACTAGTCTAGCAATTCAGTTTGATCTGCCATACGGTATCTCTTCCCCCTTTTTTGTAGACATTAATTGTTCTTGAGGTAGGGCTCAAGATTGTTTCTTTTCTTCTTTTTCATTTGACTTCCTCTATGTAAATGTAATTCTGGTTAGTTTACCTACTTAGCTTCGATTTGTGATTCAGAAACTTGTGTTTGGATCTATTTGAGATTGCACATTTATGGTCCTTTACCTCTTGGCAAATTGTTCATACTTTTAATTTACATTTATAACAAAGTAATTTGTATAGGTGCCAATAATGTGGATATTCAAAATGACAAGAGATCATCCATTAAGCACTTATACTACTGCCCCAGCCAGAGATGAGCATGGTGGGATCATTGCCTTTAGATAAGTCAAGAACGCATCTTTGCAGTTTTCTAGATCACTTATTAACAGATCTATTCGGAAATGATCAATCTCGCAGTTTTCCTCACTAGTTGGCCTTGGCAAACACTAGCGTTCCAATTTTTTTTAATTGCTATTTTATCTTCCAGTCGTGTGCTGGACTGCTAGTTTGAAAAACTGATTCTGGGTTTGCAGGCTTGCTACACTGCTAGTTCGAAAAACTGATTCTGGGTTTGCAGGCTCAGTGACCTATTGTGATATTTAAACATATTTTGCATGTTTGTTTCAAGAGTGATGCTATATCTATGTTGCTTGCTGTGCAATCCCATCGTGTCACCTGGTTTTATCTGATCTTTCTTGAAGATCGTCCATATTGCACTTTGATAAAATCATTTTCATTTTTCTGATTATATCTGACATACAGGGAGAATTGATCTTCGGTTCTGATTTTGTATAGTTGGTATGGTGGTGGTTTCTGTTAAATCAAGAATGTCCACCATGTTATCTAAAAAGGAAGTCAACTAACTTTGCTTATATTTTGTACTATGACTGGTTGCTTGCATTATTTCTTTTTTGTCTTGTCCTTCTGATCATATTTGTCATCTTTATTATGTGTAGCCCGATTCGGTCTTTGATTGAGACAGGCTTCAGCGCTGATAAGAGAACTGATGTCAGACTCTATTACGGTGCCAGAAACCTTAATAGAATGGCGTATCAGGTATTCCTTACTTTCTTTTATTCTGAGGACTTGTTTATATTTGAGCAAAGGGGTTTTAAGAAGCAATGCTTCTCGAACTGGTCTCTTTGTTCACCGTGTTTTAATTATTGATATTTCTTGAAATTGTTGTAGGAGAGATTTAAAGAGTGGGAATCTTCGGGAGTTGATATTGTGCCAGTGCTGTCACATCCAGATGATAGTTGGAAAGGGGAGCGAGGTTTCGTGCAGGTTGTTAACACTCTTGGCTTTCTGAGACTCTGATGTCTCTTTTGTTTCTAACATTCATGCTATTTCTTTTGCAGACTGCATTTGCTAGAGCGAAAAGAATCTTGAGCCCTCGGTCTACTGGTGCGGTGCTTTGTGGCCACAAACAGATGGCTGAGGTGTGTAGTTAAACTTTTCCATCAAGTTTTGAATAAATCAGTTAGTCGTTTGATCTTTTAGATCCTAACATGCAATCAGATTGTATTCACTCTAACAGGCTATTGTTGTGCATGTTGTTTTATGGATTGTCAACCACCTTTCTTATCTCATCTTTGAGGTCCATTATGGACACAGTGTCACTTTAGTGTCAATTTATCTGTACATACGATATAATTCAAAGCCTTAACTTGTTTTCTGAGAGGGATTTAGGATTGAACTTCTGCATAAGTCGTATAATGTAACATACATGGATCATGTTTGTTTCTTTTCTCTTGGTAGAATAATTCAATGTGGCACAACATACTGTACTTGCCATTGCCGACTCACAAGGTTCAGGTGGGATTGGGTTGGAGGTAGGGTGGCATCAATGGGGTTGTGCACGGTAGGATTTTTGTGAATTGGCATACTCCGATTGGACTTGAATAGAAGTTTTAAAGGACTGCTGTAAACTAACAAAGTTGATAAGTGCACTAACTATTAGAATTGGAACTATTATTTAAGGTAAACCTAGAGGAATAAGGGGACCAAAATTGACATGCAATGAGGTAACTAGGTGGTTGAGCCTACTGAACCCAAGGTCAAATAACGTGTTCAGTTTACTCTTATTTTGTGCCTCTCTAACCGGTAAAATAGGGCATGGAACATGACATCTAACATGCAAACATAAAATCATCTGCTATTTTACTATATTGATGAATATTGGAGAACCGAAACTATTCATTTTGTATATTCCTTGGGTCGAAATTTTCGTTTTCACTATTAATAACCTTGATATCTGCTTCCTGCAGGAGGTAACTTGTATTCTTGTATCTGATGGAGTAGCGAGGGAAAAGATTTTGAAGAACATCTGACAACCGTAATTTTGGATGCCACCATGCATCATATCATAGAATTTACTACAAGATGAGATTTAAATCACAGAATAAAACCAGCTTTGCCATGTCTGCGTATTCATCCACGACATTGGCCATAACTTCGTGCAGTGGGTAAAGTGAAATTTGATTTATCGTACATATTGATGCAAGCAAGCATCCTGTAGAAAGCAGTACATTAGACCTAATGGAGACATGGCCAATGCGCTCAATTTTGGTACTATATTTCTATATATTTCTTGTTTTAAAGCTGATTCTATAGCCAGATTTGGCATAAACTACTTTACAAATTCATTTATCAGAAAGGAAGATTATAATTTTTTTCCATATACAGTTGAAAGCAAAAGCAATTATACAAGTAGATGTCATGGTTTTGGTTGTCATTGGCACCTCTCATTTTTCTTGTCTCTCTATTTAGCTCCCAGATAACCATTAACTAATTTTCTTCATAACCAGAGCAGGGATTGCACTATTGTAATGGTATGCTGTAATAAACTTCTCATGTGCCATTCCAACAAAACCATGATCATCTACCATGCAAATTTCAATGTGATATACAACCAATTCATCTCCAGGACCAAAGGTGTATTGAGAATGTACCAAACGAAATGATTTTGGTATCTGAGTTCTCAGTCAAATTACGGCAAGTATATATGGGTATACATATGTTTGAATTTTAGTGCCTATAAGTAGAATTGTAGTAGCACGTAATAATATAGCAGATAATCGAATAACAATGTCTAACAAACACCAAAGGAATGCCCTTTTACTCCCATGATAAAGAAGCAAGTTGTGTGGTTCCAATGGAATTATCTTAAATGTCTCTCGACTCATTTCACAAGGGGATTTCAAAAGGGGCCATAAACGTTTTTCCATCCAAACTACGGTGATTTCCGCTTTTTGGGACTAAATTTTTATTTCGGTACAAAGTCCTGGACTTCACCATTTGGAGCATTTGTTCACATGCATTGGGCGCTTCTTGTTTGTGCACTTGTTGATTAATTCCAAGTTTGAATTTGAGCACACCAAACAACCTGGAATTGACCAAAAAGCACACAAACAATAGGCGTCTAGATGGCAAAGTGCAAGTGTAACACAAATATTTACTTCCCAAAGTGCCAAAAACGCCATAATCTGGATGGCAAAGTGTTTTTGCGCCTTTGAAAAGAAAAACCTTGCACAGCAATTTATCAGCATCATCAAGGTGTCCGACCTAGATATTCAGCGAAATTTTCTTTCGAATCTGGTCTGGATATTTTTCCAACTCAATGAAAAGCCATGCAATACAGTTCCAAGCCCACAATAAATCTGAAACTATTAAACCCACAATAAATCTGAAACTATTAAAACCCAACTTGTTCGCTTAGGCTGAAGATACAATGGAAATTTAGTGGTTTAACCTTCACTCTCAGAATAAAGAAACAATTCAACCCATTATCTAGCAGCCAGACAGAACAAGCCGGTGATACTGGTGTAATCACAAATGACAATCTAAGTGTCAAACATGGTTCAAGTTGCAAACACCCATAAAATGCAGTTTCAAGCCTGCAGAAATAATGAGCAATGAAAAGCTGTTAATGCCTAAAGAACTTGCAGAAATAGACAGTCAATACCTAGCCTCAATAAAAAATCTAAACATTTTGACCCGGTGGATTGGTATGGCCATTAAGATTTGTTTCTTCAGAACCATTTTCAAGATGTTTGTCATCGAGATTCAACAGCTGTGAGGTTTTATCATTGTGAGGTCGGAGCTCAGACGATTGCTGGTGTCCATTCCTGTGATGGTGGTGGTGGTGGTGACTATGTCGATGATAGTTTTTTCTGTTCTCTATTCTACCTAGTTCATCATTATCATCAGACGACCTCCCTATAGATCTGCTCCTCCTGCCATGCCTGTATCCATCAGAATCTGAAGTGTCGTGACGATGATGTTTGTGGCGCTTTAAGCGATGCTTCATTTTGTCAGACTCCTCATCACTTGAAGAATCTGAAAAGCTCGAGTCTGATCTTTTGTGATGCTTGTGGTGCTTTGTACGGCTTCTTTTTCTGATTATTTCATCATCATTGTCATCGTCACTGGAAAAATCTGAATGACTAGAATGTGTTCGACGATGATGTTTGTGATGCTTTGCGCGGTCCCTTTTTCTGACAGCATTATCATTCTCGTCACTGGAAGAGTCTGAAGAACTCGAATCTGAGGTACCATGTCTGCGTTTCTTATGGCCATGCTTTTTCCTCCTCTCTTCCAACTCACTGTCATATCCATCACTGCTGTCATTAGAAGAATCAGAGGATTGTCTCTTTGACTTATGGTTGTGCTTCCTTCGCTTCTTGTGAGACTTTTTAGTTATCTTTCTCACCTCCTCATGACTATCACTATCAGAAACTGTTAGAGACCTTCTCTTGTGTTTGGCAGCTTTTGCCTTCCTTTCCTTGGCTTCGGCATCAGCTTTTGCCTTTGCAGCGGCTTCGAAGTTTCTGTTCCCATTTCAGGGGTGCTTCTTTCTTTGCCAAAACTCTCTTTTTCTTTTCCTCAACCAACTGCATGAATTTCTTGGCATCCATAAACACAACTCTACCTGCATTTGGTATGATGATGACCGGAAGTACATCTCAAAAAGAGAATGGAACAATGTTAGTTCTTCCGCCAATAAACCCAAACCATTAAAACATAACAAAAAATAGCAGATATAGGCAACAAAGAATCTGATATTCGATATCCAATTACATAGATGAAGATGAAACTTTACTGAAATAATAAAACCATTGAAGTAGAAATAATAGATATCGAGGAACAATGACGAAGAACAAAGACGGCATAATAGATACAGCTGAGAACTCCAGTTCAAACTTTAAAGTGGCAAAGAAGAACCATTAGACACAACAATTAGCATCAACTCAAAGATAATCTGCTACACACCTCGCTTTCCATCTAATTCAGAGACATGTCTTGCTGCTAAACCACTTTTCAATATACAATTATCCATGTTTAACTTATGCTCCTTTAATAAAAGTTTCTTCAAAACATACAAAGAAATACAAGAGATTGTTCGTCCAAAGTGGTTGATCAACCACTACATCAAATTCATGGGGAATATGGGCAAAAACATACAAAGAAATGCAAGTAACAAAACAAAAGTATGCTAACAACTGCAACATATCAAGTAACCCTACAACCACCAGACTGAATCATGTTTACGGCTAGTCGGCTATTAGATTTCAGTGCCTGATATCCCTCTCTCTCGTGCGCACACAATTTGCAAAGGGTCGGAGAATTGAGCACTGACTATTTATATTCCTCCAACATAATAGATGTTAAATTCGGGGGGACTTGGTACGGTCCCACACATGAAGCGTACCCAATATGGGGAAGAGAGTCCAAACCCACCAAGTGAGGTTCCATCCTAAAACCAATTGGTGATAGGAGGAGTAACTCATTTGGCTTATAAAGTGGACTCTCTTCCCTTAATCAATCCATGTGGGACAACTCACAAGTGACATATCTCAACAATAGAAAGATGAAAATTTCCTATAGTTGCAAGATAACATGAGAACACTACCTAATCAAAATATTAATCAATCACCCAACAAGATTTTAGATAAAAATGCAACAAAAATCCGAATCGGGTTTCTTACCTTATGACAAGCAAGGAAATCCAAAAGAAACCAACAGAAAGCACAGCTCAAGTACCCCTTCACTCTCACCACTGTTTAAACAAAAAAAATCAACCAAAGATAATTAGCATACACAAGACAAAACTCCCATATATTTATGGTTGATTTCTCCTACAAAAAAAAGCCCCAAATAATTCGATCTTTCAAAATTAAGAAGGTTATATTCTCTAATCAAAACCCTAATTCGATGTTCTCATAGATGAAGCAACAACATATAAAAGACAATCAAAGCCGAAAAGAAATAAACCAAATAGAGAACAAAAGAACCCAACTAAATCTTGAAAAAATATAATCATACCACAATTAACCGATTCAAGAAATTAACACTAAAATCAAGCGCAATCGTGAATCAGCGCAGTAGCAGTATCAAACTACTCAAGAATTCATACCTACGGACAGATCTGCGGCTGCTTGGGGCTTGGGGGTGGCCGGAGAAGATGGAGGAGCTGTAATTGCTATTTCGTGAGCTGCCCTTTCTGTCAAGAGTCTAGAGGGTTCGATAGGTGGTGTGAACTGCATATTTATAGAGGGTAAATAAAAAAAGACGCGTTTTTGCGGAATTTGAATTCAACGTGCATAGCAAAGCACGTTTCACCCGCAACGACACATTCGGTATTTTATTATTATTAAGCCCACTAAATTTTAGAGCCGTCAAATGGGCTAGACCTGTGGGGCCGATTTAACCCATAATCCTCCGTACAAAAAGAGTGGGTTGAATTGTACTTTTGGTAATTCATTTGAAAATTTGTCAAAACGGATCGACTCATTTGGGCTTTGGGCTATAGGTTGAAGAGGGTTGGGCACACTTGGCCCGCTAGTTATTATGACTTTAATTTTTAACAACCTCTTATTTTTGTGTATTTTATATGTAGACATGTACAGTGCAAGTATTCAAACAACTTTGGCCTTGTATGGTTATGTTTCCATGGACTATTTCTAGTTTCTAGTGTTGGAAAATGAATTTTCAGAATTTATTGGTTTTCGTGTGAAAACTGGAATTATGTTTGGATGAGTGAATGAGAATGAGTTTTATATAGGTTTGGAAATGAGATTATGTTTGGTTAAGTAGTTTTGAAATAGTATTTTATGTATATAATAATTTAAAAAATTGATAGTGGTTGAATATTTTAATTGAATATATAATATTATATTTGTAAGATTGTAGGCTAGTAGGTCCCATTAGATATATATAGTAGTATTTTAAGTAGATAAAGTTGGTAATGGAGGGTCCCACATATATAATTGGGTTAAAAAATAAGAATAGTGATTGATAAGTGATGTAGAGTAGTGTATAGGGTTGAGAATTGAAATTGTAGGTTTGAGATGATGTTTTATGTGAAAAGTGGAAAGTGGAAATAATGATTTCCATTGGAAATTTTAGAAACAAACATGATTCCATTTCTATGAATAGTTGGAAATTGAAAATGTGGCCTTGGAAACATAAACAAACAAGGCCTTTATCTTCACAATATCTATTCTAGATTATTAATGTAGATCCGGGTTAAAATCAGGTTGAAGCCGAATAATCCGCCAATTAAACATGTCAGTTTCGAGTGAATCTGTTATAATCCATTTAACTCGTCTAACCCGTTTGTGAACTTAAAAGAAACTAAATAATTAATTGTAAGAAAAAACAAAAAAACACGACATGTTCTTAGAACTTAAATGATAAAACCTCATTAATTATGTGTGTTGTTATTATTTTGAATGTTATTTTATATGGTGTCATCAAAATATGATTAGTATACTATGTTATTTATGCAATTATATTATTTCTTTTTATATGTTGTAAATTGTGATATTTTTTTACTGATCGATAGAGAGTCATAGTAGTTTATTATAAAAAAATTAAATTTATTCAGTTGGAACTATTAAATGTACATAAAAATAATTTTATTAAACGTGTTAAACAAGTCGGGTTGGGGTTACCTATGAAATAAATAGGCTCGGTCTAGATCCTAGATTATGATACGAATAATTAAACAAGTCGGGTTCGGATTGGGTGATTTTGACCCTCGAATCCAGGACATGAACACGGGCTTAACCTAAATTAACACCGCTAATTGACAATACGCAGATTAGTCGATGCTACCGACTTGGGTAGCTACCCCGAAATGGGTTTCTATACCCTTGGATCAACACACACCCATGTGGATGTGTGTGTGTATGTGTTGATCCAACGGTATAGAACCCACTTGGGTAGCATCTACTTGCCCACAATACGCCATGCATGTAATTGGAAATCTTCAGCCTTATTTGTTTATGTTTCCAAGGCCCTATTTCCAATTTCCAACTATTCATAGAAATAGAATCATGTTTGTTTCTAAAATTTCCAATGGAAATCATCATTTCCACTTTCCATTTTTCACATAAAACAACATCTCAAACCTACAATTTCAATTCTCAACCCTATACACCACCCTACATCACTCATCAATCACTATTATCATTTTTTAATTCAATTATATAAGTGAGACCCTCCATTACCAACTTTATTTACTTAAAATACAACTATTTTCTAATTATATATATCTAATGGGATCCACCACTTACAATCTTACAAATATAATATTATATATTCAATTAAAATATTCAACTACTATCAACTTTTCAACTTATTATATATATAAAATACTATTTCAAAACTACTCAACCAAACATAATCTCATTTTCAAACCTAAATAAAACTCATTCTCACTCTCTCATCCAAACATAGTTAGGCCACACGAAACCAATAAATTCTCAAAATTCACTTTCCAACACTAAAAACGGAATTGATCCATGGAAACATAACCATACAAGGCCTTCCTCTTCATCAGCCACACCATTTAAAATAACAGATTGAAAAAATGTCAGGGTGGCATGTGACTGAAGATGGAAACTAAAATATAGTAAAAGCTTCAACGAATAAATCAGTAAATGTAAAACTGAAGTGAAATCATGGAAAAATCCCATTCTACAACACACAGAACCCACTCTCCTAAGCAGACAGTATTGTAAGCTAATCGATTTTACGCTTAAGGACAACAAGAATCACAACGGATTTATCGTTGTCAGGGTTCAAGAAAACCGGTGAAACTGCAAGTTTCTCCATATAACGGCCGAACAATTCGTCGATGATTTCACTTCCAAAGTGATCTGTCAGCAGTCTTTCATGGACAGCCCTGAAAAATGCTGCGCGGGCGTTAACGCTGGGCAATGTGTACTTCCCGGGGTTGTCTAGAATCTCCATTCTTTCAATGGTAAAACTATGGCTTCTCCCCATTATGGCCTTCAACTGTTGTGGGGTGGTGAAGTAGAATGGGATGTTGAATGAGTCTACTTTTTCTTCACTAAATCTACCCTGCACCAACATGATTAATGTCAATTGATATTTGGGAATTAAAGTTGTTAATTTAACTAAAACAAGTTTGTTGGAATGTTCTTTTGTTTCAATTTATAAATGATAGATATAATAATATTAGAAAGATAAAAATTATATTATAATATATATTATATATGCAAAATGAAAATATATATTAAATATATTAAAGGAATAGGCGGGGTGGGGCGAGTACCTGCAATGCAGAAGTGATACTCAGACCTGACCCACCCCACCTATTTTTGCGCTAAGACTTAGCTAAATAAGTAATTTAAACAAATAAGGGCATTTTGGGCATTATGAAATTATAAATTGGCCCCCGAGGACCAAAATTGCAACTACTAAGAACTTATAAGACTAAAATTGTACTATACTAAAACTTATGGGACCAAAATAAGAAAACACCACAAACATATGGGATCAAGACGAGAACTTCAAAACTTATAGGACTTAAATGCGAGTGGCTTTAACTTATGGGACTATCTTTGCAATTTTCCCTAACAATTTTGTTGCAATTATTTTCAATGCGTTTCTTGTAGTTGCAACTGATATACTTTTATATTATATATATTTCTTACTTCGATTCTGCACTATTACTAGGCTAAATTGCAATTTTAGTCCTATAAAACTATAGAGGGTTGGGGAATAACGGTCCTGCAAAAATGAGGATTTGCAAAAAAAAAAAACCTGTAACTTTTACAGAAACTCTCGATTTCAGTCGATAGGTCGCCAAAAAATAGAAAATTTTCCGGAAAAATCAGTGTGTCCACATTGCCAAATCAGTTTATATCGGTACCAATTTCGCTTATACAGACTTCTTCTAAGTGAGATTACATGTTGATTGAGATAAAAACTTAGGAACGAACAATTCACTTGGATGATGTCTGTATATCTATAAGCAAACTTGGTTTTCCCATCAATGTAATATTGGCCGGAAAGATGGACAATTGGAATTTTCAGCAAGTTTCTGATTTCCAACACCAAAGGACTAAAATCGAGAGCTTTTAAAAGTTACACAACTTTTTTTTTTTGCAAATCGTGATTTATGCAAGGCCATTATTTCCAACCCCGTACATCTGTAGAGCTAAAATTGCAATTTAGCCTACTCTTACTAAGGTACTCAATTATCTAATAATGTAATCTTTAAGAATGTTGTAACCAGCCCAGCTGGTGTCCAAACAAGATCGCTGATTCAATATATATATATATATATATATATTATATATATATATAATTGTTTTTAATGTAAACAATGTCTGTGACATGTACACAATGGCGGATCCAGGATTTTGAAAATGAGGGTATTATGATATAATTAAAAAAAATATGCACACAATATATTGTCTAATAATTAAAGTACTACAACAAAACACGTACCGTTTAAAATTTTGTAAAAGATCATGTAACCATACATGGAAAATTAATACACATGTGTAAAAGAAATAATTAGAGTAATTAAGAAAACAAGAGACAACAAAACATAGTTTTGGTAACATTATTGATATTCTTAGATTTTTTATTTTTTTTGATATTTTTATTTTTGTAGGTTTTGACTTTTGTCATGATTTATTTATTCAAGTTATCTTTTAATTTTTGAAATTTTATTGTGGGGATTTGTATTATTTTATTTGGATTTTCTAATTCTTTTTGTAAAAATAGGGGTACAAATTTATTATTATTATTATTATTATTATTATTATTTTTACTAAAAATTATTGGTGGATTTTTTTAATTTGGGGGTACAAATGTATCCCCATAGTTCTACATGGATCCGCCACTGGTGACACATGAATCAATATGATGGTTGTAGTAGATATACCTTTTTGGCCATGTCCATGAGACAAGATCCCATAAGGTTGATGTCTGAAGGAATAGTGTATTCTATTTCAGGGTTCCAAAATTCAGGTACAGCTGGCACTAGTAGGGCCATAAGCCCTCCGCCCACCATTTCAACTGCCCTGGATTTCAAGAATGATTCAATGTCCCTGGAATATTGTTCCAAATAAGCCTCACAAACTTCCTTTCTGTCTCCTGTGTATAAAATCTCACCCTTGTTTAATGCCGGAGAATCTCTGTCCGCCACCGCTTTTGGAATCTCCGTTAGCCAGTGGAGTGAACAAGAAGAGTACCCAAAGTGAAGGGAATATTAAAGCAGGCGCGGCCGTGGGAAGTCCCCGGCATGGCGGCGCGCACGGTAAAGCAGTCGGGTGGGAGCAAATTGAAAAGTGTGTTGAAATCATTTTGACGCGTCGTTGAAGTAAACGTAAAACTCGGGATTTTGGTATATTCCAGGTTTTGCTTAATGGCCTGAATGATGAATTGCATGGCTGGAAATGAGTTGTGGCCTGTAGAGCACCCAAAATCAGCTATGCATAAGCCATTTGGGCTGATTGAAGCGAGGTGTTGGGCGTCTAGTTTCGTGGCGATTTCTTGTTCGATGATTGGTTTTGCAACATGTATTACCCCCCTCTGTAACAAAATTTCGAAAGAAGTTCATTTCTGGGGTGTAAACAAATCGAGTAGAACTGAATATAGTGTTGTTCAAATGTTTTTTGAATTTTTATCGAATTTCAAAAATTGTGTCTGAGCTTGATTTGATTATTAATGGAATCGAGCTTGAATGAGCTTTGTTCGAGTTGAACACTAACTTAGCTCGAATAGTTTGATATTTTCACACATAATATGATATGTTTTACTAATCTCGAGCCAAAATTTATATTTTTTTAAATAAAAAATGTGGTAATGTGTCAAAATGACCACTTCTATAATGAAAAAAATGAAAACTAGCCATCTTTTGAAAATAAATATTTTTTTAGCTATTTTGGCATAATAAAAGATATTCATATCCTTCTGCATATTTCTTTGATATTCGGTATATTTCTCTCTCTATATCCTCTTACTCTCTATTTCAAACTTTTTAAAAAATTCAAGTTTGTATTTTTCATTTTTGTATATGCAATATGGATATTGAATTATAGATCTCAGAAAAAAGATTAATTTGATATATTATTCATGCAAAACGAATTTGAAACAAAAAAGTTATGTGAATTCATTTGTTTTTGGAAAGAAACAAAATAATTTGTTATAATAAGTGAGAGTAGATTGAACATGTAACTCGATATCCAGTTATGTAACTGGATACCGAGTTATTGGTTTGACCAACGCCTGCTGCACTAAAAGCTAAAAAACTCGATATCCAGTTATGTAATTGGATATCCGGTTATTTGTTATCGAGTTATATTTAACTCGATATATAATTGACAACAAGATCTTAAAATAACTTAATGAAAACAACATTACTCGATATCGAACTACAGTAACTCAGATATCGAGTTGTTCGCTGAAAATTCTTGTCATCTTCCTCATTCACCCCAACCACCATTAATGGTGTATCAAGCTTTTCAATCAAAACCTAAATTGTCGAAAACGTAAAAATTCTTCAAATCTAACAACAAATTAATCATAACTCAAACAACTATAAACTAACTAAATCAACAAAAAACATGAAATTAACAGAACAAGATTAATTTTGGCCCGTCGATATAGTTGTCGTAGGTTCCATTTTTGCAAGTCACCGGAATAAAATTTTTCCCCAAGTTTTTAATGTGGAGTTATGAAGTTGGTGAATGACTTGAAAAGAGGTTTATTGGGTTAAGGGGCATTAGGGAATTTCACATGTTAAAATGGCTAAAAACCATGTATTTGAAAAAAATGGCTAAAAAACATAATCGACCCACTCATAAGTCATAAGAAATAATGTTCAAGCTTGGTTCATTATGTTGACGAACCGAGCTTTTAACGATCGCTCGAGCCGAGAATCTAGTAGCTTGGTTCGATTTTCATCTCTATATGTATGTAACATTATCTCTACCAATTTCCTGATATAGTGAAAGTACATGTTCAAATCATGTAAATAAATAAATTCAAATCAAGGCAACATTTATAATATGCGCGCGCGCGCGCAGAGAGATAAAAACAATAATTGTACCTGGTAAGAGGAGTTTTGGACATAGCTAAGAGGTCCATCTCCAGCATTCATGGCGTAGAGGATTGTGTATGGGTATGTTTTAACAAAGCTCGCTCCGAAATGAGGTCTAATATTAATGGAACCCATCTTTTTCGTAAATCGAATCATGTTTTGTCACGCCCAAACGTGACGCGACAACGATCAATCACTTAAACAAATAAATCAACAAATCGAAACCAAAGATACAAAATTCCAAGGAAAATAGAGTCTAATGCGGCGGAATTTAAAATAACCACGAGTACAAATTACATCTTAAGGTCTGGGGCAAAGATCCGAATACAACCCAAAAGATTATCTTAATTAACTTCCAAACAAAAAAAAATGAAGGAGTCCAACAACAAATAAAAGAAAAGGAAATGTCTCTCCACAACACCGATAGGGATTCAATCAGAGGTTCGGTGCCTTGAGCGATTTCTTCATCTAAAGGTTAGAAAACAGGAGGGAATGAGACAAAATCTCGGTGGATGGGGTGATCGTGTGCAAGTGTGGCGATATAAATAGTTAATGCGAGAAATTTAGTTGTATGAAAACGTGTGAGAGATGATGCATGATTTCACACACGGTCCACAAGCGTCGTGATAAACATATTAAGTAATATACTTATACAATTTGAGAAAAATTCATGGTCAAGCGGCACTATGGTCCAAGTAAAATGAGGATTGCGTACGGATTTGTAACGCCAATCCTATGCAAGACAAGTAGCGGTTGCGTACGGATTTGTAGCGCCAACCTATGCAATACAAAGTAGCGGTTGCGTCACGGATTTGTAGCGCCAACCTATGCAATACAAGTAGCGGTTGCGACGGATTTGTAGCGCCAACCTATGCAATACAAGTAGCGGTTCGCGCACGGATTTGTAGCGCCAACCAAACGGTCCGATTAACTCCGAATCGTGTGGATCGAGACAATGATTCCTTCGTTCTTCCTTGTAACTCCCCGAGCAAGATGGTCCAAGACTGCCACCTTATCGCTCCATGTGCAAAGACAAAATCCACAGTGGAGCTAGCAAGGCTCGGATTTGTCATAATCATGATTATACCTCAAGTACTACGACCCGCTTCCTCGACAAACTCCGTCCTCGATTTGCGGGATTAGGACGATGGGGGAAGAGTGGAATAGCGGCCGAGCTGCCCGGTTCCATCCCCCGACGTATCCATTCCGAGTCGTGAGCTCGACACACCAAGTTGACTCAGCAAGAAATTAAGTACACGTTCGTAGTCAACCAGCAATGAAAGTATATTGATTCGGAATAGCGATTCATAAAAGTTTTCAAAATTTGCGTAAAGTAATTATGGCGTTGGTGGAGTTATTTGGATGAAGATGATTATCGGGAGGATAAGCAATCTTCGATATCTTGAAAGATTAGGTGGAACATAAGTCCGTTATGGATTCAAATCGCAACACGAGGAAGTCGCCCGCGATTGGGTTTTAATCGGCCAAGACGATCCGATAAGTCAAGTAGTTTTTGAGAAAATAAAATATTTTAATTAATAACTAAAGTCAGAGGGTCCAGGGCTGTTTTAGTAAATGAAAAATAATTTAAGTTAGGTCCTTGATAAAAAAAAAATTTACAATTAGCCCCGTTTTGTAAAAACCAATACTTTTGGGGTTAAAAATTGAATAAATAAATATCCCGACCTTGAAAAATTATGAGGTCAGTTCCTAAAATCTCTAAATTGTTCAGAGATTCAGGTTTTTAAAGTTTTGAGGTCGAGTTTTATAAAATTCTCACATTGGCCCCAAATTTGTTAAAATTGTCATTTCGGGCCTTAAGTTTAAAATAATCGGAACTCACAAACCGGGAGGGCTTTTAATGTGATTCCAGTTGGAAAATGTCACTAAGGTTAGTGGGATATTGGAACAAAAACAGTTTTAAAACGCCATAAGTATAGGTCCCTTAACTTTTGAAAATCTCATTTTTGTCCCATTTTGAAATAATTGCCTTTAAGGCTTTTAGGGGTCCAATTGTTATGAAATTTGAACCTTTGGTCCAAAATATAATTATGTTATAGTTAAATTAGTATTTCCAGGTGCATGGGCTGCATAAGTCCTGGAAATTTCATTTGGGTCCTCAAGTTTAATCTTTTACAATTTGGTCCCTCAATTTTTAAAAATTACTTTCCAAGCTCTAAACACTTGGATTTTTGGAATACACTTAAAATATGTTATTTCCAGTCCCTTAAGAGTTAAAATTTCAAATTTCAAAATTAGGGTCTGGTACAGTTTCGAAATTTGCAAAATAGCCCCTAAACTTCTCAAATTTTACAATCTAGTCCTTGGGCTTTCAAGGGTTGATTTTATTTATCTAAAAACTCTTAAAACTTTATTAAAATATCAAAACATAATTTTTGAACCTGAGTTCAGTCCCAAAAATCGAAAATTACAGAGGGATCCCTTAAATTTTATTTTTCTTGCAATTAAGTCCACCAACTTTCCATTTTTGCATTTTAAGTCCAAAAGTTGAAATTTAATCAATTATGCTCGACTTGTCCAGGTTATAAATCATTCAAAACATAGATTTCAAGAGTCATACACATACATATCCTTCTCATACAAAATTTCATCAAGTATAACAATAAAATGCATGTATGCCCTATTTTTCGATAAATCACATTTTTGAGCAACACTTGTGAATTTTTCCAACTTGATACAAGAAAATAGCATGTAATACATAATATATATCTCAAGTGCTCAATAACAAAATACTACATGCATATTTTCAATTTAAAACACCTAGAAGTTGAAAGAATTTTTCCACCCACCTCGTAGTAGTTTTCGGGTTGATCTAAAATGTGGTCTTCTTCCTTGAATCAACTTCTTGACTAAAACTCTTGAAGATCAGCCCCTAAATGGTATCCAAACCATATTTTGGTGTTAAAATTAAAGTCTCAAGTCAAAAGAAAATATACTAGTACCAAATGGTTACTACTCACCTTAATATCTTCAAGTAGTCTCAAAAATGGAAATTTTCCTTCAAGCCTCTAACCTCCACTTGAGATGATGTAGGTCAGCCCCTAAACTCCAAAAATTTATATTCTTGAGTCAAAAATTAATTCTTCATGTTGTCAAGAGAAAATACTAAAACCATAATTTTCTCACCTTAATAATATGAAATCTTGAATTTCCTCTTCAAGTTTGTAGTCAAATCTAGGTCTCTAATTCTTCAAGAATTTTCTCTAGGAGTACCTCAACAAGAAGGATTCAACATTATTAGATGGTGAAGGTATAAGGTTGAGGATTGGAGAAGAAAAATAGAGTTGGGAGAAATGAAGATATTCTTACCTTATGCTTGAAGAATTTGATCCTTTAGAGAGGAAAATGGAAGCAAGTCTTGTGTTTTTATGATAATTATGAAATGAATAATATTGATAGATAAAGAAAAAAATAACAAAATGATTGATTCCCCTAAGACAAGGAGCCAAAAGTTGGAGGGAATAATAATCATGGTGTTGGTATTTTTATTTATTAGAATTTGGTGGAAAGAAAAGTTTGTCCATCCTTTAAGCATGTGACCAAAAGTTGAGAAAAAAATTAATATATATATGTAAATATATATATATACATATATAATTGTAGGTCTTGAAAAGAATATGAAACAACCTCCCCATTTATGGTAATTTTTGAAATTTTTAAAAATATAAAATAAATATTTTTTTTTTTTTTTTTTAAAAAAAAATTGATTGGGAAATTGGTTGGGATGAATTATAGAATAAGATGAAATATTAGGATAAGGATTGGAATGTACTCCTAAATTGTTGGAGGTCTAATATTCCTAAAGTAGTAGTCATTCGATCAAGTATTAATACTAGAGGAAGAATATAAAATTGCTAAGCTCTAAAAATGCGAAATGCGTAATTGACGTTGGAAGGAATAAATAAAAATAGAGTCGAGTTTCATTAATAATAGGTTTGTGATACATAGCCAAATAAATAATCACTACATAACACCGAATCTCACGTTAAAATTCGGGGTCTCACATTCACCCTTCCTTAAAAGAATTTGGTCCCCAAATTCTCTTCAACAATCTCGGATATTGATTCCTCATGTCTTCTTCCATCTCCCACGTTGCGTATTCGCCTCGGTTGTGATTCCGCCATACAACTTTAACCATTGGAATCTCTCATACGCAAGCGACGCTTTGGCCGTCAATGATGATTCGATTGGTTTCTGTAAGATAAATTTTCCATTAGAGGAGGAGCATCACGAGTGATGATGTGCTCAGGATCCGGTTGATACCTTTTCAATCTCGATACATGGAATACATCGTGCATTCCGCGTCAGCATCGTGCTTGTAACTCAAGTCGGTAGCTAACTTCCCGATCCTCCGCAAAATCTTGTAAGGTCCAACATATCTCGGACTAACTTGCCTCCTTTCTTTGGATTGATCAATCCTTTCCGTGGAGACGATCGAGGAATACTTCATCTCCGCTTCAAATTCCAAGTCCTTTCTCCTCTTGTCTGCGTAACTCTTTTGGCGGCTCGAGCCGTGCGGATCCGTTCCTTAATCAACTTGACCTTCTCCATGGCCTCCGAACTAAGTCGACCTTGGAATCGAGGCGACTTTCGCTTTCTCTTTTGGAGTCCATTGGTCATCAATCTCCCGTGTAGTGGAGATCTACACTTTCGCCCGCAAGGCTTCGTAGGGTGCCATCCCAATTGTGGCCACGATAGTGTTATTATAGGCGAACTCGGCCAATGGTAATCACGAATCCCAACTTCCTTGAAGTCCAACGACATGCTCGCACATGTCTTCCGGGTTTGAATTGTTCGCCGTGATCGCCATCGGTTTGTGGATGTTCTTTGTCTTTGAAACTTAGTGAGGTACCCATTCCTTATGTAAGCATTTTTAACTGAGACAAATCTCGGTCTCTGTCGACACTATATCGACCGGCACTCCATGCGAATGATCTCTGATATAAATTTGCGCAAGTTTCTAAAATTTTCGGTTTTCTTCATGGGTAGGAAGTGTGCGATTTCGTGAGTCGGTCTCACGACTACCCATATAGCATCATCGCCTCGTCTAGTCCTCGGTAGATCCGCCACGAAGTCCATCGTTATGTGTTCCCATTTCCACGGGAATTCTCAACGGTTGTAATAAACCAGGATGGTCGTTGGTGTTCAAACTTTTACTCGTTGACAAGTCAAGCATCTCGCAACGAACTCGCTACCACCGGTTCTTCATGTTTGCCCACCAAGAATCTTTGTTTCAAGTCCTTATACATCTTGTTTCCTCCAGGATGTATAGTGTATTTCGAACGGTGTGCTTCCTCGAGAGGATTCTGTTCCTAAGTTGCTCATCACTCGGTACACAAATTCTATTCCGAAATCGATGGTCCCATCTTCCCGTCATCGAGAATTCGATCTCTCTCCTTTGAGTATCTTCTCTTTTAGTTTTTGAAGTTGCACGTCAATCCTCGTGTTACTTTGATCTCGTTCAAGAGATCGGGTTTAATCGAGATATTAGCACATGAAATTCGAGCATCGGTTCTTGTCGGATTCCAAGTGCTCAATTCTTCTAATGATCTCCACTCTCGAATCATTAGTCTAGCTAAACTCGTCTTTCGCTTAAGGCGTCGCTACTACGTTAGCTTTCCCGGGATGGTATTGAATATCAAAGTGATAATCTTCTATTAACTCCATCCATCTCCGTTGCCTCAAATTGAGTTCCTTTCGAGAGAATAGATACTTTAGGCTCTTATGATCTATGTAAACCGTGAATGTTGCTCCATAGAGGTAGTGCCTCCATTTCTTTAACGCGAACACTATTGCCGCCAATTCCAAGTCATGCGTTGGGTAATTGGCTTCATACGGCTTGAGTTTTCGTGATGCGTAAGCAATGACCTTTCCTTCTTGCATGAGTCTTTCGCTCCTAGTCCTTCCTTTGATGCGTCATGTAGACGACAAAGTTTTGTTCCCTTTGGAAGGGCTAAGATCGAGCCGTAGTAAGTCGCTTCTTGACTCTTGGAAACTAGCCTCACACTTGTCATTCCACTCAAACTTGACTTGCTTCCGGGTTAGTCGAGTGAGTGGTCCGCTATCTTGGAGAAATCTTGGATAAATCTTCGATAATATCCAGCTAGTCCTAAGAAACTTCTAATCTCCAATTCTACGACTCGGGTTGTTTCCATTCAACCACCTGCCCCGACTTTCGAAGGATCTACGGCGATCCCAAAGTCTTGCCGGATACTATGTGTCCCAAGAATGCGACTTCACTAAGCCAAAATTCGCACTTGCTTGAATTTGGCATACGAACTTGTGCTCTCGTAGTGTCTCTAAAACAATTTTCAGATGACGCCCATGCTCTCTCTTTAGACTTGGAGTATACGAGTATGTCATCAATGAATATCACTACGAATTGATCCAAATAAGGTTGAAAGACTCGATGCATTAGATCCATAAACGCTGGCAGTGCGTTTGTTAGACCGAAAGGCATCACTACAAACTCGTAGTGTCCATATCCGGTCCGAAATCCGTTTTGGAAACGCCCTCTTCACGGATCTTTAATCGATAATATCCTTGTTGTAAATCAAACTTCGAGTACATCGCCGCTCCTTGAAGTTGATCAAACATTCGTCTATCCTCGGGAGGGGATATTTGTTCTTGATGGTCACGCGTTAAGTCCGATAGTCTATACACTGATCTTAATGTGCCATCTTTCTTTTTGACAAACAAGATCTGGTGCTCCCCACGGAGACGTGCTCGGTCGGATAAATCCCACATCCATCGCCTTTTGTAATTGAGTCTTCAACTCTTGCAACTCAACAGAGCCATTCTATACGACGTTCGCGATCGGGCGGTTCCCGGTAATACTCGATGGTGAACTCAACTTCCCTATCCGGAGGGACAGGTGGTGAGTTCTTGTGGAAATACATTTGTATATTCCGATACTATAGGTACTTGATTAATTTGTGTCTCAACCTTAGGTTTGTTAATTACAAACGCCAAGTACTTGTGCCCTCTAGTGATCGCTTTCCCCGCTTTCATTGCCGAAATGATTGGGGCAATCTTAACTCGTGCCCTTCCCGAAATTTCCACTTCGGCTTAAGGGTTCACATAGTTTAATGGACTTGCGATGGCAGTCCATTTGTGCATGGTGTGCGGACAACCAGTTCATTCCCAATATAATGTCGTATTCGGGATATAGGTAGCAAGATCAAATCAGCAGGAAAGTTTATCTCATCAATCTTAACTTCGCATGCATTATAGATAATATCGTTATTCGGCTTGCGCCCATAGGAGGACACTTCTAAACCTATAGGCATATGTTCCATGCATGCATGCAACTTGTGTACAAAATGTGGTGCGACAAATGAATGCGTTGATCCAGGGTCAAATAGTACTTTAGCGTAGTGGCTAGATATTAGAAGCGCACCTTCCACCACACGTCTGTTACCTCCGGAGCCTCATGTCCGGCTAGTGCAAATGCTCGAGCAGGCATCCTTGCCATTACCCTGGCCGTTAGCCGCTTACGTGGTTGCACTGTTTGGTCCGGTCTTCGTATTTCGGGCAATCCTTGCTGGTGTTGATTACTACCACAACGTAGAACACCTTCCATGTTTACGCCAGCGATGATCATTGGCGGTATGACCCAGTTTTTGGCAATGTGTACATACTTGGCCCGGTTTTCCCAGACTGTATCGGTCCTTTCCTTTTTCTCGTCTTAACAATGGCCCCTTCTCAATTTTAACAGCGGCCTTGATGGTTGTCCCACTGCTGTCCTTTTGAGACTGTTCGATGGCCTATTCAGCTGAATCTGACCAATGCGGTTAAGTCCCGACTCAATGCGGAGGGCTGCTTTTACTGCGGCTGAGTATGTTGTTATTTCAACAGTCAAAAGTTGTTTCTGGAGTTCCAGCTTCAGTCCCCGTGTGAACTTATACAATTTGTCCGCTTCCGTGCTGATTGTTCCTGGGGCATATTTGGATAACCGATGGAATTCAGACTCATACTGGGCCACAGACATGTTCCCCTGTCTCAACCTATGGAATTCATCCCGGCGTGCCTCCTTCACGACTTGAGGTATGTATTGCTCATTGAATTCAGCCAGGAAATTTTCCCATGTCCTATCTATTTGGTCCTGTTCCCACTTTCTCTCAACTGTTCTCCACCAATCTCGAGCAGCTGATTCTAGTCGGAACACGGCGAGCGTAACCTTTTGTTCCCCTGAGTATTGGAGAGCATTGAAGATATTCTCCAGTTTCCCGATCCATTCTTCTGCTTTCACGTCATCTGGTTCCCCTAAGAAAGTCGGGGGGTCGAATCGTAAAAAACCGTTCCAAGGTGCGGTCATTCGTCTCTCGAGTAGGTTCATGGTTAGCCGACGAGGCTCGCTTGTTGCCTCATAAAAACCAATATCTGTTGCAAGGCTATTGCAGTTAGGTTATCTCCTGTGATTGGCGGATGAGGTGGTGGTAGTTCGGGGAGGGTACCCGTTCCCGGGTACATCCACATACCTACGGGAATACGGCGGGGTCTCCTCGTCCACGGTTTTCACCATGTACTTGTAGTTTAGCTACAATTCGAAAGGAATGATTTCAATAAGTATTTGCATATAACAAGTTATATCACAACAACAATACACAAGACATAGAATAAGTAGAAAAAGTATATTCATTGATGTGAAATTTGAATACACCGAATGAGTTCATACAACAAGAATATAAAATCGAAGATAAACTAGAGTCAGGATACAACTTGATTAAGGTACAATCGAAAACAAAATACAACAGGATGGAATTAAGCATCGACTAAAATCTAGCACATAAGTTATCTACTCGGTGAGGTCTCCGTCATCATCACTAGCGGCCTCGTCCATAATCGGATCTCGATCGGGCCGAGGTACCACCTCAAAGATTAGGCCGATCGGCTAAATCGGCCACCGCTCCGGTCCCGAGCATCATCGAGTGGGCGGCTTCAAGCGCGCCGGGCTCTTCATCTTCCATTGGATCTCATCGGGATCCTCTTCGGGATCTTCTTCAGATCTTCCTCGGGATCCTCTTCATTATCGGCCTCAAGTCGGGCATGGGTTCCGCTCGGGTGGTGGCAACGGTGGTGCATTAGGCGCTAAGGCGCCTCCAGCAAAGATCCCGCCGAGTTAAGAGCATGTGTGAGGTCCTCTATCACCCGCATTTGTTTGATGATAGTATCTTCGAGACGATCGATGGTGCCTCTCGACATGTATGCCTCCCTTTCCCACTTTCGCGGCCTTCCTCGGGCGCGTTCCATCTTCGTGCGAAGTAACTTCCAAGTGTTCCTGGATTGATCGGATTTGATCCTCGCGAGCACGGATTGTATCCTCGCGATCCTTAGCAGGAGAGGTAAGATTGTTCTTCTCTCTCGCTCTTTGCCAGGAGGTGTGTCGATTCTTGGTTGCGCGGCGTTTTCCGCCAATTCCGAGATAGCTCAAGGTATTCCTGGTGCCATGGTTCGTGTATGCCCGGAAGTAATCACGTTCGGCGCGGGCCTCCAATAATTCCCACACCAGATAGGTGGCGTCGGCTCCATCCCGAACAAGCCAAACTAAGAAGGATCGGTCAAGTAAGAAAAGATAGGGAAGAACAAGGAAAGAATAACTAAGGAAAGTCAACAAAAGTCACTAAGTCAAATCAAGTATGACTATGGATTCTCCAAGTATAAATTTTAGCTTAACCTAAACATCAATAATATGGTTCTATGCCATTTTTGAAATCGATTTCACAACTTAATTAGTCAAGTCACGGTGACTACCCAACACGGTCACCGGGGTCCTATCCGGGTCCCGGTGTAAGTATCCATCTTACTAGCCGAGCTCGATACCACAATCGTCACGCCCAAACGTGACGCGACAACGATCAATCACTTAAAAGAAATAAATCAACAAATAAACCAAAGATACAAAATTCCAAGGAAAATAGAGTCTAATGCAGCGGAATTTAAAATAACCACGAGTACAAATTACATCTTAAGGTCCGATGCAAGATCCGAATACAACCCAAAAGATTATCTTAATTAACTTATACCCAAAACAGAAATAAAATGAAGGAGTCCAACAACAAATAAAAAAAAGGAAATGTCTCTCCACAACACCGATAGGGATTCAATCAGAGGTTCGGTGCCTTGGCGACTCTTCATCTAAAGGTTAGAAAACGGGAGGGAATGAGACAAAAATCTCGGTGGATGGGGTGATCGTGTGCAAGTGTGGCGATATAAATAGTTAATGCGAGAAATTTAGTTGTATGAAAACGTGTGAGAGATGATGCATGATTTCACACACATCCACAAGCGTCGTGATAAACATATTAAGTAATATACTTATACAATTTGAGAAAACAGGTTCATGGTCAAGGTGCACTATGGTCCAAGTAAACATGAGGATTGCGCACGGATTTGTAACGCCAATCCTATGCAAGACAAGTAGCGGTTTGCGCACGGTTTGTAGCGCCAACCTATGCAATACAAGTAAGCGGTTATTTAAGACGGATTTGTAGCGCCAACCTATGCAATACAAGTAGCGGTTGCGTCACGGATTTGTAGCGCCAACCTATGCAATACAAGTAGCGGATTTGCGTCACGGATTTGTAGCGCCAACCAAACGGGTCCGATTAACTCGGAATCGTGTGGATCGGGAGCAATGATTCCTTCGTTCTTCCTTGTAACTCCCCGAGCAAGATGGTCAAGACTGCCACCTTATCGCTCCATGGCAAAGACAAAATCCACGATGGAGCTAGCAAGGCTCGGATTTGTCATAATCATGATTATACCCAGTACTACGACCCGCTTCCCTTCGACAAACTCCGTCCCTCGGTTGGATTAGGGACGATGGGGCGGAAGAGTGGAATAAAGCCGAGCTGCCGGTTCCATCCCATCCGACGTATCCATTCCGGTCGTGAGCTCGACACACCAAGTTGACTCAGCAAGAAATTAAGTACACGTTCGTAGTCAACCGGCAATGAGTATATTGATCGGGTTAGCGATTCATAAAAGTTTTCAAAATTTGCGTAAAGTAATTATGGCGTTGGTGGAGTTATTTGGATGAAGATGATTATCGGGAGGATAAGCAATCTTCGATATCTTGAAAGATTAGGTGGAACATAAGTCCGTTATGGATTCGAAATCGCAACACGAGGAAGTCGCCCCGCGATTGGGTTTTAATCGGTCAAGACGATCCGATAAGTCAAGTAGTTTTTGAGAAAATAAAATATTTTAATTAATAACTAAAGTCAGAGGGTCCAGGGCTGTTTTAGTAAATGAAAAATAATTTAAGTTAGGTCCTTGATAAAAAGAAAAATTTACAATTAGCCCCGTTTTGTAAAAACCAATACTTTTGGGGTTAAAAATTGAATAAATAAATATCCCGACCTTGAAAAATTATGAGGTCAGTTCCTAAAATCTCTAAATTGTTCAGAGATTCAGGTTTTTAAAGTTTTGAGGTCGAGTTTTTATAAAATTCTCACATTGGCCCCAAATTTGTTAAAATTGTCATTTCGGGCCTTAAGTTTAAAATAATCGGAACTCACAAACCGGGAGGGCTTTTAATGTGATTCCAGTTGGAAAATGTCACTAAGGTTAGTGGGATATTGGAACAAAAACAGTTTTAAAACGCCATAAGTATAGGTCCCTTAACTTTTGAAAATCTCATTTTTGTCCCATTTTGAAATAATTGCCTTTAAGGCTTTTAGGGGTCCAATTGTTATGAAATTTGAACCTTTGGTCCAAAATATAATTATGTTATAGTTAAATTAGTATTTCCAGGTGCATGGGCTGCATAAGTCCTGGAAATTTCATTTGGGTCCTCAAGTTTAATCTTTTACAATTTGGTCCCTCAATTTTTAAAAAAATTACTTTCCAAGCTCTAAACACTTGGATTTTTGGAATACACTTAAAATATGTTATTTCCAGTCCCTTAAGAGTTAAAATTTCAAATTTCAAAATTAGGGTCTGGTACAGTTTCGAAATTTGCAAAATAGCCCCTAAACTTCTCAAATTTTACAATCTAGTCCTTGGGCTTTCAAGGGTTGATTTTATTTATCTAAAAACTCTTAAAACTTTATTAAAATATCAAAACATAATTTTTGAACCTGAGTTCAGTCCCAAAAATCGAAAATTACAGAGGGATCCCTTAAATTTTATTTTTCTTGCAATTAAGTCCACCAACTTTCCATTTTTGCATTTTAAGTCCAAAAGTTGAAATTTAATCAATTATGCTCGACTTGTCCAGGTTATAAATCATTCAAAACATAGATTTCAAGAGTCATACACATACATATCCTTCTCATACAAAATTTCATCAAGTATAACAATAAAATGTGCATGTATGCCCTATTTTTCGATAAATCACATTTTTGAGCAACACTTGTGAATTTTTCCAACTTGATACAAGAAAATAGCATGTAATACATAATATATATCTCAAGTGCTCAATAACAAAATACTACATGCATATTTTCAATTTAAAACACCTAGAAGTTGAAAGAATTTTTCCACCCACCTCGTAGTAGTTTCTCGGGTTGATCTAAAATGTGGTCTTCTTCCTTGAATCAACTTCTTGACTAAAACTCTTGAAGATCAGCCCCTAAATGGTATCCAAACCATATTTTGGTGTTAAAATTAAAGTCTCAAGTCAAAAGAAAATATACTAGTACCAAAATGGTTACTACTCACCTTAATATCTTCAAGTAGTCTCAAAAATGGAAATTTTCCTTCAAGCCTCTAACCTCCACTTGAGATGATGTAGGTCAGCCCCTAAACTCCAAAAATTTATATTCTTGAGTCAAAAATTAATTCTTCATGTTGTCAAGAGAAAAATACTAAAACCATAATTTTCTCACCTTAATAATATGAAATCTTGAATTTCCTCTTCAAGTTTGTAGTCAAATCTAGGTCTCTAATTCTTCAAGAATTTTCTCTAGGAGTACCTCAACAAGAAGGATTCAACATTATTAGATGGTGAAGGTATAAGGTTGAGGATTGGAGAAAGAAAAATAGAGTTGGGAGAAATGAAGATATTCTTACCTTATGCTTGAAGAATTTGATCCTTTAGAGAGGAAAATGGAAGCAAGTCTTGTGTTTTTATGATAATTATGAAATGAATAATATTGATAGATAAAGAAAAAAATAACAAAATGATTGATTCCCCAAGACAAGGAGCCAAAAGTTGGAGGGAATAATAATCATGGTGTTGGTATTTTTATTTATTAGAATTTGGTGGAAAGAAAAGTTTGTCCATCCTTTAAGCATGTGACCAAAAGTTGAGAAAAAAAAATTAATATATATATGTAAATATATATATATACATATATAATTGTAGGTCTTGAAAAGAATATGAAACAACCTCCCCATTTATGGTAATTTTCGAAATTTTTAAAAATATAAAATAAATATTTTTTTTTTTTAAAAAAAAATTGATTGGGAAATTGGTTGGGATGAATTATAGAATAAGATGAAATATTAGGATAAGGATTGGAATGTACTCCTAAATTGTTGGAGGTCTAATATTCCTAAAGTAGTAGTCATTCGATCAAGTATTAATACTAGAGGAAGAATATAAAATTGCTAAGCTCTAAAAATGCGAAATGCGTAATTGACGTTGGAAGGAATAAATAAAAATAGAGTCGAGTTTCATTAATAATAGGTTTGTGATACATAGCCAAATAAATAATCACTACATAACACCGAATCTCACGTTAAAATTCGGGGTCTCACATGTTTGCCTGTTCCTTCAATATTATTTGTTTGTGATTTATAATTCGCCATTATGAGAAATACTTTTAATCGTATATATTTAACTGTTACCTAACAATTGAAAACTCTCGAGTCTCACCAACTTGTTGCGTGACTATACATCTACGTACTGCCTTAATATTCTAATTTTAATTATGTTTCAATGTGCCTACACTACTACAATAAAGAAAAGTGGGGTTAGTAAGAAAAGAATGAAGCAATAATATTAAAATTGATATTAAGTGGAGGTGCCAAACTTACTCCCACTTTATTGACAAATTAATACTTGGTATCAATTTTCAAGCCGTCCAAGGATGGAAAAAAAGGTGTTTCTAATACATATGTTAGATAAATATTTTTATCATAAATTTGATGATTTTGTTTTTACACCAAAACAATGTTTTTAAATGTTGTTCAAATACTCCTATATGATTTAAAATATTTTTACTAATTTTTCGGAGTATTTCCTCAAGTTTATTTTCGACAAAAATTGAACAACACTTTTGATGATTTTGTGTTAATGTGTTCTTACACAAAAACAATATTTCTTAATGTTGTCCAAATACTCCCGATCGATCTAAAATATTTTTAACAATTTTTCGGAGTATTTCTTAAAGTTTATTTTCGATAAAAATTGGACAACACTTCTGTCTCGTGTTGGGCCGGTCGCTATATAGGGCAACCCGTGTCTGAAAGACGATTTACAAAATAGAAACGAGACATTTGAAATTGTACTGGAGGTCGACCGGTCGCGCAGGGCGACGGTACCAAGAGATTACTGAATCGATCGTATCTCAAAATTTGTTGAGGGGGACCGTCCACAAGGGGGGCGACCGGTCGGACCCTATGTCTACCGATCCAACCCCCCTGGACCGGTCCATGTCATGGTTTTTCCAATTTTAATTTGCTTTCTGTATTTGTGCGCGACCGGTCACCCTATCTTTTTGACAGCAAATTCTAACTGTTGTGCAACAGACAACTTTTCCTTAAATTGTGGAGTTGATTTCTAACAGCTATAATCTTGATTTTAATTGCATTTTTTTTTGTAGAAATCAGTCCCCAAGAGGAGCCTATGTTTGATACATGTTTTTATCTTAATTTTGATGATTTTATTTTATCACCAAAACAATGTTTTTAAAGGTTGTCCAAATACTCCTAAATGATTTAAAATGTTTTTAATATTTTCCGGAGTATTTTCTCAAAGTTTATTTTCGTCTAAATTGGACAACGCTTTTAATGATTTTACGTTATTGAGTTTTCACTCTCAAAAGATGTTTCTAAATGTTGTCCTAATACTTCCGATCGGTTTAAAATGTTTTTACTAAATTTTCGGAGTATTTCTTGAGTTTTATTTTCGACTAAAATTGGACAATATTTGCCTCGTCGTAGTCGACCGGCCGCCTCTATAGGGCAACCCGTACATCAAGATGTTTTTAGAAACAGAAAATGAGACGGAAGAAAAAAAACGAGTCGGCAGGTCGGTCGGCCGCTCAAGGCGTCGGCCGGCCGGTCGGCCGCTGGCCGCCTGTGGGTCGACCGGTAAGCACCGCTTGTTAAGGTTTGAAAATGACTCTTCAATCCTTGATTTTGCAATGAGGGGACCGGTTGGAGTGATGGTCGACCTGGCCGAGGGAGACGTCGACTGGCCGCCTGTTGTATTTTTCAAAGTGTTCTCTTTAACTCTTATCTCTCGTCGACGCACGGCCGCTCTATGTATGACAAAGAAAAATATGACCGTTTGACAGCAGACACATTTCCTTAAATTGTGGGATTGATTTCTAACAGCTATATTCTTGATTTTAATTGTATTTTTTCAGTAGATTTTCAATCCCCAAGAGGAGCCTATGCTTGATCAATCATCTCCTATAAATAGAGGAAGTTTTGGAGCAACCAACACAACAATTGAGATACAACACAACAAGATACACTTCAAGCAAACACTTGGTCTTTCATAGTCATTATTCTTGTTGTAAAATTGCCTAGCTTATCACTTTCACATCTTTGAGGTCTAGGCTATTCTTGATTACACTTGCACTTTATTGTATTATCAATTATCGAGTTGTAATCTTGAATTTGTGGTCGTCATTCAAACACAAGATATCCTTGTGAGTGTTCTTGTGGTAAGAACACACTGGGTGAACTAGGTGTTAGGTGTAAGAAGATTGTGGTAATCTTCTTGTTGAGGTGTTGAAGAGTGTGGTGCTCTTCAAGGTGAAGATTTGTGGTAATCTTCACAAGGTGCCGCTTGAAGATTGTGGTAATCTTCAAGAAGAGATTGTGGTAATCTCAAAGGTGGTGTTGAAGAAGAGTGTGGTGCTCTTCAAGGTGTTGTAAGTTGAATTTGTATTAATTTTGGTAATTAATAAAATTCTTTTTCTTTTCAAATCCATCCAGGATATCTTTGGGGTGGTAGAGGATTAGGCCCTAGGTGGGTTGAACCTCTTTAAATCGACGTGTGTTGTTTACATTCCGCACCTTCATTATTTTGTTTGAGCATTCGGTTGAAAAAGAGGCGATATCGAAAAGATGGAGATAATCTATTCACCCCTCTAGATTATCGTAGCCGCTTGACTTACAATGGTATCGAGCCAAACTCTTTGGCAAGCTCGTTTCACATCGCGAGTGAAGAGAAACGATCAACGGCTACTGAACGAAGCTCATCTATCCAAGCACCTCCACCACCAAGCCACCTCGGTTTGATTCCAAAAATTTTATATTTTGGAAAGAAAGAATGGAATGCTATCTACAAGGTTGCGGGTTCGACATTTGGAACACCGTCATTAATGGAGAATCCATTCGACGAAAGATACACCATACACCTCAAAAGGCTTCAAAAAGCTCAATGATGAAGAAAAGAAATTCATCTCCTTAAACGGTAAGGCTTTAAATATTTTATATTGTTCATTTACTAATTTAGAATATGAACATATTGTAGGAATAAAATCGGCACATGGAGTATGGCAAAAATTAGAAGCCATCTATGGAGTATTTGCAAATGAAAGGAGTCAAACAAAAGCTTCTACTTCTCAAGATCATACAAGCTCAAATCTAAGGAATAAGCCTCCTACAACTTCCAATTATGAAGAAGTTGAATATTGTTTTATGGGCATCAATGAAGAAAATGAGGTATGTCTTAAGCCCTCTACTTCTTATGATATTGTCATTCAAAATGATTATAGTGATTTACAAAATGATTATGATGAACTTCAAGATGAATTCCAAAACTTACTTGTTAAATACAAAAATTTGAAAAAGGAATTCATTGCTTTGAAAAATGATAAGGATAGTCTATTTACTTCCTATGAATCACTATCATGTGCTCACACCACCACACTTGACAAGGTTAGAAACCTTGAAAAAGAAAATAGTACTCTTATTGAGAATATTGATTGCATGAAAAAGGATTTATTAAAATCCAACTTGAGCACCAATAAAATGTCCAATATTGTTGATATTCATAATTGTGATAAAGGACTTGATCATAAGCCTAATGTTGTTAATCATATGAAAAAGGATCAAGTCAATATGCATATTGGTCATTATGCTCCTAGAATTATTACTTGTTTTTATTGTGGCAAAAAGGGTCATACGGCTAATTCTTGTCGGGCTAGAAATAGCTCTAAATATTGTTGGAGACCTAAAAGTCTCAAAGCTAATCTTAAAGGACCCAAACACATGAGGTACCACAAAACAATGTGCTATTAGGTACCCGACAAAGCAAAAATCGGAGAAAATTCATGCCAATTAAGAAAACATCAAATGAACGTTTCATTTGATCAAAGAAGGAACTACTCTCAACAAAGTCAATTTCAAGAAGAGCGTATAATCAAAAATGGGAAGAACACAATCCTTGGAAATGGCAAAGACATCATCAACAAGATGATTTTCGAAGAAGAAGAAACCATCAACCATGGGAAGGTAACAAACCTTGGAAATGGAGTAATCAAGGAAGTCATCATCAACAAAGTGACTTCCAAATGGGAAGATATCATCATCAACAATGGGAAAGACACAACCCATGGAAACGGCGAAATTGGTAAACCGTATCTCCCCATTTGTATATGCATTTTATTTTCTTTTAATTATATGCATGTTTTTAATGTGTCTTAATTGCAAAATGATTTTTCAAGTATTTATTTTTTAAATAGGTCTCTTATATGTTTATGAGTTTCAATATTTTTAAAAGAGATCTTGCATGTTTTTCTAAAAACTCTTGAGCTTTTCATTAGACTTATGTGGCTTATTATCTCTTATGAAATCTTATAGCATAAGCTCTTTTTGTTATCTCATATTATTTGCCTACACTTGAATTTTCTATGCATATGTTGTCTAAGAATTGTGTATGATACACACTTCATACTCGTTGGCTATTACGTCATCTAGTCTCTTAAACCATCGAGGTATGTCTACTCGTATTTTTCTTTAATCTCGATATTATGCACATATCTTTCAAGATATTTCATTTTGACCCCTTAAGTCCCCCTAATTGATCTTGCAAATATTTTCTCTTAAAAGGCTCTACGTGTTTAGTCTCGATTTTATCGTTTATATGTTTTCCAAAACCCATATTTGTTGGATATAGTCCAAACTTATATTTTTGCAAAGTTTTAAAAACTTTTGGGGTGAAAAATCGAATTTTGGAAAACTCTGGGAGAAAGAAAAAACACCTGGGACGGTCACAGCAGGGGCGGCCGTGCACCACGCACGCCTCGGCCGTCGTCCCTACCTCGACCGGTCGCCCAGGGTTATTTTTTAGCTTAAAATCGTTCTGTTCTTCTTCTCAAAACAGACGCACCAAAATCCCCAAACCCTTAAGAGCGATTTTTTCATCCCCTTTTCTCTAGAATCTTCAATTCTTCATCATTTTTCACGATTCTTGTTGCTAATCTTCTTATTTTCTCAAGAATCTTTCATATATGGCTCTCCAAGAAATTCCACAGTCGAAATCCCATCTCCAAGCGTAGAAGGGCGGAGAGGGTTCGTCAAGAAATCGGCAAGAAGAAGCGAACAAAGGGATATTCGAGCCGCTCAAAGAAACGTGGCTCAAGAAGGTGATGATGTTCAAAATCCCATTCTCTCTCGGGCCCAAATTACCGAGCTACGCGGAACGATTTCGCTCCAAAATTGCCGTTGGGCGAAAGGTAAAAAATCCTTTGTTACTCAAGCCCCTAATTCCCACAATGTTCTTAATTTCATTCATAAATATGCGGAATGGTATTATGAGGACTCGGGAATGGGAGGAAAGTCGATTGCTCGGACTAAAATGTGTCGTTTTAGTTCATTTACGAATGAGTATCCTACGATTAGAGGATTTTTGAGGAGCAAGGTTGGATGTATTTATGGGAGCATGCTTATGTGTTGTATGATGATGATATTATCCAACTCTTTTATGCCAATATGTGGGTCGAATATGATAATGATAGAAAGCCGATTGCCGTTAATTCGCTTATAAAGGGTCGCCATTTTAGATGGACTCCCAATGATATTTGCGGCTTTTACATGTTAGAGAAGGTGGTTGGGATTATTTCTCTTGCGGGACATGGAATGATGAAATGTTGGGGGTATCGATGAAAAGTCAAAACGTATTTGGGAGTATGGCCTAAGTATTCTTTGTTGGCAATGACACTTGAGCATCGCATTTTATCGGTCATTATCGCATATTGCATTTGTGGTAAATCGGGAAGATGCCTAGCAATATGGATTACTTTTTGACTTATAAGATTGCTAGGAGGGAACCACTTAACTTTGGTGCCATACTTATTCAATGTCTAATCGAGTCCATTACTCAAGGTAATAAGAAGTTGGTTATGGGAAATTGGATTTGTAAACTTCTTATTCAATCGGGACTTCCTTCGTCGGAGTTTAACTCGGAAGTTTTTCAAAATGACTTTGACATTGATAATATCTCCCAAATAGTCACGATCGCAAGAATATGGACATCCGACCAACCAAAATGGCGAGAGGAAGAGGTCAAGAGTCTCCGATCCTAATGACATCTTTGATGACTGGGCCGCAAGATTGGTGGAAGAAGGCGAACCGAGCAATCCGGAGGGTAATACCGGTGCTCAATCACCTAGGAGGTATAGTCAAGCCGAATTTGATGAGATGAGGGCTTTTCATGAGACGAGGTATGAGGCTTTGGAGCAAAAGACCTCTAAAATGCAAAAGTCTATCGGCAAGTTAAAGAAATTCATCAAGGACTTTATTCCCGGATCTTGCTTCTCCTCGGATGAGGAATGATGTTACCCCACCCCCTTTACTTTCTAGCATTTTCATTAATGATGTTTTGTATTTTGATGAATTTCTGTAAAACTCATTTGTACTAATGATATTTGCTTGTTTTTCTTAAAAGGGTTAATATTGCAAGTTGGTAATGACTTGTGGATGATCATGATTTATGATGGAGTATTTGATGGTAAAAATACTCTAAAGCATTGTTTGATAAGTAGTATGAAGTACTTGATGGTAAAAGTGCTTCTTTTATTGCTTTGTTATGCTTAGTTGAATATTTTGGGTCATTTGATACATGTATTGTTGAAAGCATAACTTATTACTTGATGGTTGCTCTAATTTTTGGCATTTGTAATGCCTTGATCTTTCTTAGCTTATCTCAATTGGGTTGAACCCTTGAGAATCTACTTTGAGCTTCTTAATTGATGAACAAATTATTGCATATGGTGCATATGATTTTTTGAGCTTTGAAATGAGGTTGATTGATGATATGAAAATTTTTTTGGCTTGAACCATTTACAAAGGTTATATACAACCTCTTCCATTTCTTACGCACACAAGGTGTTCGATGAAATGTTTCAATGAAAATTTCAACTTCTACATGATTCTCTCTCGCTTCCAAAAGTCTTCTATACTCATTGAAATCATGTTTTGGGAAATAAAACGAGCATATGAACTCTTCATGATATATTTCTCCCATTTTCCTTGGTTTTAAGCCTAAATTGCTCAATGGTTGATAAACCATTTCTTTCGTGCACTTTGATATACTTCTATGATGTTTCTATCATCCTAACATTCTTTTGATGATTCCAAAGGGGAGAAACAGAAATTGGCTCGAGAAGCTAATAAAAGCTTGTCATAAAAGCTATAAGCTATGGCTCATAAAAGCCATAAATTGTGATTTATTTTTTAGTCCAATTGTTGCTTGATGGACCTATATTATTATTTAATGTTGTTTTGTGACAGGGGGAGCTTATAAGCTCTTGAACAAATTGTAAAAGCTAAAGCTTTTAGCTTATGGATTATTGCTCTTACATTATTCTTGATGTGCTTGTGGATAGGGGGAGCTTGTGCTTATTATTGAAAATATTTACTCCCTACTTGGTTGCTTTAATATTTTTGGAAATTTTGGTTGCTTCCAAACGGTCAAATGTTTTTACCGGAAAATCATTTCTAAAATTGATCTCTTAGTTTATGTAAAAATTGTTTTGGTTTGTAATCATCAAAAAGGGGGAGATTGTTTGATACATGTTTTTATCTTAATTTTGATGATTTTATTTTATCACCAAAACAATGTTTTTAAAGGTTGTCCAAATACTCCTAAATGATTTAAAATGTTTTTAATATTTTCCTAGGAGTATTTTCTCAAAGTTTATTTTCGTCTAAATTGACAACGCTTTTAATGATTTTACGTTATTGAGTTTTCACTCTCAAAAGATGTTTCTAAATGTTGTCCTAATACTTCCGATCGGTTTAAAATGTTTTTACTAAATTTTTCGGAGTATTTCTTGAGTTTTATTTTTTCGACTAAAATTGGACAATATTTTGTCTCGTGGTCGACCGGTCCCTCTATAGGGCAACCCGTACCAAGATGTTTTTAGAAACAGAAAAATGAGACGGAAGAAAAAACGAGTCAGTGTCGACTCTGGCCGTCGGCCGTCCGGCCGACCGGCCGCCCAGTCGGGTCGACCCAGCACCGCTTGTTAAGGTTTGAAACAGACTCTTCAATCCTTGATTTTGCAATGAGGGGGACCGGTTGGAGTGATGGTCGGCCGGTCGAGGTAGACGCGTCGGCCGGCCGCCTGTTGTATTTTTCAAAGTGTTCTCTTTAACTCTTATCTCTGTCGCGGATGCGACGGCCATCTATGTATTGACAAAGAAAAATATGACCGTTTGACAACAGACACATTTCCTTAAATTGTGGGATTGATTTCTAACTATATTCTTGATTTTAATTGTATTTTTCGTAGATTTTCAATCCCCAGAGAGGAGCCTATGCTTGATCAATCATCTCCTATAAATAGAGGAAGTTTTGGAGCAACCAACACAACAATTGAGATACAACACAACAAGATACACTTCAAGCAAACACTTGGTCTTTCATAGTCATTATTCTTGTTGTAAAATTGCCTAGCTTATCACTTTCACATCTTTGAGGTCTAGGCTATTCTTGATTACACTTGCACTTTATTGTATTATCAATTATCGAGTTGTAATCTTGAATTTGTGGTCGTCATTCAAACACAAGATATCCTTGTGAGTGTTCTTCATGGTAAGAACACACTTGGGTGAACTAGGTGTTAGGTGTAAGAAGATTGTGGTAATCTTCTTGTTGAGGTGTTGAAGAGTGTGGTGCTCTTCAAGGTGAAGATTGTGGTAATCTTCACAAGGTGCCGTTTGAAGATTGTGGTAATCTTCAAGAAGAGATTGTGGTAATCTCAAGGTGGTGTTGAAGAAGAGTGTGGTGCTCTTCAAGGTGTTGTAAGTTGAATTTGTATTAATTTTGGTAATTAATAAAATTCTTTTTCTTTCGAAATCCATCCAGGATATCTTTGGGGTGGTAGAGGATTAGGCCCTAGGTGGGTTGAACCTCTTTAAATCGACGTGTGTTGTTTACATTCCGCACCTTCATTATTTTGTTTGAGCATTCGGTTGAAAAAGAGGGCGATATCGAAAAGATGGAGATAATCTATTCACCCCCCCTCTAGATTATCGTAGCCGCTTGGACTTACAGCCTATCCATGATCAATCATCTCCTATAAATAGATGAAGAATTGAAACAACACAACAAGAGAGCATACAACACAACACAACAAGAAATCTGCAAATTTGTCTAAGTCCTTATTGTCAATATTCTTGTTGTTATAGCCTAAGTATTTCACTTTCATATCTTGAGGTCTAGGCTTTAATTCTTGATTACACTTGTACTCAAAATTGTATTGTTCATTATAGAGTTGTAATCTTGAATTTTTGGGTTCATCATTCAACACAAAATATTCTTGTGAGTGTTCTTGTGGTAAGAACACACTTGGGTGATCTAGGTGTTAGGTGCAAGAAGATTGTGGTAATCTTCTTATTGAAGAGTTTAGTGATTTTTGAGGTGTTGAATAATTTGGTGTTCTTCAAGGTTGAAGATTGTGATAATCTTCACAAGGTGCTGTTGAAGATTGTGGTAATCTTCAAGGGAGATTGTGGTAATCTCCAAAGCGTTGTTGTAAGGTGATGTATTAATTGTGGTAATTAATAATTTTTTTTTCTTTTGGAAATCCATCACGGAGATACTGGGGTGGTAGATGATTAGGCCCTAGGTGGGTTGAACCTCTATAAATCGACGCGTGTTATTTACTTCTCGCACCTTCATTCTTGTCTTGGCTTGTTTGATTCGAAAAAGAGGGCATAATCGAGAAAATGGAGATAATCTATTCACCCCTCTAGATTATCGTAGACGCTTGGACTTACAACATATTGCTCTCATGAAATGCCTATAAAATGGTGTGGGGGGAGCCTAGCAAAACAGGGCAAGAATGTGAAAGTGCTTGACCATCCAACCGGGTAAGAAAGAAAAATGAGTGTACACATTTGGGGGAGATCAATTTTGGGTGACTCAAATTGTGATAAATGCAAAAAAACACACAAAGTATATTTCTCCCAGGTAATACAAATAGGTTGGAGAGATTGTTATTTGAGAACTAGTAAAATAATTGTACGAGAGTTTTATTTTTTTGGGTTTGGTTCATATAACTCAAGAAATGTATATTTCTTGTATTAGTAAATTCTTTATTAGTAAAGAATGAAAAGTCTTGTGAGGCGGGTTTTGCCAAACCACATAAAATCTCTGTGTGGATTTTATATTCTGTCAGTGTCATTTATTTTTTGCCATCACTTTATTGGTGTGATTAGTCGGAAATCAAATCTCGAATCACAATACACTTCCGTTGTACCCAACAACTGGTATCAGAGCTACTTGGTCATTTGGATAATGTAGAAAATTGAGATTTGATTTTTTTAGATGGACATTGTGGTAGTGGCAAATCTATTCAAGGTTCAATAGTTTGACGATAAAGGAAATTTCACTCTTTGACAAAGAAGGGGTGAATGATCTCTTAGTTCAATAGTGGTCTAAAGCAATGGCGTTGAAAGAAAAAGAGGAAAGATTAACATATATGAAAAGACACACAATGGGTAAATATGAATCACCTGAAGAAAGTTAATGTAAAGGTTGAAGAAGAATATAAAACCTTTTTATATCTTACCTATATCCTAGATTCATATGATAGTTTTTGGTGATGACGGTGTTGTACGGGAAAGACACACCAGGACTTGAAGCATATAAAAACATAGTTGTTGTCCTTCAAAAACAAAGGCAAACCACGAAGAGGGACGTATGAATCTGCTTTGGTTGCTCGGGACATGAATCAAAATGGGAAGAATTTGGTGGGTGGAAAGAATAATGATGCAAATGGCGGTGGTGATACAATGATAGCTGCGGAAGATGGACCTAATGTCCCAAAGATGCGAGGAAGAATGTAATTTCCTGAGCAAATGTATTATAATATCGCAAATATTCAAATTTGGAGTTGGAGTCTGAAAGTCACACGTGGCGGAAAGGTCCTAAGGGTGAGAAAGAAGTATCATAATTTGTATCGTCTCATAACCTCAAGGATTACTGGAAGTGGAGCACGCCGTAAGGCTTTTAGGGAGCAGACGAGTGTGAGAAAAATCCTACCGGGCAAGAGGATATATTGAGGTCGTCCCTCTCGGTCAACTAGTGGTGTCGGTTGGACTGCACATGCACAATGGCCGATTGAATCAGGTGGAGTTAGGACCTTACTGATTCGGCATGTGCAGAGAACTGAAGGCCAATGATGTTTTTGATTTGCGGAAGACGGTATTTTGTGGTGGAGGTGGAGATTGTTAGGACGACACCCCCATAAAACCAATTCAAGTGGAGGTGCCAAACTTAAAGGGTGTTTGGCTAAGCTTATTTAAAAGATCTTATAAGTTCCCATATCTTAAAAGTTGTTTTTAGAGCTTATAAGATGTTAGATCTTATTTTAAGAATAAATTGTTGAAGTGTTTGGATAAAATAAGATGGTGTAGCTTTTAAGATGTTAGTAATGACAATTTTGTAATTAAAATAGTCAAAATTAAAGGAGGTTGTTGAAATAAGATCTTATTTTGAAAATACGTTGGGGTTCCCTACTTTTTTAAAAACAACTTATAAGCTCTAGACATATTATTTTGGGAGCTTATAAGTAAGGGTGTCAATTACGGACCCGACACGAACCTAACACGAAATTAATGGGTATGGGTCCAGGCTTCGTGGGTCCGGGTCAGAATCGGGTTGGACCCGCCAAACCCGTTTATTAAACGAGTCGAACTCAGGTCGACCCGCAATAACCCGTTTGACCTGTTAGACCCAATTATCAATTTTTTGAATAATTATTATTTTTTAAAATATCTGATGGTACAACTATAAATATGTTAAAAAGAAAACCCTAGAAGAGTTTAAACCTAATAAGTTTTCAATACGCAGCCAACAACAGAGTCACTCATCTCTCATCTCTCACCTCTCACCTTAGATGCATATCGCCATTCTCTCTGAGTCTCTGCTCGCAAGTCGCAACTCGCAACTCGCAACGCCGTAAATATTCTTCTTGGCCACTAATATCGTTTCTGCATTGAATCTCGATTCGATTCTCCAGGTATTACTTCCATCCCAATTTGTAATTAGAAACAGGAAACCCTAGTAAAATAATGTCGAAATCTGCTGTTTTTTTTTCTAAAGATACTCTGTTATCTAAAGATACTCTGAAAATGGGTAGCAGAGCAGCTCTGCTTCTGCGAGCAACTCCCCCTCGCTTCAGCTTTAGGAAAAGTGCTTATCCAAAAGCACTTGTTCAAAATAAGCGATTCTATATGGTAAAATCGAGTCTCGATCCGGCAAGTGGTAGAGTGGTTTGGGCAACTTCAGGCTGTTGACCTTATTGAACCAGTCTTAAGAGCAGATACTGAAGGCGACAATCTGCGAAATGATGTGCCAGAAATATTTGATAATAGGGATGCTATAATAGTTGCTGTGCCCACATATGAAGATTCTTATATCAAAGTTCCCAAAGTCTTGAATAAGGAGTGATATAGTTGATGTCATTTGGGGGACTTGTTTTCAGTTGTTTATGATTAATCTTGCAAATCACTGGAGAACTCACTATTTTATATCAATTATAATGATTAAGCTTAAATATTGAATATTTATGTGTAACTATTTTATTTAATAAAAAATAAGATACTTAACATAATATGCATCTGCACTCATTTAATTATCTGATTTATAAAAACATGACTTTCTTAGTGTTTTGGAGTTTATGGTATTATGTTTCTTATTCATATTGTGGTATTATGTTTCTTATTCACTAATAAAATACTCTGTAAATTATGAAAATGGTGTTAGTTATGAGTGTCTGAATTTATTCACATAAACATTTCAATAGGTGTTTAAGTTGATGATGATTGAATCTGTTTAAAAATTGATTTGTAGGTTAATTATGGAAGCAAGCAATACAATTCCAGAAATTCCAATATATGTTGAAGTTGAGAGTGATGATGCATCTGAAGAAACAGTTGGAGGTGAATCAAATGAAAAGAACGCAGGAGGACAAAGAAAAAAACGAAAGCTCACATCTAAAGTTTGGAAACATTTTTCCATCCTCCCAATCAAACCAAATGAAAGTATACAATGTCAATGAAAAAAGTGCGGCCAGATATATCCGGCTGATAGCAAGCAAGGAACAGGTAATTTGCACCGTCATATAAAAAGATGTTCGAAAATGACAACAAAAAATATTGGGCAGTACATGATTGCTTTAGACAAGTCTGGAAGTTTGACATCAAGAAACCCACTATTTAATCAAGATAAGTTTAGGGAGTTAGTGGTGCATGCAATCATCAGACATGATTTACCATTTAAATTTGTGGAATATGAAGGGATTCAAAACATCTTCAAGTACTTGGAACCACAAGTTTCTGTTTTTACTAGGAACACTGCAAGGTCTGACATTACAAAGGTATATATTTCTCAAATTGATAAACTACGTGCTGAGTTACATGCATCGCCAAGTAGAATATGTTTAACTTCAGATGCATGGACTTCTATTGTGACAGATGGGTACTTGAGTTTAACGGCACATTATATGGATAGAAAATGGGTGCTTCAAAAAAGAATTTTGAATTTTTCATATATGCCTCCTCCACATAATGGGATTGCTTTAGCTGAAAAGATTTATAGTTTGGTTTGTGAATGGGGTATTGAAAGGAAGTTGTTTTCCATCACTTTGGATAATGCTAGTGCCAATGACGTTTGTGTCGGGATACTTAAAACTCAACTAAAATTAAAGAATGCATTGTTGCATGAAGGCAAATTGTTTCATGTCCGTTGTTGTGCGCATACCCTCAACCTGATTGTGCAAGATGGTCTAAAAGAAATCGATGTTGCAGTTGATAAAATTAGAGAATGTGTGAAATATATTAAGGGGTCTCAGGGAAGAAAACAAAAGTTCATTAATTGTATTTCACAAACTTCTCTAGATTCCAAGAAAGCTTTGGTACAAGATGTTCCAACTAGGTGGAATTCTACGTATAAGATGCTTGCAAGTGCTCTTTACTATCGTCTTGCATTTTGCCACCTCCAATTAAGTGATTCAAATTTTCAAAGTTGTCCAACTTCTGAAGAGTGGGAAAGGGTTCAAAAAATTTGTGATTTCCTTCAAGTTTTTTACGATGCCACTAACTCGTTTTCTGGATCTCGTTATCCAACAGCAAACTTGTATTTTCCTCATGTTTTTCTAATAGAGTTGAAGTTAATAGAGGAGTCCAAGAGTCCTAACCTTTTTATAAAGCGGATAGCCGACCAGATGTTTGTTAAATTTAACAAATATTGGTGCGAGTTTAATGTCTTGTTAGCTATTGCTGTGATATTTGATCCTAGATACAAGTTTGAGTTTCTTGAGTTTAGTTATGGAAAGATTTATGGTGTTGGGTCCCAAGAATTAATGAGAGTGAAGGAAACACTTTTTGCATTATTTGATGAGTATATGAGAGAGTCAAAGACTTCTAATTCGAGAGCATCGTCTTCGTCTTCACGTAGCAATGATGTCAATTCTCATATTCAGGAAAAAGAAGTCCCAAATGTTTTTAAGGTAAGATCTTAGACTTTTTAATATTATCAATAATATTACATTAGAATATGCATTTTTATTTTATCATTTTGCATTGTCTCTATCTAATTCATTTTTATGTTGGTTGATATAACAGGAATTTGATGAATTTGAAGGTTTTGAGTTTGCTAGTAGTGTTCAAAAGACCCAATTACAAATGTACCTAGATGAGCAAAGAACTAAAAGAAAATTTCCATTTGATGTGCTTGAATTTTGGAGCTCTGAAGCATATAGATATCCAGACCTAGCTAGATTAGCTATGGATATTCTTTCTGTTCCTGTTTCAACAGTAGCATCTGAATCTGCTTTTAGCCTTGGTGGTAGAATACTTGACCAATATCGTAGTTCAATGACACCTGAAGTTGCTGAAGCTTTGATATGTTGCAGGGACTGGTTGTTTGGGAAAAAAGGTAAGTGTTTAGAGTTTTTGTTAACTTGTTTTTTAATGTAAAATTTGTCTTCTTATTGAATTTATCTTATTTTCTTAATGCAGAAATATCTCAATCTGAGTTACTTTTTGAAGAAGTGACTGAAGATGTCATGAGGTTGAATCTCAAAGATGAATATAAACCATTGGTGGTTGAAGATGTCAATTCTAATTTGTTCTAGTTTGGTATATAATATGTATGAAATCAGTTTTTAATGTGTTCTTATGGTGGTGGTTCATTTTGGATTTTTTTAAGATGACTGTAACTTTTGAGAAATCTGCATCCCTAAGTTCATCTGTATGGAATGGTATTTTTGACTTTTAGTGTCATAGTTCCTACCTTCAATTATTAATTCATGATCTTGTCACAATGGAGTACACTTACAGTTACACGACACACAGAAAAAACATACAAATTGGTTAATGAATAAACAGGTCAGCCGGGTTGGGTTCAGGTTACCCGAAAAAAAAAGGGTTGGGTTCAGGTCCTACTTCTCGACACGAATAATTAAATGGGTTGGGTCCGGGTTGAGGTAGTCTGACCCACGAACCCATGAACCCGAACCCACGAACCCGGACCCAACTCGATTTGACACCCCTACTTATAAGATCCTTTTCTCAAACAATTACCAAACAAAGTTAAACAACTTATAAGCTCTCAAACATCTTATAAGATATTTTGAAGAGCTTATAAGCTCAGCCAAACACCCTCTTACTCCCACTTTGTAACAAATTAATCCTTAATATCAATTTTCAAGTCGTCCAAAGAAGAAGGAAAAAAGGGGTGTTGATGTATATTCCTCCCATGGAATACCTATAAAATTAATGGTGTGTGTGTTGGGGGATGGCATATGAAAACACGGTAAACAGGTGAAGTGCTTGTCCATTTAACCGGGGAAACACTCATGATATTTTTCTCTTGGGTTATTACAAAGAGGTTGAAGAGAGTGTTATTCGATAAGTAGTAATGTGGTTGTGCGAGAGTTTTATTTCTTGGGTTTGGTCCATTAAACTTAAACACGTGTATTTTTCTTGTACATGAAAATTTATTCTTAGTAAAGAACATAAACTCTCGTGGACATAAAACAAACTAAAATAATAAAGGAATACTTTTTAAATTCTTATATAATTCAATTCAATTAAAATTTTAAGTTTTGTCGATTAAATAATTAATCTAACATTCAATACAATAATACATTTTTATTTTTGTATTTTTTGTCAATCAAATAATAAATTATTGGGTGGGCCGGGATTCGATATTATTTATTTTACAATGAATTTTTAAAATAATACAATATTACTTTATCTTCTTAATTTATTTAGTTCATTCATCGAGACATGATGTATTGTAAATGGGATTTTTTTTAGCTATCAACTATGGATAGTGATTATTCCTTTTTACTCACCAACTTAAAAAATTATTTTTTCACCCAATTTGACCAAAGCCCCTCCTTTAACTTGAGGATTTTGAATTTTGAAATTGATGTAATTATTGCTTTCATTGAAAATCGTGTACACTTCCCCAAATACACACACCCAAATGTACAAAATCGTGTACCCAAATTTTGCCACATCATGCGTTATCGTGCCCATATCGTGCTAACCCCTATGTATATATACATATATATATATATATATATATATATATATTGTGCTCATATCGTGTCAACCCCTATGTACATATACATATACATACCGTGTCCAAGTCGTGCCAACCCCTATGTACATATACATATACAGAGCAGAATACAAGACTAATGATTACCTGTTTTGTATTTGAAATAAAAATTATTTAATTAGGAGTTTGAAAAAGCGATTTTAATTTGCAATTTAAAATGTATATTTATACATAAAATAATAATCCATTCTAATTTAAAAAATAAAAAATCAAAATGAAGCAAGAATCGATTTTCTAGAAAAGTCGGTAACTTAATTTCATGATGACATAAACCCACCCTACAAAGCAGACAATATATATTGGGAGCCATTGCAAACTCTAAAAAACAGTGATTCCCAGTTTCTACCTAAAAAAAAGTGGTAATATTTTTCGAGTAGAAGTTAAAATCACTTTGTTATAGAGTTTGCAAACACTTCAATAGCAACCTAATCGGTTTTGCGTTTGAGGACAGTGAGGATCTCAATGGATTTATCGTTGTCAGGGTTCGAAAAAACCGGTGAAGCTGAAAGTTTCTTCGTATAAAGATCGAACAATGGTTATAAGATGTAACCTCACTTGGTGGGCTTGAACTTTCTCTTTTATTGGGTACGCTTCATGTGTGGGACCGTAGCAAATTCCCCCAAATTTTACACAACATTTCAATGAAACAACTCTGTGATACATGAACTAATTATAGATTGTTGTAGTAGCTAGTTACCTGTTTGGCCATATCCATGAGGCAAGATCCCAAAAGATTGAGATCTGAAGGTATAGTGTATTCTGTTTTATGGTTCCAAAATTCAGGTACTCCAGGCACTATAAAGGCCATTAGCCCTCCGCCTACAATTTCAACTGCCCTTGATTTCAAGAATGACACAATGTCCCTGGAATATTGTTCCAAATAAGCCTCACAAACTTCCTTTCTGTCTCCTGTGTATAAAATGTCACCCTCGTTCCAGGCCGGAGAATCTCTTTCTGCCACCGCCTTTGGAATCTCTGTCAGCAATTGGAGTGACCAAGCAGAGTAACCAAAGTGAAGAGAATATTCCGACAGGAGGCGGCCGTGAAAATCCCGGAGACGCTGCACGCACTGCGGTAAAGCCTATCGGGTGGGAGTGAATCGAAAAGGGTGTTGAAATCGTTTGTGACGGCGTCGCTAAAGTAAACGTGAAATTCGGGATTTTGGGTGAGAATATTCGATTTTTCGGTTGATGGCACGAGTGATGAATTGCGTGGATCGAAATGAGTTGTGGCACATTGAGCACCCAAAATCGTGTACATATGCCATTGGGTACATTTGAGTAGATCTGTTTGATGTCTAGCTTTGTAGCTATTTCTTGTTCGATGATTGGTTTTGCAACATCTATTGCTCCTCTCTGACGGATAATTGGAAGACAAATAATTCGAAATAAACAAAACTTAATCGATAATGCAAAATAATGATTAAACAACTCGAAATAAAGGACTAAATAGTATTTGAATTAAAGAAGCCAAAAACCTTAAAACAAATTCAAAATTAAAAAGAAAACTTAAATGGGTCTGATACACATGGATGTAGCTTCTTAAGGCCCTGAAATTTTGGGCCAAACTAAAATTAATTGTTTAGCCCAAAAAAATTTAAATAGGTCCTGTTAAGTTTTGGGCTGGACCACACTCAAAGTTATATAGAAAAAGTTATATGTCACAAACTTGATAATGATATCATTGTAAAGCGATTTCACAGTATGAAAACACGCAAAGAATTATTGTAAGGTACAACTTTTAAATATGTTTTTTTTGTTGCAATGTATTTTATTTTCTATTTATTAAAATCTTGGCTCGACACTCGCCCTGTTAAAATGGAAAAATATTTGATCGCACTGACTCAAAATCCTGACTACGCCCATGCTGATACACATCCTCGATTCGTTCCACATCTCAAACAAATCTTCAAAAAATGCCCAATTTTGTATATTGCATTATTTCGACCAAGTTTCTGATATATATAGTGATGTATAGGTTCAAATCATGTAAAAGAAATTAAATAAAATCAAATCAAGGCAACATTTAATATATGTGCACACATAGAGATTGATACAATAATTCATGTACCTGGTAGGAGGAGTTTTGGACATAGCTAAGAGGTCCATCTCCAGCATTCATGGCGTATAGGGATTTTGTATGTCTTAACAAAGCTCTGTTCTGGAAATGAGGTCTAATATTAATGGAACCCATCTTTTTCAGAAACTGAATCATGTTCGCATGTTCCTTCAATATTAATTATTGTTTGTGATTTATAATTCACCATTATATATGAGAACTACTTATAGTCGTATATATGTGCACTTAATTGTTTAAGCTTCACATGTTTTCTCGTGTGGCTTAAATGTAAAATCGGTTCACTAACTATAGGCCCCAAGCAAAATTGGTCCATTTACTTAGGAGTGTGGCAAATTAGTCCACCAATTAATTTTTAACTATTACCTAACAATTGAAAACTCTCAAGTCTCACGAACTTGTTGCGTGACTATACATCTACGTGCTGCCTTAATGTTCTAATTTTAATTTTCCTCAAAAAAAATGTTCTAATTTTAATTATGTTTCAATGTGTCTACACCACTACTACAATAAAGAAAAGTGGGGTTAGTAAGAAAAGAATGAAGCAATAATATTAAAATTGATATTAATGTATGTATTAGGTGATAGTAACCTTTCACATCAATGATCACAATTGTAATATTAACAAGAATTGCCAAAAAAAAAGTTAGTGTTATTGACAAGTAGTTTTTTTTTTTAGGTATAAAAGTTGTTCCTAGACAATTAGTGACATATGCGATAAGCCAATGTTACCACTATAGATTGTGTTGTCACTGGGAAATGGGAATTCATCAATAATTATGAATAGTGAAAACTTAGAGATCCATATTAATTCTACTAATAAGTTACGTTCTCGAAAATCATATTTTGACACATAATTGACAAATTTTGTTCACCTCAAAGTTGAAAAATATATTTATATTTTTCATGTTTTTAATTTTTAATTGTACTTCATTTCAATTTAAATTTTGATTAAAGTAGATTAAACGATAGGATTTATAACTCAACAAGAAAGTATGTTAGGACGGCACCCTCTACAAAACAAAGTTAAGTGGTGGTGCCAAACTTACTCCCACATTATTGACAAATTAATACTTGGTATCAATTTTCAAGCCCTCCAAGGATTGAAAAAAAAAAGGTGTTGCTACTACATATTTTTCCCATGAAATGCCTATAAAATAGTGTGGGGGGAGCCTAGCAAAATAGGGCAAGCAGGTGAAGTGTTTGGCCATCCAACTGGGTATGAGAGGAAAAATGAGTGTACACATTTAGGGGAGATCAATTTGGGTGATTCAAATTGTGATAAATGCGGAAAAACACACGGGTATATTTCTCTTGGGTAATAAAAATGGGTTGGGGAGAGTGTTATTTGATAACTAGTAAAATAATTGTACCAGAGTTTTATTTTCTTGGGTTTGGTTCATAAAACTCAAGGGATGTATTTTTTTTATACCAAAAAATACTTTATTAGTAGAGAACGGAAACTCTTTTGAGGCGGATTTTACCGAACCACATTAAATCTCTGTGTGCATTTTATATTATGTGCCATCATTTTATTGGTGTGATTTGTTGGAAATCAAATCTCGAATCATGATACGTCTCCTTTGTACCAAACAAGTGGTATCAAAGCCACTTGGTCATTTGGATAAGGTAAAAAATTGAGATTTGATTTTTTCAGATGGTCATCGTGGCAAGCGTGGCAAATCCATTCAAGGTGCAATGATTTTGGCAAAAGGAATTTCACTCTTTGATCAATAGTGGTCCGCAATGGCGTTGAAAGAAAAAGCGGGTAGATTAACGAGATATGAAAGACGCACAATGGGCAAATACGGATCAACTACGGAAAGTTGATGTAAAGGTTGAAGAAGAATAAAAACCCTTTTATTTCTTACCTCTATCCTATATTCATATGATAGTTTGGTGACAACGTTGCTGAAAGCCACACTGGACTTGGAGCATATAAAATCATTGTTGTTGTCCCTTGAAAAACAAAGGCAGACCAGAAGGAGGGACATATGAATCTGCTTTGGTTGCTCGACTCATAAATCAGAATGGGAAGAATCTGGTGGGTGGATCACGAGACTAACAGTCGATTCGAGGACGAAGGAAGGAAGGGTATTGTATGATATCATTGTCACGAGGATGGTCACAATAAAATGAATTGTCCTCGGAGAAAGAAGGATGATGCCAGTAGCGGTGGTGATACGATGATAGCTACGGAAGATGGATGTATCTCACAGTCTCCACGACGATTGATACTTCTTCTCGAGATTGATGTATTTTAGATTTGGTATGCGTAATGCATGTGTACTCCCGAAGAAATTATTTTGATTCATTTCAATTACAGAGGGCAAGAACTTTATCCTGAGGTGATGATTCTACTTGTAGAATCATGAGATGTGGAGTGGTGAAAATCAAAATAGGTGATGGAGTGGACCATATTTTGGGTGGTGTGACCTATGTTCCAAAGATGTGGAGCGTGGTGGAAAGATCCACAGGGTGAGAGACAGGTGGCATAGCCACTCCTAGGATTAGTGCGGTCGGTGGACCGCACTCAAAATCAGAATGATCTGTTATATTTGATTTGGACCGTATTGAAAATTCAATCGAAGGTCTAGTTCATATAAAAAAATTGAGCTAAAAATTAAAAGGTCATATTATACCTTCTTGCCCAAAAAAATTAAGAATTATCCGCCCGATTAAGATATATGAGTGGATGAATGATTGCCTTGTTTGTTATATAGAAAGAGATATGTTCAGAACTTGATAATGAATAGTGTTTTTGAAAGCACTTTGAAAATTAATTTTGGATCTAAAAATCTATTAATAGTTATTTGGTGATTAATTTAGAACTTTTTGATAAATCACTTCTCCAAAAAGTTCATTCTAGAGAAGTCATAATTGGAGATTATGAAAACCCACAAAACATTGTTGCAATGTATCGGCCTTTAGATTTGCCTTTTTCATTTTGTTTTTCGAAAACTTTTGGCCCGACAATCATCCCACCAAAACGAAAAAAATCCCGACCGCACCGATCAGTAAATCCACGGCTACGCCCATGGTGAGAGAAGTATCGGGATTTGTATTGTCTGGTGACCTCAAGGATTCTTTGGAAGTGGAGCGCACTGTAAGGCTTTCGGGACACACGAGATGTGAGGAAATCAATCGGGTGTGAGAATGGATTGAGGTCGTCCCTCTCGGCGATCAACTAGTAGTGTTGGTTGAAGCGCACGTGTGTATTGGCCAATTGAACCGAGGTAAAGTTAGGACTTCTTACCGATTCGGCATGTGCGAAGAAGGCGAAGGCCAATGGTGTTTTTGATTTGCGGAAGATGGTATTTTGTGGTGGAGGTGGAGATTGTTAGGGCGACATCCCCCAAAACAAAATCAAGTGGAGGTGCCAAACTTACTCTCACATTGTGACAAATTAATACTTAACATCAATTTTCAAGCCATCGAAAAAAAAAAAGAAAAGGGTGTTCTGCATATTCCTCCCATGGAATGCCTATAAAATTAATGGTGTGTGTGTTGGGAGGGGGGAGAGCCTAGGAAAACATGGCAAGCAGGTGAAATGATTGGCCATCCAACCGGGTATGAGAGAAAAAAATGAGTTTACACATTTGCGAGATTAATTTGGGTGATTCAAACTGTGATACATGCGAGGAAACACTCGAGGTATTTTTCTCTCGGGTTATTACAAAGGAGTTGAAAAGAGTGTTCTTTGATAAGTAGTAATGTGGTTGTACGAGAGTTTTATTTATTAAGTTTGGTCCATAAAACTCAAGGGGTGTATTTTCTTGTACCAGAAAATTCGTTAATTATTAAATAAAGAACGGAAACTCTCGTAGATCATAAAACAAAGTAAAATAATAAAGGAATAGTTTTTAAATTCTTATATAATGTAATTCAATTAAAATTTTAAGTTCTGTCGATTAAATAATTAATCTAATATTCAATACAATAATACATTTTTATTTTTTTTATTTTTTGTCAATTAAATAATAAATTATTGGGTGGGATTCAACATTATTTATTTTACGATGAATTTTTGAAACAATACAATAATACTTTATATTCTTAATTTATTTAGTTCATTTATCGACACATGATGCATTATATAATAAATCCAACATATATTTTTTGTTAAATAATTAATCGCAATTACATATTTTAGAATTAAATATATTTTTAAATTCGTAAATTAGACCTATATATTTAGTTTTTTTCCACACTCTTCCCTGTTCTTGTTTCTCACCCCACCACCGCAACTGTTAAAATGACAGATTGAGAAAAGATCAGGTTGGCATGAGATTGAAAACGGAAACTAAAACATTGAAAAAGCCAATATGTAAATCCCATTCGACCGAAAGGAAAGCATGATTAATTTTTGATATATGATGAACCACCCTCCTAATTAAGCAGACATTATACACATATTGTAAGCTAATCGGCTTTGCCTTTTTTTATATATAAATGCAAAATATAATTAAAAAGAAAAATGTAGTGCACTGCTTACAAGCCATGCAACTAGCTTTAAAATAGGAGTCTCGTAAAAACCTATCAAAATAAAAGGCCAGTGGGAATTTTTTTCAATAAAAAGTAACCCATCTAATCCGCTTTGCGTTTGAGGACAACAAGAATCACAATGGACTTATCGTTTTTAGTGTTCAGAAAAACGGGTGAAGCTGTAAGTTTCTTCGTATAAAGATCGAACAGTTCGTCGATGATTTCACTTCCAAAGTGATCTGTCAGCAATCTTTCATGGACTGCCCTGAAAAACGCTGCACGGGCGTTAACGCTGGGCAATGTGTACTTCCCGGGGTTGTCTAGAATCTCCATTCTTTCAATGGTAAAACTATGGCTTCTCTCCATTATGGCCTTGAGTTGTTGTGGGGTTGTGAAGTAGAATGGGAGGTTAAATGAGTCTATCTTTTCTTCACTAAATCTACCCTGCAACAAGCTTGTCCGAATATACTTTATTAAATTGAGAAAATAAATGAAATTTTGTATCTAGCATGATAAATATTAATCTATCTTCAACATATGTGTAATTTTGTATCTAGGGAATCTTTCTACAAACAGAGGAACCCATTAATATTTGTTTCTATTTTTCAATATTGCAATCTACAATAATGTTAATTATATGGAGCCTAGGTGTCAAAACAAGATTCCGCAATCAAAGAAATATTTTATTTTATTTTTTAAGAGATAATTATAAAAAAAACCCAGCTAATTTTTAAAATTACAAAAAGTACCCCCGAAGTTTGATTCAGTGTTAAAACTAAGGGATAAATTGCAATATTTTTATAAATATGAAGGGGAATTTTAAATATTTTTTGCTTATGAAGGGGGTTAAATGCTAGATAAAATGAAACCTCGGGGGGATTATTTATAATTTTGAAAGTTAGGTGAGTTTTTCTGTAATTAGGTCAAACCTCAAGGGTATTTTTTGTAATTATCCTTTTTTTTGAATATGTGTTTAAAGGAATCAAACAATAGCTATGCATGAATCAATTTTGTTGTAGTAGTCTTAGTAGATACCTTTTTGGCCATGTCCATGAGGCAAGATCCCAAAAGATTGATGTCCGAAGGAATAGTATATTCTATTTCAGGGTTCCAAAATTCAGGTACAGCTGGCACTAGTAAGGCCATAAGCCCTCCACCTACCATTTCAACAGCCCTGGAATCCAAGAATGACTCAATGTCCTTGGAATATTGTTCCAAATAAGCATCACATACTTCTTTTCTGTCTTTTGTATAGAAAATTTGACCTTTGTTCCAGGCTGGAGAATCTCTGTCGGCCACCATCTTTGGAACCTCCGTCAGCCACTGGAGTGACCAAGAAGAGTACCCAAAGTGAAGGGAATATTCCCGGGAGAGGCCGTGGAAGCCCCCGGCACGGCCGCCGCAAGTAAAGCTGTTGTTGGGAGCGAACCGAAAAGCGTGTTGAAATCGTTTGTGACGACGCGTCGTTGAAGTAAACGTAAAATTCGGGATTTTGGTATATTCCAGGTTTTGCTTGATGGCACGAACGATGAATTGCATGGTGGAAATGAGTTGTGGCTGTTGAGCTCGAAATCGGCGATGTAGAATCCATTTGGGGTGATTGAAGCGAGGCGTTGGACGCCAGCCGTGGCGATTTCTTGTTCGATGATTGGCTTTGCGATATCTACTACTCCTCTCAGTAACAAAATTTTCGAAAAAGTTCATTTCGTATGTAGGGGTGTAAACGAATTGAGTAGAGCCAAATATAGATCTTTGTTCAAGTTTTTGAATTTTATCAAGTGAACTTTCAAAAATTGTGTTTGAGCTTGATTTGATTGTTAATAAAATCGGGCTTGAACAAGTTTTAGTCGAGAAATTTGACGAGGCTCGAATAACTTGACATGTTTCACATAATATGATATTTTTTTCTAATAGAGTTGAGCTCCAACTTTATATTTTATCGAATGAAATATTATGTTAATGGTGAGCTCAAATGAGATTTAAAAGATCGATATCGAGTCGAATATATATACGGTAGGTTGGTTCGATTTTCACCTCTATATGTATGTAACATTATCTCTACCAATTTCCTGATATAGTGAAGTACATGTTCAAATCATGTTAATAAATAAATTCAAATCAAGGCAACATTTATAATATGCACACACACACAGATAAAAACAATAATTATATTGTACCTGGTAAGAGGAGTTTTGGACATAGCTAAGAGGACCATCTCCAGCATTCATGGCGTAGAGGGATTGTGTATGGGTATGTTTTAACAAAGCTCTGTTCTGGAAATGAGGTCTAATATTAATGGAACCCATCTTTTTCAGAAACTGAATCATGTTCGCCTGTACTTTTCTGTAATATTTATTTGTGATTTATAATTCGCCATTATGAGAAATACTTATAATCGTATATATTTAATTATTACCTAACAATTGAAAACTCTCAAGTCTCACGAACTTGTTGCGTGACTATACATCTACGTACTGCCTTAATGTTCTAATTTTAATTATGTTTCAATGTGCCTACACTACTACAATAAAGAAAATTGGGGTTAGTGAGAAAAGAATGAAGCAATAATATTAAAATTGATATTAATGTATGTATTAGGTGATAGCTAGTAACCTTTCACATGAATTATCACAATTGTTAATATTAACAAGAATTGCCAAAAAAAAAAAAAAAGAAAGTGTTATTGACAAGTATTTTTTTTTTGGGTATAAAAGTTGTTCCTAGACAATTAGTGACATATGCGACAAGCCAATGGTGATAAACAGGGGCGTAGCCAGCTCGACTGGTTACTCCTAGCCCAAATTTTTTTTCCCCTAGCTCAACTATTTTTTCCCATATAAAAAACGTGATAAAAAAAATTGGGTGGGGGCCGAGGAAGCTTCCCCTAGCTACGCCCCTGGTGATAAGTGATAAATACACGTACAGTTACCATTATAGATTGTGTTGTCACTGGGAAATGGGAATGCATCAATAATTATGAATAGTGAGAACTTAGAGATGCCATCTTAATTCTATTATTAAGTTATGTTCTCGAAAATCATATTTTGACACATAATTGACAAAATTTTTTCACCTCAAAATTGAGAAATATATATATTTTTTCATGTTTTTAATTTTTAATTGTACTTCATTTCAATTTAAATTTTGATTAAAGTAGATTAAATGAGAGGATTTATAACTCAACAAGAAAGTATGTTAGGACGGCACCCCCCACAAAACAAAGTTAAATAGAGGTGCCAAACTTACTCCCACTTTATTGACAAATTAATTCTTGGTATCGATTTTCAAGCCGTCTAAGGATGGAAAAAAAAAGGTGTTACTACTACATATTCCTCCCATGAAATGCCTATGGTGTGGGTGGAACCTAGCAAAATAGGGCAAGCATGTGAAGTTCTTGGCCATCCAACCGGGTATGAAAGAAAAATGAGTGTATACATTTGAGGGAGATCAATTTGGGTGACTCAAACTGTGATAAATGCAGGAAAACACACGGCGTATTTTTTTCTCGGGTAATACAAATAGGTTGCGGAGACTGTTTAATATATGTGCACACAGAGAGATTGATACAATATAATTAATGTACCTGGTAGGAGGAGTTTTGGACATAGCTAAGAGGACCATCTCCAACATTCATGGCGTATAAGGATTTTGTATGTTTTAACAAAGCTCTGTTCTGGAAATGAGGTCTAATATTAATGGAACCCATCTTTTTCAAAAACTGAATCATGTTGGCCTGTTTCTTCAATATTATTTGTTTGTGATTTATAATTCGTCATTATATATGAGAACTTATAGTTGTATATATGTGCACTTAATTGTTTAAGCTGCCCATGTTTTGCACATGTTTTCTCGTGTGGCTTAAATGCAAAATCGGACCACATGTTTTTTGAGAGATTTAGTCCACACTTTTAAAATTTTTTGAAATTAGTCCACAATGTGGCAAAAATTCGGATTTTTAGTCCAATGACCTGCAATAGCAGGTCACAATCCTATGTGGAATTTTTTTTTCTTTTTGTTTTTTTTTCTTGCCTCTAAATATGAATTGTTTTTGTTGATGTGGCATTTTGGAGGGAAAAAATATTATTTTCAATGTAAATTAGGTAAAAATATAATATTGATTATGAATAAAATAAAAATAATTTGCAGAATATATTTAATTTTTTTATTAGTCGAAAAACACAAAATATTTTTTTAAAAAAAAATTGATGAAAAATAAGAATAATGTTAATATAATTTAAATATTTTGATTTATTAAATATATTCAAAATATTTTAAAATTTATTAACATTATTCTTATTTTTCAAGAAATTTTTTAAAAAACATGTATAAAAAACTTTGAATTATAAAAAAACAGTATAAAAAACTATGTAAATTTTAAAAAACTGTACAAAAATTATTTAATTACAAAGAATCTGCATAAAAGATATTTAAATTTTAAAAAACTGTATAAAAACAATTTAATTATTTCTCTTTAATTGTAAAATAAAATGTTATTTATACAATTAAATGATTTATAATTTAAACATATGATATAAATAATTTTTTATTTTATAATTTTGAATATATTTCTCCAATTAAAATATCTTAAATTTTATTAACATTATTTTTGTTTTTCATGGATTTTTTAAAATTATTTTTCCGTTTTTCAAATTAACAAATAATTTAAATATTAACATTATTTTTCGTTTTTCAAATTAACAAATAATTTGAATATATTCTGTAAATTATTTTTATTTTATTCATAATGAATATTATATTTTTACCTAATTTACATTGAAAATAATATTTTTTTCCCTCCAAAATGCCACATCAACAAAAACAATTCATATTTTAAGGCAAGAAAAAAAAGCAAAAAAAAGAAAAAAATTCCACATAGGATTGTTACTGCGATGGCAGGTTCTTGGACTAAAAATCGAATTTTTGCCACTTAGTGGACCAATTTCAAAATTTTTTAAAAGTGTGGACTAAATCTCTCAAGTCGTCCACTTAGTGGATGAAAAAAACATTTTTGCCCGTGTGGCTTAAATGCAAAATCGGTCTACTAACTATAGACCCCAAGCAAAATTGGTCCACTTAATTAGGGATGTGGTAAATTAGTCCACCAATTAATTTTTTTCGCACATTGACAGCAATTTTGCTCTAATATTCAATTTTTGTGTGAATCAGTCATGTACTGCTCACGTGACTTTCAAAATTTGGGGATTTGCTAATTTCGATCAATTTTGCCTAGGTGGCAAGTGATGCATCTTTGTTGGACAAAAAATGCTGACTCATTACCCGTGTGGCTATAATGATTAACTAATTAACTGAAAATTTTGTGACTCATTGCTTGTGTGGAAAAATATGTTACGGAAAAACGGGTAAGTAGATCTACCCACGGGGGTACCTAAAGTGGGTTTTATCTGATTAGATCAACACTACACACACACATCCGCCGCGTGGTGTGTGTTAATCCGATGGTATAACCCAGCAGGTAGCTACCCAAGTGGGTAGCATCGACTAACACTAGAAAAACTGAATCAATTTAAGCTGGTGTGGATTTAATAAAAGGGATTTTTTCATGTTTCGAGAAAGTTATGTTCTAATCCTAGTCTCCCTTGAGTGGAGAGGATATTTTCTCTCTCTAGAGAGAACCCTAGTTTTGGAGCTTCTTTGCTTTTCGTCCTTTTCCTTTGCCTGCTTGCTCTCTGTTGCACTGTAGTTTTAGCTAGAACTTCTATGGTGGTCCACTAATAACTTGAGCCTTTGGTGTTGTCTGGTTTTGGTGTCATCATGCACGTTTGGTTTTTGCAAATGCTTTTAATGTTTTTATGCTCCATGTGTCCCAGCAACATTAATGTTTGACTTGTGCCTTAATTAATCCTCTCTTACCTACCATTGTTAATCCTTTTACTGTACTCCATTTTTGACTATAGATTTCTGACTGTTTTTTAAGGTTTCTTCTTTCTTGTTTTTGTTGTGTTCCTCACGTGACTCCCCTTCACCCCCTCTTTTTTCTGTCTTTTTGGACTGTTTCCCCTTACAGGTGGCCAGATCTGAGGATTTGATGTCAGATCCGATGGTTAAGGTATCCCTATTCGAAATGGAACAAGATATTGCTTCAAGATTGAGTGCTTTTCAACTGTCTTCTGCTGAAAATGAGGGCATCAAGCTTGAAACCTCGGACATTTTCAGTAGAAAATTGGAATGTCACAAAAGCCTCGTCGGGAAAATTTTTGGTGAAAAGAAAACAAATTTCACAGGGCTTAAAAACACGATGATAAATATTTGGCAAACTAAAGATTCGTTTTCTATATGCGAAATAAGGCATAATCTTTTCTAATTTATCTTCAAGGAACAGGAAGATAAATTTAAGGTTCTTAAAGGTAAGACTTGGAACTTTGATAGCCAATATTTAATTCTAGGAGGATGGACTGAGGAGTTTTCGATTAAGCTGGAACCCTTTAATGTTGTGGATCTTTGGATACACCTATAGAATATACATTTCCATTGGTTAAGTAGTGAAATAGGGAGAAAAATAAGTAACAAATTTGGAAAGTTGCGAGACATCACCATACCGGAAACGGGGAGCCCGCAGGGGAAACATATCAAGATTCTTGTGGAAGTGAACCTAGAGAAACCCTTAATGAGGGGGACTAAGATCACTCTTGGCGAGGAAACGTATTGGGTGGATTTTAAATACGAAAACTTACAAAATTTCTGCTTCTACTGTGGCATTATTGGACATTCTGAGAGGGGATGTCAAAAGAGGAAACAGGACCTCGAAGAAAACTGCTTGAAGGAAGGTGAATTCGACGAATGGATTTGAGCTACTGATGTTGGAAATTTCAGAACAGGGCCCAGCTTTATTCGAAGTCAAAATTCTCTTAGATATCAGGATACTCCAAGAGTCAAGGAAGCAATTAAAGAGGACCACTCCCTGCAGACAACCCGTAAATTCGGAAACGAAGCCTCAAATTTAGAAAGTGACCAGCCTTACTGTGTGACCCCTCAAGATACCCAAAACAAACCAAATGCTGCGAATTGTGATCAAAGGAAGGTGCTGCAAAATAAAGAGAATATTAATCCTTGTGTTCATTTGGAGGTTGATAAGCATAAAGGGCATGACATGCTGATGCATGATAGCCAAACGAATGTGTAATATCCCAATTTTTTTTTAAAAAATAATAATGGTTAATTTAGAAGTTATTTTAGTGGTTAGATTAGGGGTTATTTTTTGGGGGTTTAAGGGTTAGTTATTAGGGGCTAATTTAGGTTTAGGGGTTTAGGGGTTGGAATTAACTACTATGAATATGTGTAATTTCATTCACAATTTTACACCACATTTTAATAACTATAAGGTATAAATATTTTTTCTACTTCAAGCTTCATTTATATATTCACAATTCACAAGCCTTCTTTTCAATATTTTTCACAAATTCTTTCATTAATTAATTTGATTTATTAAAATCACATATTAATTATATAATTTTATTTGATGTTGAAACGAAGGGATCGAGGATTAGCACTTTTATTGTTTATTTTCTACATCGAATATCTGCGATTATTAAGGTAGAGATTTTTATAGTATTTGTCTTTATTTAATGTTCCATGATTATACTTCATTGATTGCAATATATGTCAAGATGAAATAAATTCATATAAGCTAGGGGCCACGAAAAGGGTCCGACATCAAACGTATCTTCGGGGTGAACCCGCAATGCTATATGCAGGAACTAACCAGTCAAAGGAAAAAGAGGAAATTAATGAAGTTATTGTTGTAATTATGTGAATGGTTTTCATGTTATATTAAATATTGACGGATATATCCCTACTGAGCGAGATGAAGCTCACCCCTATTACTATCATGACTTTTCAGGTTGAGGGATCCGACTGAAGATGTGATGTTGTGGATGGTGGAATAAATCATGTTATATTTCATTTTAAATAATTATGATCGGACTAAATTTTGGATTTATGTCTTTAATTTTTCCAATTTATGCTTGGAATAATTGTTGGCTATTTAATTTGAAAGATGTAATATTATTATTATTGTTATTATTATTAATCATCACCATTATATATTTTTTATTTTTCTTTCCTTAAGAATTAAAAATTCTAAATCAACTTTTTAATAATTATTGGCATCACTTTAATTTATAAATTCGTATTTTCCTAGTAATATTTTAGAGCACTTTGATTTTATAAAATTGGGTCGATAATGAGGGGAATTTATCCAGACCTCCCTTCAATGATCTGCAGAATACTTGTAAACAAAATTCGGACAAGAGCCTTTCTGACAAATCTAAGCAAGTGAAAAAGGTCATCAAAAAATATGTTGGCAAAGGACCCATGCCCAAGCCAATGGACATCTTCTCTGAAGAACGTGGTTATAACAGTGAGAAAAAAAAAAAAAAATCTCAATGCGATGGAGCATTCAATTGATTGGGTTTTGGAAAGTAACAAGAAACTGAAAGGATCAAGTTTGAATGAGAAGACTGAGATGAGTATTGAAAAGGTGGAGGTGGCCAGCCTTAATTGGGCTCAAAATTATCCATGAAGACATGCTCATGGAACTGTAGAGGTCTGGGAGGACCCTCTGGCATCTACAATTTCTCAATGGTTTTGTTTGGATCCGGTGGGCAAAAGTGGAGGTTTGGCGGTTGTCTGGTCTAATAGAACTAGAGTTCTTAAACATTCTTTGCTCCTCATTTTGCTTGGAAATTGAATTTACATTGGAGGATCATCAAGATTCTATGTGGGCTATATTTATTTATGCCATCACTGACAAGGTTAGCAGGAGGGAGCAACGGTAGGAATACTACCTTTTGGAGGGGCATAGCAGTGAAAGGATCAAACAACCTAAGGATCCTACTTGTAACTTGGTTCAGACGGACTCTGATGTGAAGACCTTGATAGTAGGATACCATTGTTTGGGTATCAGTGTTGTGAATGTGTTGGAACAGGGGTCTGCCTTTTGTGGTTGGATTGGTGATGAACATGGAAAATTGTTGAAGGCTTGGACATCTTCTAGGGAGTACATTGATAATCCAGTGGAAGCATACTTATTAGGCATTCAACTCGCTCTCTGTGCGGCAGCTGATGTGGGTTCTCTCAATTTGAAGATAATGGTAGACGATAAGGATATTGCGAGCAACCTCAACAATCGTCTCTCTTTTGTTGGTGAAGGTGCAAAAATAGCCGAAGACATCTACCTTTTATGTTTTCTCTTTGAGCATGATATTTTCTTGGTGCAAAATTCTGATTGCAATTTGAATTGTAATAGGCTTGCTAGGCTTGCGTTCGACGGAAATCCGAATTTGAATTAGGTTGATGAATTCCCCAATTGGCTAGTTGTTTAGTCAAGTTGGTTATGTAGCCTGTTGGCTAAGCGTATTTGTAATCTTTCACCATGAGTCTTTTCATTTCAATGAATGCTATCGTTCGAAAAAAAAAAAGAATGAATAAAGGGGCTTGCTATTAACACCGCCTAAATTTATCAATACACCCCTCATCTTAATATACCCCTCAATCCCTTTTTAGAAATAACATATTTACTTAATACACCCCCAACTATCCCCAATTTACCCTTCCCCAATTAATAGAGGGGTGTATTGATAAGTTTTGGGGGTGTTAATAGCGCAACCCTTTAATAAATGTATAAAGTTGATGTTTATTAATTAACCAATTAAATATGAATAAGTGTATAAATTAAACATTAACTATTTTAAATTGATAAATTACTTGAGTAATATCATTTAATGACTAATTGTGGAATAAAAAACAGCATTAACAAATATCAAATGAATAATGGATTAATATTTACTAATTTAGAATATAATCAATTCAAGAAACAAAAAGGTAAAAAGTTTATTTTCCTTTTCTTCTTGATCCCAAATAGGGGTGGAAATGGGCCAAGCCAAGCCGAACTTTGAATTGGAAGATTTGAGCCTGCTTTATTGGGTTTGTGCCCAATCCTGGCCTATTATCTGTAATAGACGTTTTTTCATAGGCTCGACCTGGCCTTTTAAAGTAAAAAGACCAAGCCTAGGCCTATTTAAAGCCTGTTTAAACCTACCAAAATATTTTCAAAAAAAATTATAAACAACAAAAATCACACGACAATCTCATGATAGTTAATACAAGCTTCGTAATGAAACAAACAAAAAATTCATAATGAAAAAAATCAAAATGCACATGACAATAGAATCCATTACGCTATATCTCCTAAGTACATAAATATGATCATACAATATCCGATAATTCCATAATAATAACAAATCCAAATAAGTGTCTAATTAATGTTGTTATATATATATATATATAAGATATATGTAGTTTTTTTATACAATTTATATCTTCATTATGTATACATAATATAATACATACATATATTATATATATAATATTATTTATTTATATATATATATATATATATATATTATAGGCTTTAAACATACCGACCTGTTGAGCTTCAAAGGCTTTTCTAAAGGCCCGAGCCTGACTCAATTATTTAAATAGGCTTTAATAAAAGGCCTATGCCTGACCCAATTGTTAAATAGGTCAAACCAAGCCAAACCCTTAGTAGGCTGGGCCATAGACCCCTGTTGGGTAGTCTGACATATTTCCACCCCTAGTCCCAAATTAAATCACCTCCACCCCACCCCCAACCCATCGGACCTTCACCGCCTTACCAACTGAACCACCACAATCTTTTGACTCGTTGTGGGCTGCTGAACAACTTTGTCTTCTTGGACGTTCACCAAATTCGTTGTCTTTAATGTGTTCTGGGGGCTTGGAGGTAGAAATCGATTTTAATATCCCCTTCTACAGTTTTTTTCTCTTGCAATTGGCCTCAATAATCGATCGAGTTTATCCCATTGATGATGCATTTGAAGTATTCATTGCCAATTTTGATAGATTTTTTTATCAATTTTATCGGATTGACAAAATAAAGCCCAATTAAAATTGTTGGTTAATCCTCCCAAATTAAGAGAACCCAATGAAAATTGTTGTGGGGAAAATGAAACCCATGATGCTTCGACTCCAATGTTGGTTCTGCGGGTTGGGGCGGCCGTGGGTATTGACCTACCGTGGCGGAGGGCGAGACAACACTTTGGGTTGTGGTGGTCATTTTCGATTGATTATCTGTTTCTAAATAATTAGTATTAATCCAACTAAATGTATCTAGTTAATTATATTAATCAAGTTACTAGAATAACACCCGTGTGTTACACGGGATTTATCCAAAGATAAAATTTTAGTATCACAAATTGAAAAGATTTGATCAGCGCCCATAGACTTTTTCAAACTAATTGTAAGCAAATTCTTTATTTTTGGTATTATATTTTATCTTTTATAATCTTTATTAAATTTGTTATATTTTAATTTTGTACATATGATTGCCACATTGATAAATATGAAGCCGCCATGTAGAATTGAAAGGATAAGAAGTTGGCAAATATCTCAGATTAATGAGGTGATTACATTAGTCCAGTGACGAAGCCAAAAAAATCGTGTAGGCCCCCCCAACTGACATTAATAATAAATTAAATAAAATGCAATACATCAACTCTAAAAATAATTAAGTAACATAATACAATTACGTAATTATATAGGGTTGATTAATATAGTTGGGTACTCTATACTAGATTTCCGGCATCGTCATTGATTGAATTTATTGAAATATCTACTACTCTCTGAAACCAAAATTTCAACCATTTAATCTATACATGAAAATATAATTGTACCTGGTAGGAGGAGTTTCGGACATAGCTATTGGGTCCATCTCCAGCATTCATGGCACAGAGGGCTACTGTATGTTTTGGCAAAGCCTCCTTGTGGATAAGAGGTCCATTCATGGAAGCCATCTTTCTCTTAAATTGATCAATATGTGGCCTATTCCAGCAAATATAATTAATTAATTGTATTATACAGTAATTCGCATTATGGCAGCTATCAACCCTATATACTAAAAGAAAAAACAAGTTGCCACATGTCTTCACCTGAGCAATTTGGTACACGTGTCAACACCTTATTCTTCCAAATCAATGTGTCACCTTCATATTTAGCCACATGGCACACCATGCCACCACCTTATTCTTCCAATTATAAATTGATTTACTATATCAATTTACTATCAATTTATCATCAACTTAATAATTAAATTTCCTATTTCTGTATATAACTATTAAAAATCCAATCAAACATTTAATCAACAAATTAAATAATCCTAAAAATCAAGGATATAAAATTAAGAAGTTATTTTTGAGTTTGCAAATTAATTATGATTTATATATTATTATGATACAAAAACCAAGGATACAATTTCAATTATTATCTCTAATCATTATTATACTTTTAATTGTGAATTAAATTCTTTACGGGGTATAACAATTATATTAAATATATTTTTTAAGCATGTCAATGATTATTATTTCCACCATAACTAATTTATTAGCTTTTGTGCAAAAGCAAACTACGGTCAAATATTTGAAATTAGCACAAATAAATAATTTGTTAGAGATTTTTTCCCTTTCCATAAAACATTCAAAGATTGAAATTGCACTCTTTCAACCATTTAAAACTAATACAGCTTGAAAATTCGTTGTCATGACGAGGATGTTATACATTCAAATAGAACAAATAATGTAGTTTCAAAGACGTTTTTTAGAATTTGAAGTGAATGATTGTATGAAACTCTTCTAAATTTTGAATTTCTTTTTTAGTATTTTTAATTATTATTTTGGATCTCTTATAACCATCAGAGTTTGCGACACAAAAATTTTATTTTTTGACAAATCCGTGTAACACACGGGTGTTGTTCTAGTTTATAAAGGAAAATCGTCAAATTCGTTTGGCCCCCTAATTTGTCAAAGTAGTGAAATAAGTTTAGGGCGCATTTGGATTGAGGGATTTCAAATCAAATGTATTTAAAAAATGAATGAATTTTGAATACCTTGATTTGAAATTCTTCTCTAGTTTGGATGATGTGGATTTGGGTAGAAATTTCAAATCCATTGTAAATATAAAAACTTAAAAGCTCTAATTGTTTGTTAACTGGTATTTAATAAATAAAATATAAAAGATACAATCTTATTATTTTTAAAAATAATTATAATTTTATACACTAAGAAAAATATATAAATTTTATTATGTGTCAATATGAGAGAGAGAGAGAGAGAGAGAGAGAGAGAGAGAGAGAGCACTAGGTGTTTGTGTGTGAATATACAAGGGTGTAAATTTAGCTAAATATTTTAAATACCTCGTCCTAAATCCCCTCAAATTCCTCATCCAAATGCAACCTAAAGTTACTGAGTTAAAATTCTAATTTGGCCAGAAATTACTGAGTTAGACAAATATTGAGCAGAAAATAGGAAATTAGGCAAGTTAGGCCAAAAAAATTAAGCAAAATTTGGAAGGGAAAAAATTAGGTAAATTAAGAAAAATCTGGAAAAGCAATTTAGGCAAAATTTGAAAGGGGAATTAAAAATTAGTCAAATCTGCAACCTATTGTGTTGTCACAAAGACTATAATAAATATAGTAATTACCATTATATTTGTGTTGCCACGAGTAATAGTAATAGGGACAACCTGAATAAATTATATTTAATTAGCACTATTAAGTTTTTGAAAATCGTATTTTGACAAATAATTGACAAATTTATCTACCTCAAAATTGGCGAATAACTATATATATATATATATTTAAACTCTAACTATAAATTGATTTTTAAAAAGAAATAAATTTAAAAAAGCATTTGGAGGAAATATAATTACAATATATCTTTGATTAAGTGGCTAAGAAATCAATTCTATTGGCTAAGAAATCAATTCTATTGATGTATTTGTAAAGAAAGTTGAGGTACCTATACGCCCAAATGTCGAAGGGTCTAATCTGGTGAGAATTGGCCCATAGACCTTGGGTTCATGGGCCTAGGGCGCTTCATACTTAGTTATGTATTGCGACTCGTTAACTTTCTTTTATGCTTCGTGCATTTTGCGGTTCATGTACGTAGTTTATGTTTTGTGATTCATTACCTTTCATTTATGCTTCATGCTAGAGGTGTAAATTTATCGAGTCAAGTCGAACATAATAATGTTTAAGTTTGTTTGAATATAATACGAGCTTCGAAAATTGTATTCGGGCTTGTTTAATTAGTAATCGAATTGAGCTCAAAAAACCTTTAGTCGAGTCGAATACAAATCAAACTCGAAGAGTTAGATATTTTTACACATATTTTATTCATTTTTCCTAATCGAGTCGAGCTCGAGCTGTGCTTTATATTTTATCGAACGGAAAAATATGTTCACTCTTGGTTCGTTATGTTGACGAACCTGTTAGTCCAATTGACTACGATAATCTAGAGGGGGTGAATAGATTCCCTCTTTTCCGAATGTGAAGATGCAGCAAGAGTATAAGTGCGGAAAAATAAACAACACACGATTATTTATAGAGCTTCACCCTACCTATGGGCTACGTGCTCTACCACCCCAGTATATCCGGGATGAGTTTTGAAAAAGAAAAAAGAATTGTATTAATAGTTACCAAAACTATTACAATTTTACCTTGAATAGTACCACACTGTTCTTACAACACCTCCTTGAAGATTACCACAATCTTCCTTGAATATTACCATAATCTTCTTGCAACGGCACCTTATGAAGATTACCACAATCTTCCGACTTGAAGAGCACCAAACTGTTCAACACCTCGAATAGCACCAAACTCTTCAACACCTCGAAGAGCACCGAACTCTTCAACAAGAAGATTACCACAATCTTCTTACACCTATGAAGAGTATCACACTCTTCAACACCTAAAATCACCCAAGTGCATGTGTTCTTACCACAAGAACACTAACAAGGATATCTTGTTTTGGATGATGAACACAAATTCAAGATTACAACTCGATAAAAAAATATACAACTTTGGAGTGCAAGTGTAAGCAAGAATCAAGCCTAGGGGTGGCAAATCGTGCTATCGTGTCGTGTTCGTGTTACACTATCGTGTTTTCGTGTTATCTATTTTATTTGATCTTTAATATAACAATAATTGTAATTTTAAATTAATTTTCAATTTCATGTTCCTATCATGTTATCGTGTCGTGTCATATCGTGTCGTGCTTTATCGTGCTTTTTGTGTCTGTAATCGTGTTTATAATCGTGTCGTGTTCGTGTCGTGCTATCGTGTCGTGTCACTCATTGCCACCCCTAATCAAGCCTAGTACTCAAGATGTGTAAGTAAAAGACTTAGGCTAAATACAACAAGATGAAAATGAAGATCAAGTATTTGCGTGTGATTGTATAACTTGTGTTGTTGTATCTTGAAGCTTCAATTCTTCATCTATTTATAGCAGAGGTCTTGAATTTGATTTTCAGACATATGCTCCTTCTTGGAGATTGATATCTACAAAAAAATGCAATTAAAATCAAGATTTATAGCTGTTAGAATAAATCCCTTAAATTGAGGAAATGTTATCTGCTGGTTCAACGGATAGTTGTTGATAAACATATAGGTCGACCGGTCGAATAGAAAGAAGAGTTTCAAAAATAAACGCCCAAAATTACACAGGGCGACCGATCGACATAGGGTTCGACCGATCGAACACCTGTTGAACCGATTGGACCCTTCAAGTTGCAATACAGAGAACTCTCAAATAAATCGAGCAATCTCAGGCACTGGTCAACTGGGCGGTCGACCGGTCGAGCTCCTGAGGTTTTTCGACCATCTCGTTTCTGTTCCAAAAGATCAACTATCAGACACGGGTTGCCCTATAGGGCGACCGATCGACACATATATTTATTTAGTTCATTTATCGACACATGATGTATTATTATATAATAAATCCAACATATATTTTTTGTCAAATAACGAATCACAATTATATACTCTAGAATTGAAAATATCTTTTTAAATTCATAAACCTATTTAGTTTTTTCCCCAGTCTTCCGTGTTCTTGATCACCCCATGTTATAGTATCTGTATAAACTTCATAATGAAGAGATGAAATGAACTTGTTTATTCCTCAGCTTGGTGTGGGTATTTATACACAATTACACAGTGGCCTCAACTAACTATATGAAACAGAATCAGTTTTGTAACTAAAATTTTATGTTATAACTAACCTAACGGTACAAACAAAGAAACTAATGAATTATGAACCAATACTCTAATACATCCCCTTAAACCGAGCCAGGGGGCTGATCAAGAGACAACTAAGAGCAGAGAGACTGAAAACGAGACAAAGACAATGGTTTGGTAAGGACATTAACAATTTGAGACTCGGAAGGAACAAAGCGAACATCAATGATTTTGTCACGCACTTTCTCACGGATGAAGTGAATATCAATTTCAATGTGTTTAGTTCTTTGATGGAAGACGGGGTTAGACGCCAGATAAATCGCACTGGAGTTGTCACACCATAAAACAGTTGGAGACTCAATATGTAAACCAAGTTCCACAAAAAGAGACTGGATCCAGATTAGATCAGTTGTAGCCACTGCCATTGATCTATATTCGGCCTCCGTACTACTCCGAGCAACCACTTGTTGCTTTTTAGAACACCGGGAGATAAGATTTGGCCCCAAAAACACACAATAGCCACTGATGGATTTTCGATCATCACACGAACTAGCCCAGTCTGCGTCAACAAAGGCTTCTAGATTCGTACGAGGAGTTGCCACAAATTTAATCCCTAAAGACTTGGTGCCTTTGCGAAGGATCTTTTTGCAGGCTGACCAATGGTTTTCAGTGGGAGTGTGTAGGTATTGACTGAGTTTATGTACATCATAAGTGATTTTAGGACGTGTCATTGTGAGATACTGAAGACTTCCAATAGTGCTGCGATAGAGACTAGGTAGAGAGAAATGAGAGCTATCACCCAAGGAGAGCTTCTGACCAGAACAAAAAGGTGTAGGACTGGGCTTGCAATCAGTCATGTGAGTCTTAGCCAAGATATCTGAGATGTACTTGGGCTGGTTCAATAAATAGCCACTAGAAATTTTATGAACCTCAAGGCCAAGAAAGTAACTAACTTGTCCCAGATGTTGGAGAGCAAAAGCCTCATTCAGTTTGCTAATAAGTTCCAGAACAAAAGCAGAATCATCCCCATTAATGAGTATGTCATCAACATAAACGAGCAACAAAGTGAGTTTACCATGTGTCTGAAGAAAGAACAAAGAGCTGTCTGATGTAGATACACTGAATTTCAGAGACAAAAAAAAATCCTTGAGCTTCTCAAACCAAGCACGGGGAGCTTGCTTTAAACCACACAAAACCTTAACAAGTTTACACACATGATGAGGTTTATCAGGATTCACAAAGCCCTCAGGTTGATCCATATATACAACTTGCTGAAGGGAACCATTCAAAAACGCATTATTAATATCAACCTGTTGGATGATCCAACCCCGAGAAATAGCAAAAGAGAACATAATCCGTATAGTGAGGGGTTTAACTACAAGACTGAAGGTCTCAAAGTAATCAAGACTAGGAATTTGTTGAAAACCCCATGCAACAAGACGAGCCTTAAGTCTTTCAACCGTACCATCAGCATTATGTTTAACTTTAAACACCCATTTGTTAGAGATAAGATTCATGTCTTTAGAATACGGAACCAAATCCCATGTATGATTTTTAATAAGGGCATTAAACTCAAGATCCATCGCAGCTTTCCAACCCGGGTCTGATAAAGCTTGACAGACAGTAGATGGTTCAGTAACAGGAGGAAGAGCAACATGAAAGGTTTTAGGTTTATAGATGCCACTTTTGGACCGAGTTTGCATGGGATGGATAGGCAGAACTGGAGGAGGAGAGGGTGAAGGAGAAGAGGGAGGAACAGAGACACTTGAAGGAGGAGATATAGAGGGAGAAGGAGAGGGCTGCAAGGGTGGAGCAGGAGAATGAGGAGGAGAGGGAAATAGGGGACTGTCTGGGGGAAGAATTGGAAGAGAACTCGTGATAAGAGGAGTGGAGGTGTGGGAAATGGATGAGGAGGCAGGAGAGAACAACTGGACATAAGGAAACTCAACCTCATTAAATGAAACTGTCCTAGCAATATAAATTCTCCCTGAGGGATGCAAGCACTTGTAACCTTTGTGCTTTGAACTATATCCCAAAAAAATACACTTAGAGGATCTAAATTGGAGTTTGTGATTGTTGTAGGGACAAAGATACGGATAACAAGCACACCCAAAAGCCCGTAAGAAAGAGTAGTCATGAGGCCTGTTGAACAATTTTTCAAATGGGGATAAGTTTTGTAACACAAAAGAAGGGAGAATATTAATAAGATACACAACAGTTGAAAAAGAATCCCACCAGAATTTATAAGGAAGATGAGAGTGAGATAAAAGTGTGAGTCCTAGATCCACAATATGCTGATGTTTTCTTTCCGGCATACCATTTTGAGAATGAGTGTGGGGACAAGGATGTCTAAACACAATACCCTGAGCCAGAAAGACAGAAGAAAGTTCTCTATACTCACCACCCCAATCACATTGAAAAGCTTTAACCTTAGTATTGAATTGTCTTTCAACATAAGTAAGAAATTGAAGCACAGCAGGGTACACATCACCCTTAGAATGTAAAGGATAAATCCAAGTAAAACGGGTGAATTCATCAAGAAAATGCACATAATATTTGTAACCATCACAAGAGGTAGTAGCAGCGGCCCCCCAAACATCAGAGTATATAAGGTCAAAAGGAGCAACATATTTAGATTGGACTAAAGGAAAATGCATTGATTGTAACTTGCCAATTTTACAGGCTTCACAGAACTTCATTTTATTACATGAAAAAGGAATATGAAGTTGTTTCTTGACAGAGACAAAAGTGGAATTACACGGATGGCCTAACCGATGGTGCCATATATCAAGATGATTGGAACTGGTAGCAATATTGCAGCTCTTGAGAGGAGAATGGCAGACAGGACCAGAGGAGAAGGCTGTGGCAGGAAGATTGTTAGATAAATGTTTTTATCATGATTTTGATGATTTTGTTCAAATGGGTTTTTATACCAAAACAATGTTCCTAAATGTTGTCCCAATACTTCCGATCGATCTAAAATGTTTTTACTATTTTTCGGAGTATTTCTTGGAGTTTATTTTCGATTTAAAATTGGACAACACTTTTGTTTCAGCTCGACCGCCGCCCTATAGGGCAACCCGCACTGAGTTGAGTTTTGAAACGAGAAAATGGGACGTAAGAAAAAAAAGTAGCGAGCGACCGGCCGACCAGGTGGGCGACGGTGTGGTCGGCCGTCGACCGGTGGGCGACCATTGCACTGCAAGTTGGATTTTTGTTCCGACTTCTCTCATTTCGCAAAACGCGTCAAGGGCAACGTCCGGTGAGGCGACGGTCGACCGCCGCACTCTTCGACCGGTCCCCCTGTGTAAAAATTCGCAGAATTCAATTTCAATCTTATCTCTGCGACCGGTCGAACCCCATGTTTGACAAAGAAACTATCCGCTTGCGTTTTGCATGCCTTTCCCTATTTTGTGGGATTGATTTCTAACAGCTATATTGATGATTTTAAATGGTTTTTTTGCAAAGAAATCACTCCCCAAGGAGGAGCCAATGTCGAAAATCAAAGCCAAGACCTCTCCTATAAATAGAGGCTTCATTCAAGCAACAAGACACAACACATTATACAAGCAAAGAGCATACAAAGCAAACACTTTCATATATCTTGTTGTATTAGCCTAAGCACTTTCACTTGCACAAATTTGAGGTCTAGGCTTTCAATTCTTGATTACACTTGTACTCATATTGTATCAATCATTATTGAGTTGTAATCTTGATTTTGGTCATCATTCAACACAAGACATCCTTGTGAGTATTCTTGTGGTAAGAATACACTTGGGTGATCTAGGTGATAGGTGTTTGAAGGTTGTGGTAATCTTCAAAGGTGTTGTAAGAGGATTGTGGTAATCCTCAAGGTGTTGTAAAGAGGGTTGTGGTAATCCTCAAGGTGTTGTAAGAGGGTTGTGGTAATCCTCAAGGTGGTGTAAGAGGGTTGTGGTAATCCTCAAAGTGGTGAAGGAGGATTGTGGTAATCCTCAGGTGTTGTATTAATTTTTGGTAAATTAATAAAATCTTTTCTTTCTTTTTGAAATCCATCCCGAGAGACGGGGTGGTAGAGGATTAGGCCCTAGGTGGGTTGAACCTCTTTAAATCGACGAGTGTTGTTTTATTTCCGCATTTACATTCTCGTCTTTGGTTGATTATTCAAAAAGAGGGCAAAATCTGAAAAACCGAGATAATCTATTCACCCCCTCTAGATTATCGTGAGCCACTGACTAACAAGTGGTATCAAAGCCAAACTCTTTGGCTAGCTCGTTCAGTAAAGAGGAAAGATCCATGGCTACGAATGACGCTTATCTCACCACCGCGCCTCCACCAACAAGCCACCATTGTTCGACGCCAACAACTACGCATTTTGGAAAGACCGTATGGAGTGCTTTCTACAAGGGTGCGGATTTGACATATGGAATGTGGTTATTGAAGGAGTTGATCAACCAACGAAAAAAATGGAGGATGGCACCTCGACTCCTAAACCTTTCAAGGAGTTCGATGAAAATGATAAAAGGCTTTCTCTCTAAACGGTAAGGCCTTAAATATTTTGCATTGCTCACTTACCGCACTTTCACCGAGTACAATCGCATACGAGGCATAAGGTCGGCACATGAGGTTTGGGAAAAATTGGAGACTATATATGAAGGGACAAAGAAGGTCAAGCAAGCTAGAAAGACCATGCTTGTTAAAGACTTTGAAAACTTTAACATGTATGATGGTGAAAGATCTCCAAGATGGTGGAAAGGCTTGACAACATTGTCAATCCTCTTGTGGCCCTCGGTAAAGTCATCTCCGAAGAAGACAAAGTGACTAAGGTATTGAATGCTCTTCCCGGCTCATGGTCCGAAAAAGGTGACGGCAATCACGGAAGCACAAAATCTTGAGACACTCAAGTTTGACGAGCTCATCGGGAACCTCCTCATCTATGAAGTCTATCTCAAGGAGAGGAAAAATACCAAACCAACCATCAATCAATCGGGTATGCAAAATATTCCTAAAGGTCTTGCTTCCTCTTCTAATAATGCATACTATGATAATGATGATGATGATGAGGAGACGGCCGCACTTGTTCGAAAATTTGCAAAATTTGTGAATAAAAATAAAGCAAGAAAACCAAGAGATAATGCTTGCTTTAAATGCGGAAAACCCGGGCACTTCATTGCCGATTGCCCAAAGCTCGATGAAGAGGAGCAAAAGAAAAAGAAGCCTTTTCCGAAAAAGAAGGCTCTAAATGCGGATGTCAAAACTTGGGATGAGCTACTCGAGACATCCGACGAGGGAAGGTGAACCGAACATGGTCTTATGGCTATAGACGATGAAAATAATGAGGTACGCTCTAACTCCTCTACCTCCTCCTTAGTTGATGAATTGCAATGTGATTTTGATGAGTTGCAAAATGAATTTCAAAAATTGATTGTTAAATACAAGAGTTTAAAGAAGGAGCATAAAGAGCTTAAAATAGAAAAGGATAAATTATTTACATCTTATGAGACTCTTGATCATGTTCATGCTATTACCCTTACTCAAATTCAAACTCTTGAAACCGAGAAACAAATGCTCACTAATGATATTGATAATTTGAAAAAGGATGTGCATCGTTTTAATTTAAGCACGGATAAGGTTACTAAAATTTTAGATGCACAAAGAGGTGAGCATTCAAAACAAGGACTTGGTTACAAACCATTTCAAAAAGTCTTTAAGAAAAATAACCAAGGTCCGACTTTCATACGTCTTTAGTAGCTCTCATACTCCTACTTGTTTTTATTGTGGCAAAATTGGACATTATGCTAATAATTGCAAATTGAGAAATAGCTCTAGTTATATTTGGAGACCCAAAGGTCTCAAAACTAACCCCATGGACCCCAAAATTATAGGGTACCTAAAAGAAATGATTTTGTAGGTAATAGGGGCTATAACAACCATGGAGGATTCGAAATGGCTCGTGGACAGCGGATGTTCACGCCATATGACCGGGAGGAGAGAGCTTTTACCAACATCAAGCTCCAAGAAGAGGGTATGGTCATGTTCGGCAATGGCAAAGGAAAAATTCTTGGAAATGGAGAAATTGGTAACTCTTCTTTCTCTCTTTGTAATGTTCTTTTAGTAGAAGGGCTTAAGTTTAATTTGATAAGTGTTAGCCAACTTTGTGATTCAAATTATGATGTTTCTTTTAATAAAGAAAAATGCCTTATTCTTAAAAATGGTAATATTATTTGTGAAGCAAATAGAAAAGGCAATCTTTACAAAATTTGTACTAGTGATTTGGTTAGTCAAAATGTTTCTTGTCTTGTCGCCAATAATGATTTAACGAGTTTATGGCATAGGCGACTCGGACATGTTGGATACAAAAATTTGAAAAATATTTACAAAAACCAACATGTAAAAGGACTACCCAAATTGAATTTTGAAAATCTTGGCTTATGTGACACTTGTCAAAAGAACAAATTAGTTAAGAGTAGTTTTAAGCCCAAAATGAAATTTCCACTACCAAACCCCTACAATTGCTTCACCTTGATTTGTATGGGGATATTGGTACGGCTAGTCTAAGTGGAAAACATTACACCTTTGTTATTGTCGATGATTTCTCTAGATATACTTGGGCACTTTTTCTTGCTAATAAAAGCGATGCCGTTAATGAGTTTGTTAAGTTGTGTAGACTTATTGAGAATGAAAAGGAAGATACTATTAAGTCTATTCAAGTGATCGAGGTGGAGAATTTGATGGTGAATTTAGAGTCTTTTGTGAAACCAAGGGATATGCACATAATTTTTCGGCTCAAGGACACCTCAACAAAATGGTGTAGCCGAAAAAGGAAGAATCGGACGTTACAAGAAATGAGTCGGTCCATGCTCAATGAATTTTCTCTTCCAAAATATTTTTGGGCCGAAGCCGTAAGTACCGCTTGCCATGTCATTAATCGAGTTTATATTCGTCCTAAAATGAATAAAACTCCATATGAGCTTTGGAAAGGAAGAACTCCAAATATTAGTTATTTCAAAATATTTGGATGTAAGTGCTTTATTTTGAATACTAAGGATCAATTGGACAAACTTGATCCTAAGGCCGATGAAGGGATATTTATGGGATATTCAACAAAAAGCAAAGCATATCGGGTTTACAATAAGACTAGTGGAGTTGTTGAAGAATCCATCCATGTTAAATTCAATGAAGCTTCGGGAGTTGAAAGAATTCCTAATGATGAAAGTGATGAGGAAGATATTATTGAACAAATTGTTCAAATTGATAATCAACCGTCTACATCAAATGATCAACCGTCCACTTCAAATGGTCCTCAAGAAGATAGAGGTGATATCTCGGATCTTCCGTTGCATTGAAATTTAAGGAGATCACCCAAAAGATCTTATTATTGGTGATCCTCTTGATAAAGTAATGACTCGAAGGAATTTTGCCGAGAAAGCTCTTATTTCTCAAAAAGAGCCTAAAAATGCTAAGGAAGCTATTGAGGATGAAGATTGGTTTTTGGAAATGCAAGAGGAGTTGAATCAATTTGAAAGAAATGATGTATGGGAATTAGTACCTTGTCCTCCATCTCAAACAATTATTGGTACTAAATGGGTATTCGAACAAACTTGATGATCAAGGCAACATTGTTCGAAATAAGGCAAGGTTAGTAGCTCAAGGGTATTGTCAAGAAGAAGGTATTGACTATGATGAAACTTTTGCACCCGTAGAAGACGTTTAGAAGCTATTCGTATCTTACTTGCCTATTCATGTTTCAAAAATTTCAAACTTTACCAAATGGATGTTAAATCCGCTTTCTTAAATGGTATTATTCAAGAAGAAGTCTATGTAAAACAACCTCCGGGGTTTGAAAATTTTTCTAGGCCTAATGATGTTTATAAACTTAAAAAGGCTTTGTATGGTTTAAAACAAGCACCCGTGCATGGTATGATAGACTTAGCTCTTTTCTTTTGCAAAATGGTTTTACAAGAGGTAAAGTTGATACTACACTCTTTGTTTTTGAAAAAGGGCAAGATTGTTTACTTGTGCAAATTTATGTTGATGATATTATCTTTGGTGCTACTAATGAATCTTTGTGCAAGAAATTCTCCAAGTTAATGCAAGGTGAATTCGAGATGAGTATGATGGGGAGCTAAACTTCTTCCTTGGACTTCAAATTAAGCAATGCCAAGAAGGTATTTATATTTCGCAATCTAAGTATACAAAAGAACTTTTGAAGAAGTTCGGCATTGAAGAAGGAAGAACCGTCTCAACTCCTATGGCAACCAATGTCAAAATTGACAAAGATGAAAAAGGCAAAACGGTTGATGAATCCAAGTATCGAGGTATGATTGGTAGTTTACTTTATTTAACCGCTAGTAGACCGGACATTCTTCATGCCGTATGCCTATGTGCTCGTTTTCAAAGCAATCCAAAAGAATCTCATATGAGTGCCGTTAAACGGATTTTTCGATATTTGAAAGGCACTATTCAATATGGTTTATTTTATCCAAAGAATGAAATCTTTTCTCTTAAAGGTTATAGTGATTGACTATGCGGGTAATATTGATGATCGGAAAAGTACTTCCGGATCATGTCAATTTTTAGGCGATTGCCTAGTTTCTTGGTTTTCAAAGAAGCAAAACGTGTTTCTCTTTCAACGGCCGAAGCGAATATATTTCCGCCGCATTTTGTTGTACTCAACTTCTTTGGATGAAACAAACCTTAGCGGATTACAAATGCTCTTTTGAAAACGTACCTATCTTTTGTGATAATGTATCCGCTATAAATATTGCTCAAAACCCGGTTCATCATAACCGTACTAAACATATTGAGATTCGACATCATTTTCTAAGGGATTGTGTTTCAAAACGAAAAATTGAGATATCGTTTGTGCCATCTCAAGATCAATTAGCGGACATTTTTACAAAACCGCTAACTTCCGAGACTTTTGCATCAATACGAGCTCGGTTAGGCATAATGCATATTGAATGAGGTCTACGTTTGCATTTTGCATGTTTTTAAAACTTAGGGGCGAAAAATCGGATTTTTGGTTGAAAATTCGGATTTTGAAAATTTTGTCAAACAGGTGGTGAAGAGGTTGAGGGCAACGGTCGCCTCAACGCCGACCGGTCGCCCTCAACCACGACCGGTCGCCCTAAGCCATTTTCTGGTTTAAAATCTTTCTGTCTTCAGCATTAGACATGTTCTCTCATTTTGGCCATTTTTCGTCCCCTTTGCCAAATGCACACTATTGTCACTCAAAATTGATTTTTATGCATTCCATTTATTTCTTGGACCTTATATAGCATGTTTATCATCATCATTGCTCATCTTTTCCGATCAAATGGTAAGAATTTTCCTTACTTTGCTCAATGGGTTGAACCTCGAGTTTATGGCCTTTCTTGTATATTACTTGATGAAATTATTTTATGATCATGATGAGCTTAGTTGTTATCTTGCATTGTATGATGATTGGTATGATTTGGTGATAAAAATTTTTGGCTTGATTCATTTACAAGGGCTTTATACAACTCTTTTTATCTTTCACGCCCACAATGTGTTCGATGCAATGTTTCAATGAAAATTTCAACTTCTACATGATTCTCTCGCTTCCAAAAGTCTTCTATACTCATTGAGATCATGTTTTGGGAAATAAAACGAGCGTATGAACTCTTCATGATACATTTCTCCCATTTTCCTTGGTTTTTAAGCCTAAAATTGCTCAATGGTTGATAAATCGTCTCTTTGGCGCACTTTGATATATTTGTATGATGTTTTTATTGTCCTAACATTCTTTTGATGATTCCAAAGGGGAGAAACAGGAAATAGGCTCGTTAGCTCAAAGAAGCTAATAAAAGCTCATGAAAGAAGCTATAAGCTATGGCTTGTTTAGGCCATAAGTTGTGAAGTAAACTTAGTCCAATGGTTGTTTTATGGACTTGTTTTCATGGATATTAAGTATTTGTGACAGGGGGAGCTTCTAAGCTCATGGAGTTATTGTTTATTTTGTAAAAGCTTGTGCTTTTAGCTTATGCAATATTTCTTCTTAATGTGCTTGTTGATAGGGGGAGCTTTTGTAAAATGTTTTTAAACGGATAGTTTACTCTTAAACCGGAAAATTATTTTGTTTTTTCGAAATCGTCCTCTTGAAAATTGTTTTGGTTTGTAATCATCAAAAAGGGGGAGTTTGTTAGATAAATGTTTTTATCATGATTTTGATGATTTTGTTCAAATGGGTTTTTATACCAAAACAATGTTCCTAAATGTTGTCCCAATACTTCCGATCGATCTAAAATGTTTTTACTATTTTTTGGGAGTATTTCTTGGAGTTTATTTTCGATTTAAAATTGGACAACACTTTTGTTTCAGGCTCGACCTGGGCCGCCCCCATAGGGCAACCCGCACTGAGTTGAGTTTTGAAACAGAAAATGGGACGTAAAAAAAAAAGCGGCGGCCCGGTCGACCAGGTGGGCGGCCGGTGTGGTCGACCGGTCGACCGTGGGCGACTGTGCACCGCAAGTTGGATTTTTGTTCCGACTTCTCTGCTTCGCAAAACGCAAGGGCAACCGGTCATGGTGGGGCGACGGTCGCACCTTCGACCGGTCCCCCTGTGTAAAAATTCGCAGAATTCAATTTCAATCTTATCTCTCTGCGCGACCGGTCGAACCCCATGTTTGACACAAACTATCCGGTGCGTTTTGCATGCCTTTTCCCTATTTTGTGGGATTGATTTCTAACAGCTATATTGATGATTTTAAATGGTTTCTTTTGCAAATCACTCCCCAAGGAGGAGCCAATGTCCGAAAATCAAAGCCAAGACCTCTCCTATAAATAGAGGCTTCATTCAAGCAACAAGACACAACACATTATACAAGCAAAAAGAGCATACAAAGCAAACACTTTCATATATCTTGTTGTATTAGCCTAAGCACTTTCACTTGCACAAATTTGAGGTCTAGGCTTTCAATTCTTGATTACACTTGTACTCATATTGTATCAATCATTATTGAGTTGTAATCTTGATTTTGGTCATCATTCAACACAAGACATCCTTGTGAGTATTCTTGTGGTAAGAATACACTTGGGTGATCTAGGTGATAGGTGTTTGAAGGTTGTGGTAATCTTCAAAGGTGTTGTAAGAGGATTGTGGTAATCCTCAAGGTGTTGTAAGAGGGTTGTGGTAATCCTCAAGGTGTTGTAAGAGGGTTGTGGTAATCCTCAAGGTGGTGTAAGAGGGTTGTGGTAATCCTCAAAGTGGTGAAGGAGGATTGTGGTAATCCTCAAGGTGTTGTATTAATTTTTGGTAAATTAATAAAATCTTTTCTTTCTTTTTGAAATCCATCCCGGAGATACTGGGGTGGTAGAGGATTAGGCCCTAGGTGGGTTGAACCTCTTTAAATCGACGAGTGTTGTTTTATTTCCGCATTTACATTCTCGTCTTTGGTTGATTATTCGAAAAAGAGGGCAAAATCTGAAAAACCGAGATAATCTATTCACCCCCCCTCTAGATTATCGTAGCCACTTGGACTAACAAAGATGGCTAAGATCAAGTTGATAGAGGCCCTCCTTAAGAGCACCCTTCAGAAGAATTTGATTGGATACCTTGTCATTGACAAAACAAAACAAGTCATGAAACTCAACAATGACATTGTTATCTTTAGTAAACTGAGAGATACTTAACAAGTTCTTTGTGATGTCTGGGACACATAATATATTACGAAGAGTGAGTTGCTGAGAAGGTAAAATACTAGGAAAAGAAGAGAAACCAAAATGAGAGATTGAGAGTTGTGAACCATTACCAACTGTCAGTTTATCATAACCATGGTAGGGAGCCTTGATGTTGAGATTACCAAGCTGAGAGGTGACATGAGCTGAAGCTCCACTGTCAATATACCAAGAGGAATCAGGAGCATGTGGAGGTGATGTTGCCAGCAAAGCTTGAGAGGAACCTTGAGACTGAGGCTGAAAAACATCAGTAAGATGAGCCTGAGCCCTTGAGGATGGCAGAGTATCAATACCAACATAGCTAACATCAAAACGCTTGAAACATTTTGATGCAAGGTGGTTTGTTTTGCCACAAATTTGACAGGCTGGTTTATTCCTTCCAAATCGACCCCGGCCACGACCTCGATTACCAAAACCACCTCTATTACTTTGAAAATCAGAGAAATTAGGCCTTCTATTAGCAAAATAGCAGTAGGAGCACCAGGATTATGAACACTTGTAAGATGAGCCAATCGCATCTCATGTGACTGAAGAGAAAATTGCACTCCCTGAAGAGTAAGAGAATCACATCTATTTGTTAAATTGACGACAACACTTTCAAATTCGGATCCCAGTCCTGCTAAAATGTATAAAATCAAGTCATCATCACTAATTACTTGATCCGCAGCAAGAAGACTATCTGCGATACCACGCATCTTAAGAACATAATCCTCAACATACAAATCACCTTTCTTAGTTGTTTGAAGTAACAAACAGAGATGCATAACCCTTACTTTAGACGAAGACTGAAAAAGTTTTTCCAAAATATGCCAAATCTGAGCTGAAGTAGAACACCGATTCACATGTCCAAGCATACTCTCTGAAATTGATGAAAGGAGCCAGCTAAACAAATAGAAATCTTTGCGGATCCATAGCTGAAATTCTGGATTAACAACCGGAGGAGAATCGGAAGTACTCTGCATGTACTGAGAGGGAGTAGCAGTCGTTCCGAGCAAAAATTCATCGAATCCATGCGCACGCACGGTGGCTAAGACTTGAGACCTCCAATAGGAGTAGTTTGTACGATCCAATCGAAGAGAAATCGTAGTAAAAGTAGGAAGTGAGACTATCATTGCAAAGATCGCCATGAGAGAAAAGAAAAATCTCGTCGGAGAAGATAACTGAATCTACCGGAAACTTGACCTAGCTCTGGATACCATGTTATAGTATCTGTATAAACTTCATAATGAAGAGATGAAATGAACTTGTTTATTCCTCAGCTTGGTGTGGGTATTTATACACAATTACACAGTGGCCTCAACTAACTATATGAAACAGAATCAGTTTTGTAACTAACATTTTACTGTTACAACTAACCTAACGGTACTAACAGTAAACTAACAGAATTATGAACCAATACTCTAATACCCCATCACCGCAACTGTTAAAATAGCAGATTGAGAAAAGATCAGGATGGCATGAGATTGAAGACGGAAAAACTAAAACATAGAAAAAGCTTTCAATATGTGAATCCCATTCGACTGAAAGGAAAGCATGATTTTTGATATATGATGAACCACCCTCCTAAGCAGACAGTATACATGTCTTGTAAGCTAATCAGCTTAGTTTTTTTTTTTTAAATAAATGCAAAATATAATTAAAAAGGAAAAATAAAATGCACTGCATACAAGCCAAACAACTATCTTTAAAATATGGGTCTCGTGAAAACCTATTAAAATAAAACCCAATGGGAAAAAACCTTGATAGGAAAAAGAGTAACCCATCTAATCCGCTCTGCGTTTGAGGACAACAAGAATCACAATGGATTTATCGTTTTTAGTGTTCAAGAAAACCGGTGAATCTGTAAGTTTCTTCATGTAAAGGTCGAACAGTTCGTCGATGATTTCACTTCCAAAGTGATCTGTCAGCAATCTTTCATGGACTGCCCTGAAAAACGCTGCACGGGCGTTAACGCTGGCCAATGTGTACTTCCCGGGGTTGTCTAGAATCTCCATTCTTTCAATGGTAAAACTATGGCTTCTCTCCATTATGGCCTTGAGTTGTTGTGGGGTTGTGAAGTAGAATGGGAGGTTAAATGAGTCTATCTTTTCTTCACTAAATCTACCCTGCAACAAGCTTGTCCGAATATACTTTAATTAAATTGAGAAAATAAATGAAATTTTGTATCTAGCATGATAAATATTAATCTATCTTCAACATATGTGTAATTTTGTATCTAGGGAATCTTTCTACAAACAGAGGAACCCATTAATATTTGTTTCTATTTTTCAATATTGCAATCTACAATAATGTTAATTATATGGAGCCTAGGTGTCAAAACAAGATTCCCCAATCAAAGAAATATTTTATTTTATTTTTTAAGAGATAATTATAAAAAAAACCCAGCTAATTTTTAAAATTACAAAAAGTACCCCCGAAGTTTGATTCAATGTTAAAACTAAGGGATAAATTGCAATATTTTTATAAAGTTAGGTGAGTTTTTCTGTAATTAGGTCAAACCTCAAGGGTATTTTTTGTAATTATCCTTTTTTTTGAATATGTGTTTAAAGGAATCAAACAATAGCTATGCATGAATCAATTTTGTTGTAGTAGTCTTAGTAGATACCTTTTTGGCCATGTCCATGAGGCAAGATCCCAAAAGATTGATGTCCGAAGGAATAGTATATTCTATTTCAGGGTTCCAAAATTCAGGTACAGCTGGCACTAGTAAGGCCATAAGCCCTCCACCTACCATTTCAATGTACTCGAATCCAAGAATGACTCAATGTCCTTGGAATATTGTTCCAAATAAGCATCACATACTTCTTTTCTCGTCTTTTGTATAGAAAATTTGACCTTTGTTCCAGTCGAGAATCTCGCCGGCCACCACCTTTGGAACCTCCGTCAGCCACTGGAGTGACCAAGAAGAGTACCCAAAGTGAAGGGAATATTCCGGCAGGATGCGAACGTGAAAGTCTCCGGGCACGGCGGCTGCACGGTAAAGCCTGTCGGGTGGGAGCGAACTGAAAAGCGTGTTGAAATCGTTGGTGACGACGCGTCGTTGAAGTAAACGTAAAATTCGGGATTTTGGTATATTCCAGGTTTTGCTTGATGGCCTCGAATGATGAATTGCATGGCCGAAATGAGTTGTGCCATTGAGCTCCCGAAATCGGCGATGTAGAATCCATTTGGGCTGATTGAAGCGAGGCGTTGGACGTCTAGCTTCGTGGCGATTTCTTGTTCGATGATTGGCTTTGCGATATCTACTACTCCTCTCTGTAACAAAATTTTCGAAAAAAGTTCATTTCTGTATGTAGGGGTGTAAACGAATTGAGTAGAGCCAAATATAGTACTGTTCAAGTTTTTTGAATTTTTATCAAGCTGAGCTTTCAAAAATTGTGTTTGAGCTTGATTTGATTGTTAATAAAATCGGGCTTGAACAAGTTTTAGTCGAGCTGAACGAGGCTCGAATAACTTGACATGTTTCACATAATATGATATTTTTTTCTAATAGAGTTGAGCTCCAACTTTATATTTTATCGAATGAAATATTATGTTAATGGACTGAGCTCAAATGAGATTTAAAAAATCGATATCGAGTCGAATATATATCTAGTAGCTTGGTTCGATTTTCACCTCTATATGTATGTAACATTATCTCTACCAATTTCCTGATATAGTGAAGTACATGTTCAAATCATGTTAATAAATAAATTCAAATCAAGGCAAAGATTTATAATATGCGCACACACACGAATAAAAACAATAATTATATTGTACCTGGTAAGAGGAGTTTTGGACATAGCTAAGAGGACCATCTCCGGATTCATGGCGTAGAGGATTGTGTATGGGTATGTTTTAACAAAGCTCGTTCCGAAATGAGGTCTAATATTAATGGAACCCATCTTTTCTTAAATCGAATCATGTTACCTGTACTTTTCTGTAATATTTATTTGTGATTTGTAATTCGCCATTATGAGAAATACTTATAATCGTATATATTTAACTATTACCTAACAATTGAAAACTCTCAAGTCTCACGAACTTGTTGCGTGACTATACATCTACGTACTGCCTTAATGTTCTAATTTTAATTATGTTTCAATGTGCCTACACTACTACAATAAAGAAAAGTGGGGTTAGTAAGAAAAGAATGAAGCAATAATATTAAAATTGATATTAATGTATGTATTAGGTGATAGCTAGTAACCTTTTACATGAATTATCACAATTGTAATATTAACAAGAATTGCCAAATAAAAACAAAAAAGTAAGTGTTATTGACAAGTAATTTTTTTTTTTTGGTATAAAAGTTGTTCCTAGACAATTAGTGACATATGCGACAAGCCAATGGTGATAAACAGGGGCGTAGCCAGCCCGACTGATTACCCTAGCCCGAATTTTTTTCCCCTAGCTCAACTATTTTTTCCCATATACAAAACGTGACAAAAAAAATTGGGGTGTGAGGGGGCCGAGGAAGCTCCCCCTAGCTACGCCCGTGGTGATAAGTGATAAATATACGTACAGTTACCATTATAGATTGTGTTGTCACTGGGAAATGGGAATGCATCAATAATTATGAATAGTGAGAACTTAGAGATGCCATCTTAATTCTATTAATAAGTTATGTTCTCGAAAATCATATTTTGAAACATAATTGACAAATTTTTTTCACCTCAAAATTGAGAAATATATTTATATTTTTTCATGTTTTTAATTTTTAATTGTACTTCATTTCAATTTAAATTTTGATTAAAGTAGATTAAATGATAGGATTTATAACTCAACAAGAAAGTATGTTAGGACGGCACCCCCCACAAAACAAAGTTAAATAGAGGTGCCAAACTTACTCCCACTTTATTGACAAATTAATACTTGGTATCGATTTTCAAGCCGCCTAAGGATGGAAAAAAAAGGTGTTACTACTACATATTCCTCCCATGAAATGCCTATGGTGTGGGGGGAACCTAGCAAAATAGGGCAAGCATGTGAAGTTCTTGGCCATCCAACCGGGTATGAAAGAAAAATGAGTGTACACGTTGAGGGAGATCAATTTGGATGACTCAAACTGTGATAAATACAGGAAAACACACGGCGTATTTTTTTCTCGGTAATACAAATAGGTTAGGGAGACTGTTATTTGATAACTAGTAAAATAGTTGTATGAGAGTTTTATTTTCTTGGGTTTGGTTCATAAAACTCAAGGAATGTATTTTTTTTGTACCAGAAAATTCTTTATTAGTAAAGAACGAAAACTTTTGTAAGGCGGGTTTTGCCGAACCACATAAAATCTCTGTGTGCATTTTATATTCTGTCGGTGTCATTTATTTTTTGCCATTATTTTACTGGTGTGATTTGTCGAAAATCAAATCTCGAAATACGATACGCCTCTGTTGTACCCAACAAGTGGTATCATAGCCACTTGGTCATTTGGATAAGGTAGAAAATTGAGATTTGATTTTTTTAGATGGACAGTTTGGCAATGGCAAATCCATTCAAGGTGCAACAATTTGACGGCAAAGGGAATTTCACTCTTTGACAAAGAAGGGTGAATGATCTCCTAGTTCAACAGGGCCTGACAATGGCGTTGGAAGAAAAAGAGGAAAGATTAACAGATATGAAAGACGCACAATAGATAAATATGGATTAACTGTGAAAAATTGATGTAAAGGTTGAAGAAGAATATAAAACCCTTTAATTTCTTATCTCCATCCCAGATTCATACGATAGTTTGGTGATGACGTTATTGTACGAGAAATGCACACTGGACTTGGAGCATATAAAAGCATTGTTGTTGTCCCTTTAAAAACAAAGGCAAACCAGGAGGAGGGACATATGAATCTACTTTGGTTACTCGGGGCATGAATCGGAATAGGAAAAATATGGTGGGTGGATCTAAGACAGAAGATTAGATTCAAGGACCAAAGGAAAGGTATTGTATAAAATCATTGTCACGAGGAGGGTCACAATAAAAGGAATTGTCCTCGGAGAAAGAAGGATGATGCCAGTAGCGGTGGTGATACGATGATAACTGCGGAAGATGGATATATTTCACAGTCTCCACAACGATTGATTTTTCTTCTCGAGATGGATTTTATATTTTGCATGCATAATGCATGTGTACTCTAGAAAGAATTATTTTGATTCACTTCAATTGTAGAGGGTGATACGTGTAAAATATACGTGCATTTAGGGGCTTATTTTGGTACATATTTGATACATTTGCATGTATATTTAGTGTGTTTTAGTTGGTCTCCTTTGTTGGGCGTGATACTGCATATTCTTGTGATTTTGACAAGAAACAAAACTTTATTTGCAAAGATATCAGTAGGACGGCCTGGACAAGAATGTTGAATGCGAAGAGACGATCAAATACGCGAAGAAAACAACGAAGAACAAAATACACGGTCAGCTCATGTAATAATACACGACCATGTATTATGCATCCGTGTTATTTTATACGTTCGTGCAACTTGTTTAAGGGATGAATTTCAGAGACAACTTACACGACTCTCCCGTGTATTAATACACGATCGTGCACTTTGAGCCAGACAAAAATAGAGACAAAACGTAATACACGATCAGGCCGTGTAATAGTACACGGTCATGTCCTTGTCTGTCGGTTGAATTTATTTCCTAATTTCATTGGGACTCTACCAAGGGTCTGATAAGTGTGAATTTTGCATGTGTTTCGATGTGTATTTCGAACTATAATGATAAGTAAACATGCATATACTCGCGTTAAATGTTACATATTCACTCTTTGTGGAAAAGATATTACACTTTGCTTCTTTTGTAGGAATTTCATGATATTTGAAGCTAATTGAATAAGAATACGAGGAAAGCAAAGTGGAAACACGGAGAATTGAGTGGATATACGATAAGTGAAGCCTAAAAGAGCGAAAGTTGAGCGTTCACGGAAGAAACAGGGGGCACACGGGTTGGGCGTGCCTCAAGACACCACCCGTGCACCCATGTATAAGGTTGATTGAAGTCTGCAAAGATGGCGCACGGGTAGCCCATGCATGGGCGCACCACCCGTGCGCCCTACAGAGAGTCGGGATATCTCAGGAGTGGCGCACGGGTAGGCCGTGCTCGACGCACCACCCGTGTGTCCCTACAGAGAGTTGGGGTATTCCACAGGTGGCGCACGGGTAACCCGTGCGTAGGCGCACCACCCGTGCGTCTGCGCTGAATCCCATAATCCGCATTAAGCCCTAAACATGATGGGGAGTATAAAAAGGCTTTTTGGGGGGCGCACACAAGAGAAATCAGACATATTTTGGGATCTACAACACAAGACAAGGGTCTATTCTTGGAAGAAGACATCAAGGAGACAATCGGGTTGCATCGGAGCTTAAGGAACGGAGATATATCGAGAGATTGTCGACTTTCCTAAGTTTTTCTTGCTTCTCTTTTAGTTTCAGTCTTTCATTTTAGTTGTGATGGCTTTGAACAATTTGTTTATGAGTTGTTTAGTGTTCGCCTTATTTTTAGCTTCACCGCAAGTGTACGGTGTAGTTTATAGAATAGGGTAAGCAAGGTCGTATCCACAGAGACTAATAAATTAATGTGCTAAGTATTGAACCAAGATAGTTTTACTTTTATTTAGACGATCAATATTTGATGGTTGGTGTGGAAGTAAAGACAAGATTAACCACAAAAACACAAGATACTAAGAATAATGGAATTATCAAGGGAATGAAATGGATTCCCGGGTTATGGTTTCGATTAATATTCCTCTTGTTGTCCGATTTAATCAAAGCCAAAGTTATTATCAATATACCTATAAGACGATCACAATGATATTTTATCCTCCCTCTCGAGATGCATATAAAACGTAGATTGAAATATCTTTGCTAGCATCTCTACTCAACATAAGATACACAACTCCCAAATGCACAAAAGATCAAATATCCTCACAAACATCTACAAACCTCTCGATTCATGCAAATATTCATGTCAAGTACTCAAGATCTAATATTGAAACTCATCTCTCGAATTATGAATCAATATATCAAACAAGTTAAATCATTGGCCAAGTGATAAAACAAGAATAAGCTCAAAGTACTCAAAAAAGCTTCAAGACAATAACTTCAACTAAGATTAAAACATTCAATAAGAGTTCAATTAATCTACTTCCAAAACCCGGAAATCACAAGATGTTTAGCTACCCATTACAAATAAACAACTCATAGACAAGTTGTTCATATTCATAAGAAGCTAAAATGAAAGATTAAAGCACAAAGAATGAGAAAACTTAGGAAATGGATAATCTCTCGATTAATCTTCAATCCTCAAGCTCCGATTCAACCCGATTCTTCCCTTGGTTCTTCCTTGATGAAATTGATGTGTTTCTTGTGTTCTTGGGTGTATTCCCAGCCTTTCCTCCTCGGGTGTGCGCCCAAGAAGTGGTATTTATACCCTTTTGGAAGTCCAGTCAATTTGTTGTCATTTTTGAGTTTTCGCAAGCACGCACGGTCGTGCGCCCACGCACTGGCTACCCGTGCGCCATTTCATAGAAAACACCAGTCTCTGTAGCGCGCACGGGTCGTGCGGCCCACGCACGGGTTACCCGTGCGCCATCCCATAGAAAACATCCGCCTTCAGAGGGCGCACGGTCGTGCGTCCACGCACGGGTTACCCGTGCGCCACCCAAACGTCCGAATTTACTTTCGGGTTCTTCATAAGAGTTGTAGCCCTCTCTCTTAGCTTTCCATAGCCACTTTAATCACCTCAATATCAATTTTGTAGAGAGAGTTATGGCCAAAATACTAAACCCCGCCAGTGTCTGGAAATTCCATACGCGTTTGGATGTTCCTTCGAGATAAATCTCCTTGTTGTTTGATCATCCATGCTTCTTTTGACACACGACTCATCACTATGACTCTAGACTCCATATAGTTGGCTTCCAATTGGGTGTAATCGCTCGATTCTTGATGATTCTAGGTAGCAATGCTCGTATTTGTTACAAAATCACTCCAAATATCGTTAAATTCCTACAAAACAAGCAAGCGTAATATCTTTTTCCACAAAGAGCGAATATATACCATTTCATACACGTTATTGCATGTTTAATCACCATTTTAGTCATATTTATACATCGAAATACATGCAAAACTCACACCTATCATTTAGAAATCATGTGTAGCTAAACTCTTGAGATTTCCGGGTTTTGGAAGTAGATTAATGAACTCTTGTTGGATGTTTTAATCTTAGTTGAAGTTATTATCTTAAAGCCTATTTGAGTATTTTGAGCTTATTCTTGTTTTATCACTTGATCAATGATTTAACTTGTTTGATATATTGATTCATAATTCGAGAGATGAGTTTCAATATTAGATCTTGAATACTCGACACAAATATTTGCATGAATCGAGAGGTTTGTAAATATTTGTGAGGATATTTGATCTTTTACACTTTTGGGAGTTGAATGCTTCATGTTGAGTAGAGATGCTAGCATAAGTATTTCAATCTACATTTTATATGCATCTCGAGAGAGAGGATAAAATAGTTTTGTGATCGTCTTATAGGAATATTGATAATAACCTTGGCTTTGATTTAATCGGACAACAAGAGGATTATTAATCGAAACCTTAACTCGAAATCCATTCCATTATCTTGATACTTCTATCATTTGTATTATCTCAATCTTGTGTTTTAGTGATTTAAATTGTCTTAATCTCAATACAACAATCATCAAATTACGATCGTCGAATAAAAATAAGATTATCTTAGTTCAATACTTAGCACATTAATTTATTAGTCTCGTGGATACGACCTTGCTTACCCTATTCTATAAACTACACCGTACACTTGCGGTGAAGCTAAAAATAAGGCGAACAAGTTTTGGCGCCGTTGTTGTGGGACTAATACAATTATTGGTGCTAATATTGCGATAGATAGAATTATTCTTAATTTAGACATTTTTCTTTATTATTTATTTTGTTTTTTTTTATGTGACTTGAATTCCACATTATTTGACTTGTTTATTCTAGTTTGGTCCAGGTAGTGTATGAACACGCGCTCTAAGCGGGGGGACTTAATACCGCTTATACCGGAAGTTGAGGCTTTCGAGGAGGATCGGTGCTACCACTAGACGAAATAAAGACAACACAATCCGATAATGGGGATTTGAATGAGTTACCAATACCGCCAAACAATGGTGGAAACGAGTTACCGATACCGGTTCAACAGCAAGCCATTCGTGATTACTTTCGACCACAAACGAATCGTAATTACGGTGGCATTGCCCATATTCCCATCAATGCCAACAACTTCGAGCTCAAACCGCACTAATCAATATGGTGCAACAAAATCGGTTTGGGGGTTTGCAATGAAGATCCTAACTCTCACCTTGCGCATTTTATCCAAATATGCAATACGATCAAGATGAACGGAGTCTCGGATGACGCCATAAGAATGCGCTGTTCCCATTCTCTTTACGGGATAAGGCGAGAAATTGGTGGGTACTTTGACGCAAGGCGTGTAAGAACATGGGACGAACCGAGCCAAAAGTTCTTGTTTAAATTCTTTCCACCGAGCAAAACTTTGCAGCCAAAAGCGAGATCACTCAATTCGTGATTCGACTCGGAGCCTTTGTACGAGGCTTGGGAAAGGTTTCGGATTTGTTACGTAGATGTCCGCAACATGGGTTTCCAGGAGGATCAACTTGATTATGTTTCTTCTACAATGGTTTAATGGGACAGACTAGAGCATTTGTAGATGCCGCAATGGGAGGAGCATTGTTGGCAAGGTTTCCACAAGATGCCTTAAATCTTCTTGAGGAAATGGCCATGAACAGATTTACCAATGGCCATCCGAAAGATCCAATGTACAACGAGTAGTTTAAATCTCGATTCGACCTATCAAAACATTGTCGGCACAAGTAGCGGCTTTGACAACTCAATTGAATGTATTTACGAAGGGGCCAAGCAGATACGAAGCACGGTAGTAGTGAAGCTCTTCTATATCCGATGGAAGAGATAAGTTATGTGAATAACCGGAATTTCAAAGAATTTAGGAATAATTCAAACCCAACGCACTACCATCCAGGGTTGAGAAATCATGAAAATTTTTCCTATGCGAATACAAAGAATGTGTTACAACCTCCGCCGGGCTTTAATGCTTCGAGTGGAGGCGGTAATGGAGGAGGCAAATCGTCGTTGGAAGATATACTCACCTCTTTCATAAATCAATCTAGTGCTTTCATGAATGAGACGAGGAGCCGCCTCGATAAGCAAGACCTTAGGATGGATAAGTTAGAACAACAAATGGTAAGCTCAATAAAGAACTGAAACTCAAATAGGTCAATTGGTCGCAATTGTGGGGAGTCAACATCAAAGGGTCAATTTCCAAGCAACACGGAGGTCAACCCGAGGGAACATTGCAATGCTATCCATGTGTGGGGTGGAAAAGAAAATGAAGAATCTGAAAATGCTGATATTGATGTGATGTCAGAATCACGCGCGTCTCGTGTATCAATGCACGACCAAATCATGTGTGTTGTCGAGCCTACCATCCAAATTCAGAAAATCACGGAAATGACGCTCAAGGCAATATGAAAGTTAAAGGAGAATCGAAAGCAACAATTAGATAAGCAAAAAGAGCCAAGAAACGTGAATCGTATCCTAACTCTAATTTTTTAAATATAACATCCCTCTTCCCTTTCCCGATTGTTTCACAAGACTAATCAATAATCAATTTGCTAAATTTGTGGGCATGTTTAAAAAATTGCACATTAATGTCCTTTTGCGTAAGAATGAAACATATGCCAAATTATGCAAAGTTTTTAGGGAAGCGATGTCCAACAAGAACAAATGGGCAGAGAAAGGGATTGTCAACTTGACGGAAGAATGTAGCGCACTCATACAAAGGAAAATACCGCAAAAGTCGAAAGATCCGGGGAGTTTCACTATCCCTTGTACAATAGGCGATATTTTCTTTGATAATGTACTTTGTGATCTAGGATCTAGTATTAATTTGATGCCGCTGTCCGTCTCGTGAAGCTTGGACTCGTAGAAGTGAGACCATCCATGGTCACCCTACAACTCGCGGATAGATCACTCGTGCATCCAACGGGGATACTAGAAGATGTGCTCATAAAAGTCGATAGATTCATATTCCCTGGATTTTCTAGTGTTGGATATGAATGAGGATTGTGACGCTCCTCTTATACTTGGGCGTCCATTTTTGGCAATCAAGGAAGCATTAATAGATGTTAAGAAAGGGAAGCTTACATTACAAGTTGATGATGAGCGTATTTCATTTTCCGTTTTCCGGAATATGAAAGGACATGATGATCTTAATGGTTGTAAAACAAAAACAATTACTAATTCCTGTACTCAAGCCAATAGCTTGAATAATTGTGTGCATTTTAAAGATAATATGCAGGATTATCAATGAAGAAGGAAAGGCACAAAAAGCCTGAAGTTGAACCAAGAGCGTGCACGCACCATTCGCACGATGAAGAGGAGAACACATGGATAGTTGACGAGCATGAAAAACCTCCTTTAGTAATGATCAAGAGAGGTGTAAACCAAGTGAGCGGGATTGGCATGGAAAATCGCACAATGAGGCGACAAGCCTCATTTCGCAAAGATCATAATCGAATCAAAAGGCGTCAAGCTAAAGACGTTAAATATAGCGCTTGTTGGGAGGCAACCCAACGGTTTTTCGTGGTGATTTTCATTTTTGTGTGTGTTTAGTTTCACGCTTATGTGATTTGAGTGATTTGATTTGTGTAATTCTTTTAATGAGTGTGATTTGTGTGTTTTTGTTTCATTTTTGTGTGTTTCAAAAAAAAAAAAATCGAATCAATTGTCAGATAAGTGCGCACGGTAGCTCGTGCGCTTTTGCGACGACCCGTGCGCCCTTCCAGAGTTGGGCAAATTCACCGGGTGGCGCGACGGTAACACGTGCGTCGACGCACGACCCGTGCGCGCCTGCGTAAGGATAAATGGGACGGTTTTAAAAAACTGTTTCTTCATTTCAAACCCCTCAACTCGCGCCTCTCGAATCCTCCCTAGTTTTCGAAAAATTTCTCCTAGTTTTCACTTGAATTCATCCGCATAACACCTCCCCCATCACAATTGAGCTTCACTTTGCATCAAATTTGAATTTGCTTGAAGAATTGTGAACAAAAGGACCTAGTGGTTCAAATCTTCCACTTCGAGTTTAACTTAGAGAATTCCTGTAAGAACACCGTTTCTCCTTGTCAATTCGTTGTTAATTATGTATTAAGGAGCATGGTAGGTGTGTATTTTGATATTTTTGCTATAAATGATGTGAATTATTCTTTGAGGCAAATTATCAAACACCTTGTGGGCTTGTATAATTGAGGAGACGTAGGTGAATTGTTGATGAACAAGGCATGGCCAATGTTTATTTGAGCTAATATTTGTCGAGAATGGCCATAATTTTTGTTTGTTTGGGGTAGTTGATCGATCAAAGTGACTTGGGCATGTGAATTTACATCACTTAATATGTTAGCTTTACTTCCCTACTTTGTTGTTGCCATTGATGATATTGGGATGCTAATAGAATGTATTCCGGTACAAATTCTTATGGCCGAGCGAAGAAACCCACAGAGTGGAAGGAGACGTGCACGCGGGGCGGCACAACGCGACGTGGCACCGCCGGAGGTCGACCAAAACAGTCCAGAGGCATATGGGGTCAACTTGACAAATGCCAATGATCTTGAGCGATGGAATCGCTTGATCGGTCGCCAAATAGCTCCATCCGCTACGCCGACAATGATTGTACCCAAACTTTGGGGATACATGAGGACGTGTGGTGTCTTTTCGCCAAGGTAGGATGGACGAACTTCATGAGCCGAAGGTGGCCGACATTTAAAAAGTATACATTGGAGTTCTTGAGTACCGTGGAAGATACTCGAGACAAGCGCGGACCTTCGAACCGTATATGATAAAATTTCAGTTGGGAATGTTCGTAGACAACTCTCTATGACCCAATTGAACACCATTTTCGAGGTCCCAACAAACGCTCGTACCCGCCCGATGCCCCATTATGATCAATACGACTGAGAATGCTTGTGGAAACACCACAAACGGGGCCAATGTTGTATGCCGCGCGGACCGCAAAAGCCTCTTGATCCGGAATCCAGTTTTCCGGTATATACAATGCGTGACTGCCTCCTCGTGTCCGCCCGAGAAAACATTGGAGGGATGACGACTAAAGAACTCTATCTCTCTGGTGTATGGTCACAAACACCCCTACAACACCGACGTTAATTTTGCCGAGCAAATTGAACAGTTAGCTAGGCGGGAAGGGGGTACGATTTCTAGGGGGCCTCATTACCCCTATTGCCCGGCATTTCAATGTCGATTTTCGAGGCTTGGAGCCTATCCCGGCAAAGCACTCGGGTTAATTTGGCATCGTTGCACCATATGAAGTTCATAGCGAATGAAGACAACAGATTGGTGCTTCTACAAAAGAAAGGTGCTTCATTTCCGTTGCCTAACCCACCATACACCACCGTTGATACATTGATGGACACCACCAACTTAATGAACTCGACGCACATAACCGAATTACCGAGGCTATAGAGTCAAGAAAGAGGCGCAGAGTTGAAGGTTTCTTGGATGAAGAAGATATGGTGGAGGAAGAGGATGAGATACATGGACGCGAAATGGGGATGGAACCTCATCATCCCCAAATTGGGTATGATATACCCGAGTCCTCACACGGAGGCGATTATCCTCGACATTCTCAAAGCGGAGATCGCCCGGTCCGTCTCATGTGATGGAGGACCCCATCGCGACGCCAATTTTCAAGACATGTTTTATGCGTTTGGGGAGAACTTGAGGCGGCAAGAAGAAGAGTTGAGGCGGCAAGGAGAGGATTTAAGGCAACATAGGGCTGATTTTCTCGCGTTCAATGAGCGATCGAGCAAGCGTCCGAGGAGACGTGGCAAGTGCTCCAACAACTACAAATGTGGCATATTTCTCAAGGCCACTTCCCACCACCGCCGCAATGATTCAGGTATATCCCCACTTTTTGTTATTGAAATTCTATTTTTCCCCTTAGGACACTATAATTTCATTCAAGTTTGGGGAGAGATAGTATTTTAATATATGAAAAGTGTGGATACAAAAAAAAAGAAAAAAATCATGCATTTTGTGTTTTCATATAGTTGCATTAGAGCACTCTAGATTGCATTTGCATTAGAGCACGTTTATAGCTTTAGCACGTCTATTGCTTTAGTAGTGGTTAGAGAGTGTGTTGACCAAGCATGTGCAACTTGTTGTTTGTGTGTTGATTGAGAATTCATATTGTTGGGATTGGATGTTGGTTATGGATTGATTGAGCCTTGAATAGATAACTTTGAGCATGTTGATATGAAAAACTTGGTGTGATGCTTTGAATTACATCTTGACTAGCATGTGAGCTTTGAGCCTTTACTGCTTATATCATATGCAGTCTTGTTGATTGATTTGAGTGTATCATTCATGTTGTTAGAATTCTAGAACTTGCTCTGGTATCTCTGTCAAGGTCACATGTTGTATGCGAAGTGTGAAAATGATCAAATGCCATTTTTGTTAGCCCTTCAAGCCTTTTGCTTACCTAATGATGATATTGAAATCCCTAGTTAGCCAACTTGAGCCTATTGCCTAATTTCTTGATAGCAACAATTCAAGCCTTAACTTGATATATTTGTTACCCTACACTTGAGCGTATAACATTGAGTAAAGGGAATGAATGAGGTTGAATGAGTTGGAATTGAAAAATTGGATAATTGTGCAAAATTGGTTGATGGGAACAAAAGAGGAAGAAAAGGAGGAGAAAAGAAATGTTGAAAATTCATAAAAGAGTCGAAAAAAAAAATCGATTTTATGATGTGAGTTTTCATTGAATGAACTTGGAGGCTAGGAATTGTAATGTGAGGTGATAATGTTTACAAAAGAAAGGGGATGGAGATAAGAAGAGTTGATGAAAATGAGAGAAGAATTTAGTAGCACATTGAGCTTTAATGTAGATGATTTATATGCTCATCGGTCTATACGCCGAGTTTGAGTCACTCTATCCATATTTTCCTACCCTAACCAAAGAGCCTTCATTATAACCAAAAGAAAAGTCCTTTTTGATTCACAAATTGCATACACTCGTGGCGGAGATATGAGACGAATTGCAAGTCGATGGTAATTTTGCGACATCGAATTGATTTGAGCGTAAACACGTCCTATAACCTCGTGAGATGAGAGTATACACTTAACTTTGAGAGTTGGATTGAGCATTTCACTTTGTCTTATTTGAGGCGTGTTCTTTGATTAGATATTTGAGGCTTGATTGAGTTGTACTCAAAGATTCATGACGAACAATTTGGATTTTCGTGTAGACTCTTGGTGTGCGCTGTTATCTTTATCTCCTATTATGCTTTATCGTGTTCTAAATATTGTTGATCGGAGACGGTCAACAGTTTAAGTTTGGGGGATTTTGATAAGTGTGAATTTTGCATGTGTTTCGATGTGTATTTCGAACTATAATGATAAGTAAACATGCATATACTGCGTTAAATGTTACATATTCACTCCTTGTGGAAAAGATATTACACTTTGCTTATTTTGTAGGAATTTCATGATATTTGAAGCTAATTGAATAAGAATACGAGGAAAGCAAAGTGGAAACACGGAGAATTGAGTGGATATACGATAAGTGAAGCCTAAAAGAGCGAAAGTTGAGCGTTCACGGAAGAAACAGGGGCACACGGGTTGGGCGTGCCTCAAGACACCACCCGTGCACCCCCGTATAAGGTTGATTGAAGTCGCTGCAAAGATGGCGCACGGGTAGCCCATGCATGGCATGGGCGCACCACCCGTGCGCCCTACAGAGAGTCGGATATCTCACCGGGAGTGGCGCACGGGTAGGCCGTGCTCGACGCACCACCCGTGCGCCCTACAGAGAGTTGGGGTATTCCAAGAGGTGGCGCACGAGTAACCCGTGCGTGGGCGCACCACCCGTGCGTCTGTACTGAATCCCATAATCTCTTTGCATTAAGCCCTAAACATGATGGGGAGTATAAAAAGGCTTTTGGGGCGCACACAAGAGAAATCGACATATTTTGGGATCTACAACACAAGACAAGGGTCTATTCTTGGAAGAAGACATCAAGGAGACAATCGGGTTGCATCGGAGCTTAAGGAACGAAGATATATCGAGAGATTGTCGACTTTCCTAAGTTTTTCTTGCTTTCTTTTAGTTTCAATCTTTCATTTTAGTTGTAATGGCTTTGAACAATTTGTTTATGAGTTGTTTAGAAATCATGTGTAGCTAAACTCTTGAGATTTCCGGGTTTTGGAAGTAGATTAATGAACTCTTGTTGGATGTTTTAATCTTAGTTGAAGTTATTATCTTAAAGCCTATTTGAGTATTTTGAGCTTATTCTTGTTTTATCACTTGATCAATGATTTAACTTGTTTGATATATTGATTCATAATTCGAGAGATGAGTTTCAATATTAGATCTTGAATACTCGACACAAATATTTGCATGAATCGAGAGGTTTGTAAATATTTGTGAGGATATTTGATCTTTTACACTTTTGGGAGTTGAATGCTTCATGTTGAGTAGAGATGCTAGCATAAGTATTTCAATCTACATTTTATATGCATCTCGAGAGAGAGGATAAAATAGTTTTGTGATCGTCTTATAGGAATATTGATAATAACCTTGGCTTTGATTTAATCGGACAACAAGAGGATTATTAATCGAAACCTTAACTCGGAAATCCATTCCATTATCTTGATACTTCTATCATTTGTATTATCTCAATCTTGTGTTTTAGTGATTTAAATTGTCTTAATCTCAATACAACAATCATCAAATTACGATCGTCTAAATAAAAATAAGACTATCTTAGTTCAATACTTAGCACATTAATTTATTAGTCTCTGTGGATACGACCTTGCTTACCCTATTCTATAAACTACACCGTACACTTGCGGTGAAGCTAAAAATAAGGCGAACAGGGTCTCTCAAAGCGTCTATATAAGGAAGACCAAGGCCATACATCATGAGACACGAAATTTACACAATTTTAGGGCAAGATACACAATACAACGAAGAACGACACAAGACATTTTACATCTACGAAGGCACAAGAGTTCAAGACTTTGAAGAATGATTCATCCTCACAAGAAGGGTTCTATCCTCATAGTTTAGATCTTTTGTTTTGTACTTACTTCAATGTCAAACTATTTGATTTCAAGTTTGTGTATGAATTTATTTTCAAATATGTTAGGCTAAACTTCTGGATCTTAGGGCATGATCAAAACTGTGTATTCATGTTAATTCTAATTTGATTATTTCTTCTTAATTGGTTTCTTGTATTCTATTTATGAATTCGAGTGCATGTTTCTTGTAAATTATTTGGCCAATAATATGCATGTCTTATTTGTTAGTTCAAAATTTGGAAGATGAGATATAAATTACGAAAAACAAATTCATAACATAAGCGGGGATTGAGTCGAGAGACCTACAACTCCTTGTGGGGGTTTACTTGAATTCTAAGATCTTTTGGGAGTTAATATTAATTGTTGAGTAGGGATGCCCGCAATTCTTATTAATCAACCGTTTATGTGCCACTCGGGAGATGGAATAAATTACTTTAGTAATTGAATCCATAGATAAACAAAAACTGGTCTTGATGAAACATTAATTAGAATTAACATTGATGAAACATGTTGAGATTAGGTTCCTAGGGTTTTTTCGCATTTGTTTAAGTTTTTGTGAAGTTTGGGTTTTTAACAATACTTAGGTTTTTACTTGGTAATTTAAGATTAGTTTAAATAACAACTCTTGATTTTCGATCGTTTGAATAAATTGAAGTGTGACACGACATTGCTCGTTGTTATCTGCTAGCAGGGTCGGCCCTGAGGGCGCCCCAAATTTATATATCATGTATAATATGAGTATATATACATATATAAATATATTTATAATTTATTATATTTATAAATTTTTTAAAAGAAAATATTGGTTGGGCCATAAAAATTGCATATTCGATTGAGGCCCATATAATATTCAATTGAAAATATTCCAAAAAAAAAAAGTAGGAAGATCATTTAATATTTTCTCCAATTTTTAAAATTATCTTCTATATTTTTTTCCTCTCATACAACTAGACTGCGACGACAGATCTCTCAGCAGATTTTTTTTTCAAAACTAAAATTGATAAAATCATACTTGCGTTCAACTATGTCTCATATGCATTGAAAATGAAATATTGGAAAAACTTGATTTTGAAGACCTTATGGATGATTTTATTTCACAAAATGCTAGAAGATCTAAATTTTTTAAATAACTATTTAATTGGTTTTTTTATATGTTTGCCAGTGGTGCACTCTTTCAAGTTTCAATACTTTGGATGATGACAAGTGAAAAACTGCATGTGTAATATTTTTATTTTTCTATCTCTATAAAAGTCTTTTTTTTTCTTTTCGCCATGGGCCCTCGAAAGGTCAGGGCCGACCCAGTCTGCTAGCTACACAACACACTTGCAGTTTAGTGAAAATATTTTCACGATTAAATTTTTGGCGTAGCTGTTGCCGGGGATTGAAAAATTCTACATAAATATGGTAACAAATAGTTCAATCTTAATTGAAATACTATTTTTTTTTTTGTTGTTTTAACATTGTTTTTGTGGAGTGCAGATAGTGCATAATTACACATACCCAATCAGTTGAACCAATGCCCATAGACTTGGAGATCGAAAAAACAGTGAAATAGTTAAGGAAAAGATCGAAAGCGATGGCAGAAAAAAACAATGGGAATGGTGGGAATAACAGAAACAATGAGGAGTGTCCGTTGGTATCACCGGGTGCTAATAGACAAAATCTGATAGAGGAGAGGCCCGTGCGAAGGGCAGTAAGAGATTACTTCTAGCCGAAAGTTAATCAGAGATACGGGGGAGTGGCCCGTATACCGATTAACGCAAATAATTTTGAACTAAAACCCACTTTGATCCAGATGGAGTCACAAAGCCAGTTTGAGGGGAGAGCCGTGGAGGATCTGAATACGCAAAATGGCTCAATTTTTAGATATCTGCATACAGTAAAAATGAATGATGATTCTAAGGATACCATTCGATGCCACCTTTTCGTATCCTCCCTACGCGATAAGGCTAAATCACATTGGGTATTTTATTATTAAGCCCACTAATCACTATGAGTAGAATTGTCAACATGGGCTAAGTCTGTCAGGCCAATTCAACCCCTCCATATAAAAAGAGTGAGTACAGTTATGGATTGTAATTTTAGTAATCCATTTGAAAATTTGTCAAAATTAGTTGACTCATTCGTGCTGTGGATTGAAATGGGTTTGGGCGCGCGGGTTGACCCCTCAATTATTAGTTTGGGACTTTTCCAGCCCACCAAAAGCTAGTGGGCTGGCCCGCCTCACCTAATAGGGCGTCGTGGTAGGATGAACGATTCTAAGGATACCATTCAATGCCACCTTTTTGTATCTTCTCTACGGAATAAGGCTAAGTGACATTCGGTATTTTATTATTAAGCCCACTAATCACTATGAGTAGAACTGTCAATATGGGCTAAGTCCGTCAGACCGATTCAACCCCTCCATACAAAAAGAGTGAGTACGGTTATGGATTGTAATTTTAGTAATTCATTTGAAAAATTGTCAAAATTAGTTGACTCATTCGTGTTGTGGATTGAAATGGGTTTGGGCGGGTTGACTCCTCAATTAATAGTTTGGGATTTTTCCAGCCCACCAAAAGCTAGTGGGATGGCCCGCCTCACCTAATAGGGCATCGTGGCGGGTTGGCTCCCCTCATCCGTCTATTTCGACAATTTTAACTAGGAGTGATGATACCAAATAGTGTGATAGTGGAATTTATTGATATAATTTTAATAGTTGATAAAGTGTTTGCTAAAAGAGTACTTTTTTGCCATTTGATTTTTTCGGTTTTGGTGTCTAAATTTATTATTATTATTTTTTATATTATCTCATTCGACGCATTTTCGGTTGAAAATTGCACCAAAAACCATAACGTGATTTGCACGCTGCTTTTCAGGCTCATTAATTTATTTTGTATGAGAATATTGTAGTTTAGATCTCCTATTTTTGATGATGTTTGTTATTATTATATATAAATGAAAACCACAAAGACAATAATCTTTTACACAACATATTTACATGGTGAATTAAAACACCAAAGGCAAAATCATAATTTTAGTCCTCCAATTATAAGGGTTTGCATTTTGGTTTCGCCAAAATCGCAATTTGCATAAAAGTCTCATAATTTTTAGAATACTCGCGATTTCAGTATTAAACATGCCGAAAATGGGAAAATTAGCCGGAATTGAACTGAAATCAAGAACTCCCATCCTACAACTGAAAGGAATGCATGATTTGATGATGACACACATTCTACTACATGATTATATGATGATACGTGTATAATTATGACATCATCTTGTACATGTGATATTTATTGATTCCATTAAAATAGATGACAAAACACTAAATGCAATAGAGGATCTCAATTGCCTAAACAAGCTAGAAGTATTATAAATGCTAATCAATTTTACGCTTAAGGACAACAAGAATCACAATGGATTTATCGTTGTCAGGGTTCACAAAAACCGGTGAAGCTATAAGTTTTTTCGTATAAAGGTCGAACAATTCGTCGATGATTTCACTTTCAAAATGATTTGTCAGCATTCTTTCAAGGCCTGCCCTAAAAAACGCTGCACGGGCATTGGCACTGGCCAATGTGTACTTTCCAGGGTTGTCCAGAATCTCCATTCTTTCAATGCTGAAACTATGGCTCCTCTCCAATATAGCCTTCAACTGTTGTTGGGTGGTGAAGTAGAATGGGAGGTTGAATGAGTCTACTTTTGGTTTACTTAATCTACCCTGTAACAACATTAATTGGCGATATTAGGGAATTTTCTTAAACTAAATGATGAATATTATATAAGATTTTTTTAAACTAATTAAAACAAAAGAATAGATGGAATTTTAAATCACGCATGATAAATATGATTATATTATGTTAGACCATCTCCAGTAATGTACACTAATTTGGTGTAGAGTTTGCACTCCATCTTTAACCATTTGCATTATTTCTGCACTAAAAAAAGAATATTTAATAAGATTCCTTCTTTTATTAATTTAATATTAATTTTATTACTTTATAATTGATCAAAAATTATATAATCAATTTTATTTAATATAATATTTATTAAAAAATCCATCTTCCAAATTAATTAAATTAAAAAATATAAAATTTAATGAAATTAATGCAAAAGTTTAAAATAAAAATTTATACTAATACATAAACATAATTACAATAAGATTTATAATTTTGTGTATAGTATAGTTTTATTCAATTACACGTCATATTATTTAAAAAAATATCACATGTAAACGAATTAATTTTAATATTATATTATACTAATTTCAAATTAATAAAATATATTTTAAAGGGAATTAAAAAAAGAGAAAAAATGAAAAAAAAAAATAGCACATGAAAAGTGCAGCGCCACAAATGAATTGCACTGCTCAAATCACAGAATAGTGCAACTATGTAGCGCTGTAATAACACCAAGCTCCACTCTAATGTAGTGCTAGAGTTGGTCTTAATGACACATAAATGCGTAATTGGTGTCCAATTGGAAATATTTTTTCAAGTCTTAGTCAAGTGTCACCTAAGTTTCCACTAAGCAGAAATTATTTTTTTCCTAAATAAAATTATCCACATAAGTACAGCCTGTCCACCTTGACTTGTTATAGGCAGTAACCATACCAAAATTCTGATTTTTTTCCCACTTTTAAAGGACATAATTCAAAGTAAAAAAAAAAAAGGACCGAATATCTAAGCGCATCCACTTGCAGGATAAAAAAAAAAAAACAATTTCGCCAAAATATTTCAATGAAACAGCTCTGTGCTACATGAACTAATAAAGCTTAATTGCAATTTTGGTCTTGTAAATATAAGAGGTTGACATATTTGGTCCTGTAAGTATCTTATGTAGCAATTTTGGTCCTTTAAATTCAAAGGGGTGACATATTTGGTCATATAAATATGCTATATAGCAAATTAAGTCCCGCAAATTTTCATTTTTGTACACTTAAGGTCCCATAAGTCTTATTTTGTGTAAATTTGGTCCCAAATGGGTAAGTCATATTTCATCATTTGAGGACCAAAATTGCACCAAACTTAGAATTTATGGGACCAAAATATAAAAAAAAAATTAAAATTTGCAGGTCCAAAATTACTACATAGCATACTTAATGGACCAAATATGCCAATTTTTAATATATATATATATATATATATATATTGGACCAAAATTGCTACACGTAATAATTATAGGACTAAATATGACACCTTATATATATAAGACCGAAACTGCAATTTAGCCAACTAATAATAGATTGTTGTAGTAGCTAATTACCTGTTTGGCCATGTCCATGAGGCAAGATCCCAGAAGGTTAAGATCTGAAGGTATAGTGTATTCTATTTCAAGGTTCCAAAATTCAGGTACTCCAGCCACTAGAAATGCCATTAGCCCTCCGCCCACCATTTCAACTGCCCTGGATTTCAAGAATGACGCAATGTCCCTGGAATATTGTTCCAAATAAGCCTCACAAACTTTCTTTTTGTCTCTTGTGTATAAAATCTCACCCTCGTTCCAGGCCGGAGAATCTCTGTCCGCCACCGCCTTTGGAATCTCCGTCAGCCAGTGGAGCGACCAAGCAGAGTAACCAAAGTGAAGAGAATGTTCCGGCAGGAGGCGGCCGTGAAAATCCCCGGGCACTGCAACTACACGGTAAGGCCGGTCGGATGGGAGTGAACTGAAAAGGGTGTTGAAATCGTTTGTAACGACATCGTTGAAGTAAACGTAAAATTCGGGGATTTTGGTATATTCCAGGTTTTGCTTGATGGCCTGAGTGATGAATTGCATGACTGGAAATGAGTTGTGGCCTGTTGAGCACCCAAAATCAGCAATAGTACATAAGCCATGTTTGATGTCTAGCTTTGTAGCGATTTCTTGTTCGATGATTGGTTTTGCAACATCTATTACTCCTCTCTGTACAATGACACAGGACGGGATAATTGGAAGATAAATAATCTTCGAAATAAAACAAAACTTAATCGATAATGCAAAATATTGATTAAAACAACTCGAAATACATGGCCTAAAAAGTACTTAAATTAAAGAAGCCAAAAACCTTAAACAAATTCAAATTTAAAAGGAAACAAAATTCTAAAAAACTAGGAAACTTAAATGGGTCTGATACACATCCTCGACTCGTTCTATATCTTCAAAAATTCTCAATTTTGTATATTGCATTATTTCGACCAAGTTTCTGATATAGTGATGTGTAGGTTCAAATCATGTAAAAGAAATTAAATCAAATCAAATCAAGGCAACATTTAATATATGTGCACACATGTATCATAATACAATAATTAATGTACCTGGTAGGAGGAGTTTTGGACATAGCTAAGAGGACCATCTCCAGCATTCATGGCGTAGAGGGATTGTTTATGTTTTAACAAAGCTCTGTTCTGGAAATATTGAATATTGTTTGTGATTTATAATTCTCCATTATGAGAACTATTTATAGTCCTATATATAATATATGTGCACTAATTTAAGCTGCAGTATATGTTTTCTCGTGTTTCATAAATTAAGTTACGTATAAATTAAATAATATATTTAACTATTACTCAACAAATGAAAACTCTCAAGTCAGCTGGTTTATATATATGATTGCGTGACTACATACTTCATCTACGTACTGATGTTCTAATTTTAATTATTTTTCAATGTGTACGCTACAATAAAGAAACGAGGGGTTAGTAACGAAAAAATGAAGCAATGATATTAAAATTGATATTAATGTATCAGGTGATAATAACGTTTCACAAGAATGATCATCACAATTGTAATGTTGACAAGAATTGCCTAAAAAAAGTTATTATTATATATTGATAATATTTAATTGCCGGTGCAAGAAAGCACAAACAAGGAGTACTGGCTCCTGGTAGACTTCTAGGCAGAGTGGACATGGATAAACCGATCCGACACCCGAATAAAAGGAGATTATGAGATTGTGTATGTATGAGACTATACAGTAGAGGAGAGTTACGTTTGAAAAATTTAATAGATACTACTCATACCAACAATTATGCATCTTCTTTTCTGGCGCTCATCTCAAAGAAACTCTGAAGTTTACCGTCTTTGGCCCAGAGTAATTATGGGATTGGTGAACCCTCGGAAGCTGCTCTCTGGGTGCGTGTGGGTAAGAGCGCTGGAAAGACTCGTGTTAGTTTGTGGGGACAATCATCGATCTGGAAGGCGGGTCGTTAAGACAACTTATTTTTGTTTTTGTTTTTATATTTCTGCATATAATACTTAAAATTTCCATTATTATCTCGGCCAAATTTTTCTTCAATTAAAATTGTTATATATTATGGAGGGTGATGAGGCATAAAGTAGGTCGTGTGGCCTGAATGGTCGAGCTTATTCTTATTGAGAAGGCTCAAGTCTGGTCACTTTAGCTACTGCATCAAGCTGAAATGATAAGGCATATATCAAAGTCTTTGTGTGTGATAAGGCGAGGTGAACAACTAATTATTCTGATGTGCTAGCAAATTTATGCACTCTTGATACCTCGTCGCATTCAATAATCTCGCATGACTTAATTAGCATCGGAGGGGTTTTGTCGGAAAACCTTCCGACCCTCTTCTAACATCTGTTTTTGTAGGCATTCAGGCGATAAAGTGAGGGGTTCCGAAGTTCGTGGCGTGGCGGCGCAAATTTTTGCACTCTACCGAGGGCTTTCTTATAATTAAATCATTAATATCAAGAAGCCACGATCTCTATTCTCTCCCCAACCCGAACAATGCCAAATATTTCACTACGAATGTAGTGATTAATTTTTAATTTCTTTTTATTTTATGGAAAAAATTAGGGTTTGTCATCACACAAAAAAATTAAAAATTAAAAAACAACCACAGTTCGTATGGAGAAATATGCATATTAGTCTCTCTCTCAGAAATAATGTGTATTTTTTCCCAACATAAGAAAGGGATAATTACAAAAACACCCATGAGGTTTGGGTTAATTACAAAAAAAAAAAACAAGACATGTTTCAAAATTACAAAAAATCCTTTCAAGTTTCTTTTTGTTTTAAATTTAAGATGGGTAATTGTAATAATTTTGTAAATGCCAGGGGTTTTTTGAAATATTTTCGAAAATCACCGGGAAAAATGTAAGACGGAATCAAACCTCAAGGATTTGTTAGTAATTTTTAAAGAATTCTGAGTTTTTTTGTAATTTGACCAAACCTTAGGGGTGTTTTTGTAATTATCCCTATGATAAATGTACAATTCTACACTGACAATGTAATGTGGACAAATTGAGGGGACCGAACAAACGTGGATTCCTCAGCCATGTAATATAGCTTGTCAGTTTTATACACATAATGACAATGCCTATGTAGGTATATATGAAAATAAAGTTTAAAAAAAGGGAATTTAGGGCTTTGATAAGGCAGTAAGATCTTAAAAAGCCACACAGTGAGGTTTTGAAATAGGGTTTGGAGCTCCATATCCGACCCAAACTGGGGGAATGGGTCCAACCCGGTGCGGGACTATCGATCTCCCCGACAATCTAAGACGACTCCACCCTCCGGATGATTGACACTTGCAACCACATTAATGCGATATCTATAAATATCACGCCACAAAGAATCACAGAATTATTCATTTCACGTCACTGTTCACTTGGTTTTATACAATTGATTTGGGCTTCCAAGACTTGAGTTTTGTGTTGTTTTTGAGTATTTTGAGTCATTTGAGAGGCAAGCCATGTTGAGAGCCAATTATATTGAGTTTATAATATAGTAATGAATCGTGTATCAAAAGTTAAGTACAAACGAGCAAACAAAGAGAGATTGATTTGAAGAAACGCCCAAACGCGTCCGAAATTTCCATCACTAGCAGGGTCGGCCCTGAGGGTGGGTGACCGCCAAGGGCCCCCAATTTTTTGGGGCCCCAAATTTATATATCATATATAATATGAGTATATATACGTATATAAATATATTTATAATTTATTATATTTATAAATTTTGTAAAAGAAAATATTGGTTGGGACATAAAAATTGCATATTCGATTGAGGCCCATATAATATTCAATTGAATTTTTTTCCAAAAAAAAAAACAGGAAGATCATTTAATATTTTCTCCAATTTTTAGAATTATCTTCTATATTTTTTTCTCTCATACAAGTAGACTGCAACGACAAATCTCTCAGCAGAAAAAAGTTTTTCAAAACTAAAATTGATAAAGTCATACTTGCGTTCAACTATGTCTCATATGCATTGAAAATGAAATATTGGAAAAACTTGATTTTGAAGACCTTATGGATGATTTTATTTCACAAAATGCTAGAAAATCTAAATTTTTTAAATAACTATTTGATTGTTTTTTTGTATGTTTGTCAGTGGTGCACTCTTTAAAGTTTCAATACTTTGGATGATGAAAAATAAAAAACTGCATGTGTAATATTTCTATTTTTCTATCCCTATAAAAGTTTTTTTTTTCTTTTTGCCATGGGCCCTCGAAAGGTCAGGGCCGACCCTGACTGCTAGCTACACAATGCACTTGCAATTTAGTGAAAAGATTTTTACGATTAAATTTTGTCGTCGTTGCCGGAAAATGCAAAAATTCTATATAAATATGATAATAAATAGTTCAATCTCAATTGAAGCACTATTTTTTTGTTTTAACATTGTTTTGTTGAGTGCACATAGCAGATGATCACACGCTCCCAATCAATCAACCAATGCCCATTGACTTGGAGATCGAAAAAATAGTGAAACAGCTTAAGGAAAAGATTGGCAAAGAGAAACAACGGGATGGTGGGAACAATGTAAACAACGGCGAACGCCCGTTGGTATTACCGAAGTGCTAATAGATTTAACCGACAGAGGATAAAGCCGCGCAAGGGCGTGAAGAGATTATAGCTAGCCTGGAAGTTAATCGAGATACTGGGAGTGGCTCATCTACCAATTAACGTAAATAATTTTGAACTAAAATCGACTTTGATCGAGATTGTGTCACAAAGCCAGTTTGAGGAGAGAGTCGTAGAGGATCTAAATGTGCATCTGGCGCAATTTTTAGAAATATGCGATACAGTAAAAATGAATGGTGATTCTAAGGATATCATTCGATGTCACCTTTTCGTATTCTCTCTACGCGATAAGGCTAAATCTCATTCGGTATTTTATTATTAAGCCCACTAATTACTATGAGTAGAACTGTCAACATGGGCTAAGTCTGTTAGGCCGATTCAACCCCTCCATACAAAAAGAATGTGTTATGGATTGTAATTTTAGTAATCCATTTGGAAATTTGTCAAAATTAGTTGACTCATTCGTGTTGTGGATTGAAATGGGTTTGGGCGGGTTGACTCCACAATTAATAGTTTGGGACTTTTCCAGCCCACTCATAGCTAGTGGGCTGGCCCGCCTCACCTAATAAGGCGTCGTGGGCCTCGTGGCGGGTTAGCTCCCCTCATTCGTCGTTTTCGACAACTTTAACTGGGAGTGATGATACCAAATAGTGTGATAGTGGAATTTATTGATATAATTTTAATAGTTGATAAAGTGCTAAAAGAGTACTTTTTTGCAATTTGATTTTTTCGGTTTTGGTGTCTAAATTTATTATTATTATTTTTTACATTATCTCATTCGACTCATTTTCTGTTGAAAATTGCACCAAAAACCATAACGTGATTTGCACGCTGCTTTTCAGGCTTATTAATTTACTTTGTATGAGAATCAGTGTTCTAAAACTCGCTAGACGGTTGCCAGGCACCAGACAAGAGCCTAGGGCTTAGAGCGCCTAGGCGGGGACTAAGCGGCGCCTAGAATTAAGACATAATTATATGGTTTTTTATTTTTATTAAAATTAAAACCTTATTAACAAAATTAAACCATTAGAAAATATAATCAAATAAACTAAAAAAGTAAAAATATTGGATAGGAAATAATCATAATCCATATGTATTGTATACTTTAACCATCGATGGCTCTCACACATTCTTTTTTTTTTCCAATCAGCAAAATACAATTTTTATTACAGAAAAAGTTTTTAGAAAAAAAACCAAAAATTTAAAAAAAAAACAACTCATGTATGATAAATTAATAATGAGATTCAGAAAGTGATCAAAATAATCATACCATTTCCATAGTGGATTGAGATTGATCTCCTAAACTTGAAATGATTCAAATGAATACCCTTTCAACAAAAAAAAAAAGTCTCATTCGCGATTTGGGTGGTAGGGTTTTAGGTTTTAGCTTACGGTAGGTTGGGGATTGGGTTTTGAAAGATTAGGCCTATTATTAAAAAACTGATTTTTTTTTTTTAAAAAAGGAACCAAAACGACGTCGTTTTGATGAGTAATTTTTTTTTTTGAAAAAAACACATCTCGGCGCCTAGCGGTGACTTGAGCGCCTAGGCACCGACTTGACCGACTAGGCGCCGACTTGACCGATTAGGCGCCGACTTGAGCGCCCACCCGATTTATTGGCCGATTTGCAAGTTTTCTCCTCGGTTAGGTGGCGCCCGCCTAGCCCGAGTTTTAGAACACTGATGAGAATATTGTAGTTTAGATCTCCTATTTTTAATGATGTTTGTTTTTTATTATATATAAATGAAGGGGGATCTTGTGAGACCACCCTCCTAAAAATAGGAATCCAGGAAATTAAATATAGTAACTGCTTCCTAAAAATTAGGGACATGATTTTGTATTGATCACGCCCCCATAATCAAGCGATTCACTTTTTCTTTTTCTCTCCTTCCCATTCGAACCCCGCAAATTATTCAAATATGACAACAAAATCGTGCAACAATAATGAAAGTATACAATTACACGAAACTAACTATACATTAGTTTCTGCTTCCTAAAAATATCTTGTGAGACCACCCTCCTAAAAATAGGAATCCAGGAAATTAAATATAGTAACTGCTTCCTAAAAATTAGGGACATGATTTTGTATTGATCACGTCCCCATAATCAAGCGATTCACTTTTTCTTTCTCTCCCTTCCCATTCGAACCTGCAAATTATTCAAATATGACAACAAAATCGTGCAACAATAATGAAAAGTATACAATTACACGAAACTAACTATACATTAAATATTACTAAGTATACATAAATAATTAACTAAGTATACAATTAAACTAAGCTACCTATAAATTAAAACTTTAATAAGTATACAGAAATATTTAACTAAGTGTACAATTACATTGAACTAATTATACATTAAAATAATACTAAGTATACAGAAACATTTAACTAAGTATACAATTACGCTGAATTACTTATATAACAAGTATACAATTCCATTGAACTAAATATACAAATCCACAGAACTAAGTATACAAATTCACTAAATTACTTACTAAACTATTTATATAATTAGGATTACGATTCCACTGAATCAAGTATACAAATCCACTGAACTAAATATACAATAAAACATGATTAAGTATATAAGTCCACTGAACTAAGTATACAATAAAACGACTGTTCACAAATATGGTGGAAAAAAGTATCAATTTTGAAAAAACGCTTGAAGTTGATGATTTTTCCTCCCTAAAAATCGGGTAACTGAAAAGGTAGGATTATGTTTCCTTAAAAATAGCTAATAACCATCCAATTAACATAATAAAAGTACAATTATACCCTTATATGCCTAAATTAACTAAAATGATCTACATCATCCAAAATTTTAAATTAAAAGTCTATAAGTGTTCTTATGGACTAACCTAAAGGGATTGGTCTCATTTGAACCAATCCCTATAAATGAATACCACAAAGACAATAGTCTTTGACACAACATATTTACATGGTGAATTAAAACACCAAAGGCAAAATTATAATTTTAGTCCTCCAATTATAAGGGTTTGCATTTTGGTCTTGCCAAAATCGCAATTTGCGTAAAAGTCTCATAACTTTTAGAATACTCGCAATTTCAGTATTAAACATGCCGAAAATGGGAAAATTAGCCGGAATTGAACTGAATTCAAGAACTCACATCCTACAACTGAAAGGAAAGCATGATTTGATGATGACACACATTCTGTTATATGATTATGTGATGACACGTGTATAATATGACATCATTCTGCACACGTAATATTTATTGATTCTATTAAAATAGAAGATAAAACATTAAATGCAATAGAGGATCTCAGTTGCCTAAACAAGCTAGAAGTGTTATAAATGCTAATCATTTTTACGCTTAAGGACAACAAGAATCACAATGGATTTATCGTTGTCAGGGTTCACAAAAACCGGTGAAGCTATAAGTTTCTTCGTATAAAGGTCGAACAATTCGTCGATGATTTCACTTTCAAAATGATTTGTCAGCATTCTTTCAAGGCCTGCCCTGAAAAACGATGCACGGGCATTGGCGCTGGGCAATGTGTACTTTCCCGGGTTGTTTAGAATCTCCATTCTTTCAATGCTGAAACTATGGCTCCTCCCAATTATGGCCTTCAGCTGTTGTGGGGTGGTGAAGTAGAATGGGAGGTTGAATGAGTCTACTTTTGCTTTACTCAATCTACCCTGTAACAACATTAATTGGCGGTATTAGGGAATTTTCTTAAACTAAATGATGAATATTATATAAGATTTTTTTAACTAATTAAAACAAAAGAATAGATGGAATTTTAAATCACGCATGATAAATATGATTATATTATGTTAGACCATTTCCAGTAATGTGCACTAATTTGGGGTAGAGTTTGCACTCCATTTCCAATAATTTGCACTATTTATGCACTAAAAAAGGAATATTCAATAAGATTACTTCTTTTATTAATTTAATATTGATATTTATTACTTTATAATTGACAAAATAGTATATAAGTAATTTTATTTTATATAATATTTATTAAAAAATTATCTTCAAAGTTAATTAAATTAAAAAATGTAAAATTTAATGAAATTAATGCAATAGATTAAAATAAAATTTTAAATAATGCATAAACATTATTACAATAAAATTTATAATTTTGTGTATAGTATATTATTATTCAATTACACACCATATTATTTAAAAAAATATCACATGTAATTGAAGTAATTTTAATATTGTATTATACTAATTTCAAATTAATAAAAATAAATTTTAAAGGGAATTAGAAAAAGGAAAAAGAAAGAAAGAAATAAATAAAAAGTAGCGAATGAAAAGTGCAGCGCCACAAATAGTACTACACTGCTCAAATCACATAATAGTGCAACTATGTAGCACTGTGCTAGAGCATGAAAAATAACACCAAGCTCCACTCTAATGTAGTGTTGGAGTTGGTCTTAGTGACACATAATTGCGTAATTGGTGTCCAATTGGTAATATTTTTTCAAGTCTTAGTCAAGTGTCACCTAAGTTTCCATTAAGCAGAAATTATTTTTTTCCCAAATAAAAATATCCACATAAGTACAGCCTGGTGTCCACATTGACTTGTTATAGGCAGTAACCATACCAAGATTCTGATTTTTTTTCCCACTTTTAAAGGACAAAATTCAAAGTACAAAAAAAAAAAAAAAAAAAAAGAGGACCGAATCTCTAAGCACATCCATTTGCATGATTAAAAAAAAACAAATTCGCCAAAATATTTCAATGAAACAACTCTGTGCTACATGAACTAATAAGGCTTAATTGCAATTTTGGTCATGTAAATATAAGGGATTGACATATTTGATCATGTAAGATCTTATGTAGAATTTTGTCCTCAGAATTAAAAGGGTGACATACTCGACATATTTGATCATGTAAAGATGCTATATAGCAAATTAGGTCCCGCAAATTTTCATTTTTGTGCAATTTATGTCCTATAAGTCTTATTTTTGTGCAAATTTGGTCCCAAATGGGTAAGTCATATTTCATCATTTGAGGACCACAATTGCACCAAACTTAACTTATGGGACCAAAATATTAAAAACAATCAAATTTGCAGGTCCAAAATTGCTACATAAAGATACTTAATGGACCAAATATGCTAATTTTTAATATATATATATATATATATATATGGGACCAAAATTCTACACATAATAATTACATGACTAAATATGCCACCTCCTTGTATATATATAGGACCAAAACCGCAATTTAGCCAACTAATAATAGAGTGTTGTAGTAGCTAGTTACCTGTTTGGCCATGTCCATGAGGCAAGATCCAGGAAGGTTGAGATCCGGAAGGAATAGTGTATTCTATTTCAAGGTTCCAAAATTCAGTACTCAGCCCACTAGAAAGGCCATTAGCCCTCCGCCCACCATTTCAATCAGCTCGGATTTCAAGAATGACTCAATGTCCCCGGAATATTGTTCCAAATAAGCCTCACAAACTTCCTTTTTGTCTCCTGTGTATAAAATCTCACCTCGTTCCAGCCTAGGAGAATCTCTGTCTCGCCACGCTTTGGAATCTCCGTCACCCAATGGAGAGACCAAAGAGTAACCAAAGTGAAGAGAATGTTCCCAGGAGGCGGCCGTGAAAATCCCCGGCACGCAACTACCGGTAAGGCTAGGTTGGATGGGAGTGAACGAAAAGGGTGTTGAAATCGTTTGTGACGACGTCGTTGAAGTAAACGTAAAATTCGGGGATTTTGGTATATTCCAGGTTTTGCTTGATGGCCTGAGTGATGAATTGCATGACTGGAAATGAGTTGTGGCCTGTTGAGCACCCAAAATCAGCAATAGTACATGAGCCATGTTTGATGTCTAGCTTTGTAGCGATTTCTTGTTCGATGATTGGTTTTGCAACATCTATTATTCCTCTCTGTACAATGACACAGGACGGGATAATTGGAAGATAAATAATCTTCGAAATAAAACAAAACTTAATCGATAATGCAAAATATTGATTAAAACAACTCGAAATACATGGCCTAAAAAGTACTTAAATTAAAGAAGCCAAAAACCTTAAACAAATTCAAATTTAAAAGGAAACAAAATTCTAAAAAACTAGGAAACTTAAATGGGTCTGATACACATCCTCGACTCGTTCTATATCTTCAAAAATTCTCAATTTTGTATATTGCATTATTTCGACCAAGTTTCTGATATAGTGAGGTGTAGGTTCAAATCATGTAAAAGAAATTAAATCAAATCAAATCAAGGCAACATTTAATATATGTGCACTAGGGGTGGGCATTCGGGGTCGGGTTTTCGGGTACCCGACCGGAAAATTACCCGATCGGGTCGGGTATTTTAAAAAAAAAATCGGGGTTCGGGTACCCCGATACCCGACTTTTAAAGTCGGTTCGGGGTTCGGGTTCCTTAAGTGGAACCCGTATAACCCGATCGGGTACCCGTCAATTTTAAAAAAAAAATTAAAAAACTTAGCCTCCCCATTTGACTGATTGACCATGAATTAAAAAAAACACCCCATACCATACGTCTCTGTTGCTGCTGCCTGCTGCTGTTAGTGCTGGGTTTGCAAAAACAATTACACAAACATAAAACACACCTCTTAGGGTTTGGAGAAGAATCGAAAATAGAGATGGAGAGGGGCAGGGGTTCCCGGCGCGGCAGACACATCCTTCCTCCAGCAGTTCCCGGCGCGGCAGGCAGTGGTTCGTCTCCGGCAGGCGGCAGCGGCAGGTAATCTTCTTCCCCTTCTCCTTCCATTTCTCTTCCCTACTTATTTAGAATCAAAATTCGAAAAATTATGAGTTTTTTTATTTTAATTTCTGGTGTAAATTCGAATGGGCTCAATAAAAATTATCTCCAATTTTAATTATATTGTTAATTTAAAATCAATGAATATCTCCAATTCGAATGAGTTTTTTGTGCCCAGCCCACAGGTTTTTTTTAAAAAAAAAAAAAAATGAAATACAGGTACCCGAAACCCGACTGGGCGGGTACCCGGTTTTTTCGGGTACCCGACATGTCGGGTACCCGCCCTACTCGGTTCGGTTTCGGGTATCAAAAAATGCCACCCGACGCCATCGGGTACCCGACCCGAAAACCCGAAAACCCGACCCGATGCCCACCCCTAATGTGCACACATGTATCATAATACAATAATTAATGTACCTGGTAGGAGGAGTTTTGGACATAGCTAAGAGGACCATCTCCAGCATTCATGGCGTAGAGGGATTGTTTATGTTTTAACAAAGCTCTGTTCTGGAAATATTGAATATTGTTTGTGATTTATAATTCTCCATTATGAGAACTATTTATAGTCCTATATATAATATATGTGCACTTATTTAAGCTGCAGTACATGTTTTCTCGTGTTTCATAAATTAAGTTACGTATAAATTAAATAATATATTTAACTATTACTCAACAAATGAAAACTCTCAAGTCAGCTGGTTTATATATATTATTGCGTGACTACATACTTCATCTACGTACTGATGTTCTAATTTTAATTATTTTTCAATGTGTACGCTACAATAAAGAAACGAGGGGTTAGTAACGAAAAAATGAAGCAATGATATTAAAATTGATATTAATGTATTAGGTGATAATAACGTTTCACAAGAATGATCATCACAATTGTAATGTGGACAAGAATTGCCTAAAAAAAGTTATTATTATATATTGATAATATTTAATTGCCGGTGCAAGAAAGCACAAACAAGGAGTACTGGCTCCCGGTAGACTTCTAGGCAGAGTGGACATGGATAAACCGATCCGACACCCGAATAAGAGAAGATTCTAAGACTGTGTTTGTATGAGACTATACAGTGGAGGAGAGTTATGTTTGAAAAATTTAATAGGTACTACTAATACCAACAATTATGCATCTTCTTTTCAGGCGCTCATCTCAAAGAAATTTCAAGTTTACGTCTTTGGCCCAGAGTAATTATGGGATTGGTGAACCCTAAGTCGCTCCTCGGGTGCGTGTGAGTAAGAGCGCTGGAAGGACTCATGTTAGTTTGTGACAATCATCGATCTGGAAGGCGGGTCGTTGAACTCCAATTAAGACAACTTATTTTTATTTTTGTTTTTATATTTCTGCATATAATACTTAAAATTTCCATTATTATCTCGGCCAAATTTTTATTCAATTAAAATTGTTATATATTATGGAGGGTGATGAGGCATAAAGTAGGTCGTGTGGCCTGAATGGTCGAGCTTATTCTTATTGAGAAGGATCAAGTCTAGTCACTTTAGCTACTGCATCAAGCTGAAATGATAAGGCATATATCAAAGTCTTTGTGTGTGATAAGGCGAGGTGAACAACTAATTATTCTGATGTGCTAGCAAATTTATGCACTCTTGATACTTCGTTGCATTCAATAATCTTGCATGACTTAATAAGCATCGGAGGGTTTTGTTGGAAAAATCTTTCGACCCTCTTCTAACATCTGTTTTTATAGGCATTCAGCGATAAAGTGAGGGATTCCGAAGTTCGTGGTGTGGCGGCGCAAATTTTTGCACTCTACCGAGGGCTTTCTTATAATTAAATCATTAATATCAAGAAGCCACGGTCTCTATTCTCTCCCCAACCCGAACAATGCCAAATATTTCACTACGAATGTAGTGATTAATTTTTAATTTCTTTTTATTTTATGGAAAAAATTACGGATTGTCATCACACAAAAAAATTAAAAACAACCGCATGAGAAAGATGCATATTAGTCTCTCTCGCAGAAATAATGTATATTTTTTCCCAATAAATGTACATTGTACACTGATAATTTAATGTGGACAAATTGAGGGGACCGAACAAACGTGGATTCCTCTGCTATAATAGCTTTTCTGTTTTATACACATAATGACAATGCCTTTAAGTATATATGAAAAAAAAAAAACTTAATTAGGGCTTAAAAAAAGTATAAGGTTGCAATATTATTGCAGTTCACACATGGAACCTGACAGGTATTATTTATTAAGTATTACAATATAAGACCATGCATATCGCCTATCTGAATCATATATCACGTTTCAACAATGATATATGTCGTGTGCTAGATGAAGATTAATTGTAATACGTCATTCCATATATAAAATTCTTAGTAGAAAAAATGAACAATTATAATAAAAGTACTTGAAGCTGATTGTAATCTTTTATGATCTATCCCACATGGGATAAGAACAGGAATAAAGAACAACATTTAAGAAGCCAAGTATATTTATATAATATCTTTGATCAAGTGGTTGAGAGTTCAACTTGAAGTCGGATTTGTGAGTTTGGAGGTATTTTAGAATCGTGCATCTATATTTCGTTGGTGTATTATTATTTTAAAGTGTCTTATGTTTTATAAATATATAATTAAATTGCAATTCAATAAAGTCGTTAGACCAAACGTAGAAGCTTTAGTCTAAAAGGTCTAACACTAGCTATGGGCTCTAAAGCTTTAGTCTAAAATTAGTTTTGAGTTGAAGGACATTTCAAGATAGAACATTGAATAGCCCAACAATACTTGTGCATACAATGTATGTTCATAAGACGAGAATGTTGCATTTTATTTTCATCAATCTTATGACATAAGTACATACATACGTGTGCTTGTAAGAAAACAAGTTCACTAACCATGATCTAATGGAAATATCTGGAAGTTTTAACTGTTGAACTAAGAATTTTCTTATTGCGGTATATAGTACATGATTAATCCTTGGATTTGAGCCACATTAGTAGCATTTGTGTACACTATATAGCATGGAGGTTTGTCAGTAGCCAACGTAGAATTCGACTTGTTCGATGACATGAGAATCTCAATCCCTCATTTAGTCCATAATAACAAATCTATTGAGGGCTTGTTTGTGAATCTAGATAGGAAATGATTAGCCCATCTATCCAATATTGTCCTTTGTTTGGCGTATGCATTACCGACCGGAGATTAATTTGATGACCAGGACTAAATCCTCCAAATGCTTGATAAGTTTGTCCAACCCCCACCACAAGATTATTTTATCGTCACCTTTACATGGACTTGTTTTTCCAGTTTTGCCCTTGGTTTAATTGTGTGGGGAAATATTGAATAATTGAGGGAGAGGTTATTCAGTCATTCACACTATTATCCTTAGTAATCATTGTTGGCAAACAAAAGATTGTATAATAGTCCCTTGTGATAAGGCTTCATTCATAAATCTCAAACGCAAAAGTTTTTATCCATGTACATTTTAATTCTATCCTATCACAAATATTTATTGAATCCCATCAACAAAAACAAATGAGTCCAGACGCTATTTGGATGGAGTAATTCTATAATGGATTTCAAATTCTTGAAAGCTATTCTTGGAGTCATTTTGGAGGATTATCAAATTCATTTTTTATGGAATTATTTAAAATCCTTCCCTCGAATCCAAATCCAAATCTTCACATCCAAATGTAACCTTAAATAATTATTTATTCAAACAATCTTAGTTAATCATTCTTGTAAAGAAAAATTAAGTATGAAATAATTTTAATAACGGTATGTTTTGGGGACTGAGCGGAAATGTATAATTAACAACAACATGTAACACTAGGGAATCGATAATGGTAATTTGGTTAAGACAATCAAGCCCATACCAAAAGTACGGGCGGAGTTCGATTCCCATCACCCATTCCCCCAGTATATGTACTAAAAAAACAACACATAACATTGAAAGCAATGCTAATCCGTTTTACGCTTGAGGACAACAAGAATCGTGGTTGTTTTATCATTGTCGGGATTCTGAAAAATGGGTGAAGCTGCAATTTTCTTCGTATACAATTCGAACAACTCGTCCATAATTTCACTTCCAAAATGATCTGTCAACAATCTCCCAAGGACTGCCCTGTAGACTACTGCACGCGCATCAACGCTGGGTAATGTGTACTTTCCAGGGTTGTTTAGAACCTCCATTCTTTCAATGCTGAAACTTTGGCTCCTCTCCAATATGACCTTCAATTGTTGTGGGGTGGGCAAGTAGAATGGGAAGTTGAATGAGTCTACTTTTGATTCACTGAATCTTCCCTGCAACAACACTCGCATTAGGGAAACATTGGCCTATGTTTAGAGCTGGCAAAATTAGCCCAGTCCGTATGTAGAATTGGTTTGTGCTTCATTTTTAGATATTCGAAAGTTATCTAGACTACTTTGGTTCAACTCGAATACTCGAAGCCTACGAAATCATGTGCAAATATTGCTCATGAGTTGGGTTGAGCTACACAAAGCGCACGATTGTCTAATAAAATTTTGGCCCAGCCCGATGTTGTTGCATAGCCCGATGGGCTCACACTAGGCTGGTCCGACCGACCTATTGACTATTCTGTCTATGTTGTTTTCACTACAACAAACTTGTTTTTTACGGGCAAAAAATATGAAAGTATGTCATATCATGCATGTAGTAATTAGGAATTTATTTTGAATATAAATTGTGATATATTACTCACGTTTCACATCTTATTTTAACAGCTTATAAAATTATTTAAAAAAAAATTACAACCCAATCTCAAAAAAAAAGATTCTCTAATTCAAGAAATCATTTTTTTTTTTGTAAAGTATAAACAGCAAATTAGTGGCACATGCAATGGTTGTTGGAGTACGTTGTAATTACCTTTTTAGCCATGTCCATGAGGCAAGATCCGAAAAGGTTGATTTCAGAAGGGATAGTGAACTCTGTTTCAGGGTTCCAAAATTCAGGTTCACCAGGGACTACAATGGCCATTAGCCCTCCACTTACCATTTCCACTGCCCTGGCTTCCAGAAACGACGCAACTTCATCACCAAATTGATTCAAATACGCATCACAAACATCCTTTCTCTCTCGTGTACAGTAAACTCGCCCTCTGTTCCACGCCGGCGAATCTCTGTCCGCCACCGCCCTCGGCACCTCCGTCAGCCACTGGAGTGACCAAGATGAGTAACCGAAGTGAAGAGACGATTCCGGCAGGAGGCGGCCGTGGAAGTCCCCCGGCACGGCGGCTGCACGGTAAAGCCTGTCGCGTGGGAGCGAAGCGAAGAGGGTGTTGAAATCGTTCGTGACGACGTCGTTAAAGAAAACGTGAAATTCGGGATTTTGGGCGAGGATGTTTTCAGTTTTCGCTTGATGGCATGAGTGATGAATTGAATGGCGAGAAATGAGTTCCGGCCGGTTGAGCAGCCGAAATCGGCGATGCAGAAGCTATTTGAGTTGGTTGAAGTGAGGTGTTGGACGACGTCGTCTAGCTTTGTGGCAATCTCTTCTTCGATGATTGGCTTTGTAACATCTACTGCTCCGCCCTGCGACAGAAGTTCGAAAATTGATAGATTTGGAGCTAAAAATTTCGAATACATAATAACAAATAATTCATTGAAATTGCATTTGGATCCAAGGATTTTGATTTGAGGTGACGATGACTATTCAGCACAATTAATATCCATTGTATAATGAATTCATCCACACAAGTTTAATGGATTTCATGAAATTCTTTAGCTTCAATTTCATCAATTCAGAGAAAGCCTTAGATTGTTTCGATAATTTATAATAAAATGGATTCCAAATCATTGTGTTTTACGCAATCAGTCATTTTGATGGATTTCAAATCCAATCTTACGAGTGAAGTATATGTTCAGATTCTATGGACAAAACATAAATAATTATTCTCCCCTTCCTCCAACTTTCATATACAAATCAAGACAGCATACATACATACATTAGAATATATTTGTACCTGGTAAGAGGAGTTTTGGAAGTAGCTATTAGGTCCATCTCCATCATTCATGGCATTGAGTGCTACTGTATGTTTCAACAAAGCTCTCTTATGGATATGAGGTCCAATAATGGAAGCCATTTTTTTCATAAACTGCATCTCACCTGTTTTCTGCAATATTTGTTTGATACTAATTAGCCATTATGATAACTATTTGAAGTTGTGAACATACTTGTTTAGTTAGTAGCATTATTAGTACATAATTAATTAATTTCTGTGTTCTATAAATTATATTTTAATTGCTGGATAATATAAATAATTACTCAACAAATTAATGAAACCTCTCTCAACAGGTTTGTATGATTGCCCGTGATACTTCATTTATTCTCGTCACATTTACCCAAATTACTTTTTATATGTCTATGCTACAAACAAGATAATAGGCCAAGAGGGGTTAGTACTGATAAAGAAAAAAAAAAAGGATGATGATTGTCGATGCCTTAGGTCATAATAGCTTATATTTTATTACAACAATAATTTTTATAATTCTACTAGCTAGCTATATAGTGACAAGAAGAGTGAATATTTAATTAAATGACAACAATTATAATAAAGTTATCTCGATATGTTTGTTGTCATCACTAAATTTAAGGTAAAATTGTTTTTGTTGGCTAAAATTTGGTAAAGATTTGTATGTGAAGAAAATGGTCAGGATTGTGTATAGACAAAGTCAAGCCTGTATTGATACTGATCTCCGCAAAGACGAAAACGCCCGTATACTAGTGCTTACTGCATTCGGTAGCTCGCTCTAAGATACAACGACTTATTCGGGTTCGGTTAGAAGCACAACAAAACGGAACAACAAATGAACAATAAGTTGTTCTCAACTTTCAAGCTTTTGAAGGTAGGAAGTCAATATGCTCGTATGATGCAAATGACAAAGTTATTATCCGAAGTTTTTCGTGTCCATATTCATCTGCAGGGCTTCAATAATATAGGCAATGAAGTGCCCGTCAGACGGAAAATCGCGTCTCAGTAGGCTCGAAAAGATATTTTTTCATCAACAGACGCACTTTGCAGGGGAGCACGCGACTTGACGCACGGTCGCGGCGCGCCGCCCCGTCTTGTGATGCTCCAACGTTCTAAGATGGCACACGACCGGATGCACGGGTCGTGGCAATGCTCGAACTTCGGGGAGTAGACGACCCGACCGCACGGGCCGTGCTCCCGCCAAACCTTTTCCCAGGTTGAACTCGATTTAATTAATTACAAAAATTAATTAAATCCATTTAATTTAATTAATTACAAAAATTAATTAATTAATTATTTTAAAGGTTTTTGGTCCAAAAAGAATAAGGGCCTTGAAGCCCAAACCAAGCCCAGGCCCGCGACTGACCCGCCGAGCCGGCCGGGTGGGCGGACGGGGCGCACAAGACGCGCGTTTGTGCTTTGAACCAAACCCACAAGATGTAGTCCTCACCCTTTAGAAACTTGGGTGCCCCCAGGGCCCAAACCCATATGTCCAACTTGGGATATATTAAGTGTGTAACTTTGCCTCCTTTTTCCTATGTGGGATGGAGCATCTCTCCTCCCCCACATTTTCCATTTTCATACCATTTATTTGTATTAAGTGGCTAATTTCTAAAGCATTAATTTCTCGTTCACCTAAGGAATCGGTTTTGAGAAATTCCAAATGTTATTCTCATCTACTCTCTTAGTAGAATTTTTATAAATAATTTTATTATATTTTTCACAAATAGAAACCACTTAATTAATTGGTCAAAATCGGGTCAACACCCAATTTCTCAAAGACCAATTCCAACAATCCCCACATGAATGAAATTAATGAATGCGTGTATGCAGATTCACTTGAAAGTCTCGTGAATCGTTATTGATCGGGATAGGTAGCTTGTGGCTTTGAACATTCCTTAGTAAAATACTATCGGATTTACTAGTTGCTTAGTGACGCGATGTTTTGAACTACTCAGCCGTTTGTGTAAACCAAGACAACAGTACTTACACAATAACAACTCTAACACTTATTGTTCTCACGATGTGTCCATTTCGGCCCTGGACCATATCTTAGGTTCATAAGCGTTTCTTTTTGAAGCGGCCATTACTTCTCACTTATATAGGTGATCTCCTATTGAAGAGTATCCTGCAATACTCCACCTTTCGGTATAGGTATCATTAAAAGTCTTAACTTAACCTCACCACATTCAGCAGGTTTAAATACAAATACACTTGGAGGTATCGAGAATGAGCTAACATATTTTCCAAGTGTTCAGCTGAACATTCATAACTTAGTTGTCCCATTGAACCATGGTCTTGGAATCTCCAATTCACAAGGTTAGGTTACCGCTATGAACATTCTTTAAGTTGTGGATTTTAAACCCATTCCCCTTAACAGTTTATACAGTTGATCTCGATTTATGCCTTTCGTAAGCGGATCCGCAAGGTTTTCCTTTGACTTCACGTAGTCAACCGAAATAACCCCATTCGAAATCAACTTTCTAATGGTATTGTGTCTCCGATGTATATGTCTAGACTTACCATTATACATACCGCTTTGTGCCCTTCCGATTGCTCATTGATTATCACAGTGTATCATAACAGCAGGCACAGGCTTATTCCAACACGGAATATCCTCTAGGAAGTTTCTAAGCCATTTAGCTTCTTCTCCAGCTTTATCCAAAGCAATGAACTCGGATTCCATAGTGGATTGAGCTATGCACGTCTGCTTAGAAGACTTCCACGACACCGCTCCTCCACCTATTGTGAAAACAAATCCACTTATGGACTTGGAGTCTTTTGTGTCTGATATCCAATTGGCATCACAATATCCTTCTAATACTGCTGGATATCTTGTATAAAATATTCCATATTTCATGGTATACATTAAATATCTAAGTACCCTTGTCACGCTTTCCGGTGATCCGTACTCGAGGTTACTTGTGAACTACTTAGTTTACTTACTGAATATGCAATGTCTGGTCGTGTACAATTCGTTAAGTACATCAGACTGTCAATTACTCTTGCATATTCCAGTTGAGAAACTGGTTCGCCTCTATTCTTGGCCAAGTGTAGACTTTAAGTCTACAGGTGTCTTAGCCGGAGGACTATCAAAAGCATTAAACCTTTTGAGTATGCTTTCGACATAATGGGACTGTGACAAGACAATTTCATCTGAAGTTCTAGAGATTTTAATTCCTAAAATAACATCAGATAATCCCATATCCTTCATGTCAAAGTTCTTCTTTAGTCTTCATGATTAAATCATGACTACTTCCCGTAATCAACATATCATCTACATAAAGGCATACTATGACGTAATTATTTGTAGTACATTTAATGTAGACACACTTGTCACATTCGTTGATCTTGAAACCGTTTGACTTCATAGTAGAGTCAAACTTTTCGTGCCATTGCTTAGGTGCTTGTTTTAGTCCATAAAGTGACTTAACAAGTTTACACACCTTTCGCTCTTGACCGGTGCAACATACCCTTGGGTTATTCCATATAAATCTCTCTTCAAGTTCACCATTCAAGAAGGCGGTCTTAACGTCCATTTGATGTATCTCAAGGTTATGCAAAGCTGCAATAGCAATGAGAACACGAATGGACGTAATCCTCGTGACAGGAGAATATGTATCGAAGAAGTCATATCCCTCCTTTTGTCTAAACCCTTTAGCTACCAAACGGGCTTTATACTTGTCAATAGATCCATCTGCTTTATATTTCCTTTTAAGGATCCACTTGCATCCCAAAGGTTTGCAACCCGGTGGGAGATCAACCAACTCCCAAGTGTGATTTTGCATGATGGAATCTATCTCATTATTGATAGCTTCTTTCCGCAGGAGAGGAGCTTCGGACTAGACAATGCTTCTTGAATAGTTGGGTTCGCTTTTCTAACATATAAGTTAGAAAATCAGGACGAAAAGACTTAGCTATTTTTGTCCTTTTACTGCGTCTTGGTTCCTCTTCATCATCACTTTAAGGTAATCTTGCAGTATCATAAGTCCGTTTACTCGAACTTTCTTCTTTCCGTTCTTTGTTTGGAAAGATATTCTCGAAGAATACAACATTCCTTGATTCAATGATCATACCTTCATTTATATCAGGAATTGCTGACTTGTGCACTAAGAAGCGATATGCACTACTATTATTAGCATATCCAATGAAAGCACAATCGATCGTATTCGGACCGATTCTTACTTGTTTCGGCTTAGGTACTTCGACTTTAGCCAAATACCCTCACACTTTGAGGTATTTATATGACAGTTTACGTCTCTTCCATAACTCATATGGAGTTTCGTTTTTACCTTTGTGTGGGATCTTATTAAGAATGTAGTTTGCAGAAAGTATGGCTTCCCCCCACAAGTTTTGGGGTAAGCTAGAACTTAACAACATCGCATTCATCATCTTCTTAAGAGTACGATTTTTGCGTTCTGCAACACCATTTGATTGGGGTGAGTAAGGTACAGTCGTTTGATGAATTATGCCCGCTTCCGAGCAAAATTCTTCAAACGGAGCAACATACTCTCCGCCTCTATCACTTCGAATCATCTTAATTTTCAGATTAAGTTGATTTTCAACTTCATTCTTATAAGTCTTAAAAGCTACTAAAGCTTCATCTTTGCTTTTCAAAAGATAGACATAACAATATCTTGTGCAATCGTCTATAAATGTTATGAAATACTTTTTCCCACATCGGGTTTGCACAAGTTTTAAATCACACACATCTATATGAATTAACTCGAGTGATTTGGTACTTCTCGTTACCGAATGAAACGTGCTTTGGTCAATTTTGCTTCAACACAAATTTCGCATTTGTCTTGTGAATCGGTTTTAAACGTAGGTATTAATTCCGCATTCACTAACCTTTTAATTGTGTTGAAGTTTACGTGTCCTAATCTATCATGCCATAAATTAGAACAATCCAACAAGTAAACAGAAGTAACGTTTTTATTCTTCGCCTCTTGGCGAAAAACAGATATTACAGACATTTTAAACAGGCCTTTATCAAGGTAACCTTTACATAAAAACTGACCATTCTTGGTCATTACAAACTTGTCGGACTTAAATACTGGTCTAAAGTCGGCCTTGCTAAGCAAAGGACTGAAAACCAAGTTCTTGCGGATGTCTGGGACATGCAGCACATCTACAAGCGTAAGCTCCTTCCCGGAAGTCGTCTTGAGCACCATCTTTCCAAGCCCAACGATGTTGGAAGTCGAAGAGTTCCCCATGAACAACTTTCTTCCATTAATTGGTGTGTAGGAAGAGAACATCTCCTTGTCGGCACAAATGTGACGAGTAGCCCCGGTATCTATCCACCATTCTCTTAGGTTATCCACCATATTGACTTCAAACACAACAGCAGATAGATCGAGCTCCGACAAGTCTATTGGAACCGACTTGTCCTCCGTCACATTGGCTTGTTGGTTGCCACCTTGATTGCCCTTCTTTAGGTGTCGGCAATCATTTGCCATGTGGTTCGGTTTGCCACAATTGTAGCAATTCCCCTTGAACTTTTTGGCTTTTCTTTTTTCCTTCCCGGAGTGCTTGCGTTTCTTGCTAGTGCTCGATTCTGCAAGGTTAGCCTTAGCCTCCATTCCAGACTTGCTGGATTTCACATCTGATTTTCGGTTGTCTTCTTCGATGCGAAGCCGAACAATCAGATCCTCAATCCCCATCTCTTTGCGCTTGTGCTTGAGGTAGTTTTTGAAATCCATCCACAATGGCGACAACTTTTCGATAATTGCAGCCACTTGAAAGGATTCATTCAAAATCATCCCTTCAGATACTAAGTCGTGAAGGATGATTTGAATCTCCTGAACTTGGCTGATCACCGTCTTGGTGTCAACCATCTTGTACTCGAGGAATTTGCCGACAATAAATTTCTTTGTGCCGGTATCTTCCGTCTTGTATTTCTTCTCCAAGGATTCCCACAGTTCCTTGGACGTCTTGAACGTGCTATAAACATTGTAGAGAGTGTCGTCTAGCCCGTTCATGACGTAGTTGCGACATAGAAAATCGCTGTTATGCCAAGCATCCACAGCGATTCTCCGGTTGTTGTCAACTTCGTCTTCTCCAATGGCAATAGGGGGTCGTCTTTCAGAAAACGAGCCAACCCCAAAGTGGTGAGATAGAACATCATCTTTTGTTGCCAACGTTTGAAGTCGGTGCCGGAAAACTTGGGCGGCTTTTCGCCGTGAGCGGGAGCAGCAACCGTGGGTGTGAACGATATCGAACTGGATGCCATCGTCTTCAACAAAGGTTTCTGTATGTGAAAAAAATGGCTGGGATTTTGTATAGACAAAGTCGAGGCCTGTATTGAATACAGTCTCCGCAAGACGAAAATGCCCCGTATACTAGTGCTTACGGTTCCCGCGCTCGCCTCTAAGATACAACGACTTATTCAGTTCCGGTTAGCAGCACAACAAAACCGGAACAAACAGTGAACAACAAGTTGTTCTTAACTTTCAAGCTTTTGAAGGTAGGAAGTCAATATGCTCATATGATGCAAATAAAGGTTATTATCTCGAGTTTTTCGTGTCCATATTCATCTCCGCATGGGCTTCGATAATATAGGCAATGAAGTGCCCGCACGAATATCGCGTCGCTCAGGCTCTAAAAGACACTTTTATCGAACAGATGCACTCCGCACGGGGAGCACGACCAGACGCACGCGCGCGCGCGCTGCCGTCGTGCACGGTACTCCAACGTTCGGCATGGCATGACCAGACGACGGGTGCGCGCCGACCACCGTCGCGGCTTGAAACTCGGCAGTAGCACAACCCGACCGCACGCAAATCTTCGCCCGTCTTGGGCCGAACCTTTTCCAGGTTGAACTCTGATTTAATAATTACAAAAATTAATTAATTAATTATTTTAAAGGTTTTTGGTCCAAAAAGAATAAGGGCCTTGAAGCCCAAGCCCAAGCCCAGGCCCAGGCCCACGGCCCGTGACCCGCCAAAGCCGAGCCCGGCGGCGCGTGTGTTTGAACCAAACCCACAAGAGCATGTAGAGTTCTCATCCCTTTAAAAACTTGGGTGCCCCTGGCCCAAACCCATATGTCCAACTTGGGATATATTAAGTGTGCAACTTTGCCTTCCTTTTCCTATGTGGGATGGAGCATCTCTCCTCCCCCACATTTTCCATTTTCCATACCATTTATTTGTATTAAGTGGCTAACTTAAAGCATTAATTTCTCATTCACCGGAATCGGTTTTGAGAAATTCCAAATGCTATTCTCATCTACTCTCTTAGTAGAATTTAATTTAATTTTTTCACAAATGGAAACCACTTAATTAATTGGTCAAAATCGGGTCAACACCCAATTTCTCAAAGACCAATTCCAACATTTTTTAAGTCTTCAATGTGGACCACTACGTAGATTTAATTCTCACTTTTTTTTATTTTGATATTTAATCCTTTAAGCGAGTTTTTTCAGCTATTTGGTCATGCGACCTGCTATATCAGGTAAAACCCACATGTTGGGCTGAGGTAGAATTTAAAAACAAAAACATATATTTTCATTTATTTTTTGGCTGACTAGCCATAACATATGAAGTGATTTTTGTTCACTTGCATAAATGAACATTGCAAAAATTCGTAATTTTGCATCATTCTAATACTATTTCATAACTTTCAACCAAAAACCATAATTAACAGTAGATCATTGAAATAAGCATGAGTTGCTTCACATGAATGAAAGACTCAAAAAGAAAAGACCTATAAGTATCTGTAATATCTGTTTACATCTTATTGTAACAAACATAGAAACTCTTGCAAACCTATTACAGAATAAATACAGAACAGTTAAATAATAAAGGAACTTATTCTTTGCTTGATACAAAACAGTTTAATAATAATGAAATAGATGCAATATTTTCTTCATGGCTCATCAAGCAATGGACGTTGAGCGTCTAGCGAATAGGCAGTGTTGGTATCCAAATCCATACTTTCAGAGATGGAAGAGAAATCATAAGACTCATGATCAATCTCAGATGTGTGGTTCTGATCTCTGCTGTCATCTTGTCGATTCTGCATATAAACCGGACCTTCAGCATTTGAATTCCTTCTAACTCGACCGCAACTTCTTTCATCGTTGGCCTTCTCTTGCCATTTAAATGCAGACATCTCCTAGCAAGTTGAGCAACAGCCACAATTTCTTCCTTGCTGCCCTCTGTGAGGACCCTTGGGTCAACAATCTCAAATGAAAGATTTTCTTCCATTGAATGCAAGAAATGTGTAGCTAAACTCTTTCCCACTTCGGCTCTAACTGACGAGATCGCTTTCTCCCCAGTTAAAAGCTCAACCATAATGACACCGAAACTGTAAACATCACTCTTTTCCGTGAACTGGCTAGACTGGAAGTACTTTGGATCCAAGTACCCGAACGTGCCTAGCACTCGTGTAGTCAAGTGAGTTTGATCGATAGCAATTGACCTTGATGTCCCGAAATCTGAAACTTTGGCGCGATACTTATCGTCCAAGAGTATATTTGTCCACTTGATATCCCGATGATAAATAGGCGCAGATGCAGCAGAGTGCAGGTACGAAAGCGCCCCTGCTATTTCTCGGGCAATTCTCAAACGAATTTCCCAAGATAACGGGAATTCCTCGCTCGGATCATGGACGTGTTGGAAAAGTGTGCCATTCGGGATAAACTCGTAGACGAGAAGAGGAACTTCAGTCTCCAGACAACATCCGAGCAGCTTCACTACATTCCTGTGGTTTATTTGCGATAGAATGACAACCTCATTAATGAAATCTTCAAGATCACCTTCGTCGACCCTCTTGGATTTCTTGAGCGCCACAATTCTACCATCCGTCAGCATCCGTTTGTAGACGGTACCTTGTCCGCCACGACCAAGTATACGATTTTCGTTATATCGATCAGTAGCCTGTGCCAACTCCTTGGAACTAAACAACTTGGTTTTGTCTAGGCCGTTGTCAGTTGCGGACAACTGTTGTTGCAATAACAGGCCGCCATTGCGCTTAAAGAACTTGTGCTTTCGGTTCGCCTTGATTTTCTTTCTAATAGCTTTCGCGGACTTCCAAGAAGCGAGAAGCAAAATTAGCGCGCCAAGCGCGCTGCCAATACTGATGAATGCTATTTTGATACGAGATCTAGTATTGTCATCTGGATACCGACATTCGAAACCTCCTTGTCTGATGGTACAAGTTCCATTTATGCAGTAACCATTCAATCTGGCGCGGCTGCATTCGTCTATATCGGTGCATCCTCCAGTTACAGAGCCGTCCCTGGGGCGGTCGAGGCGGCGCCGCCGCACAGGGCCCCCCTCCGGCGAGGGCCCCCGCCCCAGGATTTTTTTTTAATTTTTTTAAATGGTTTAAATATAGGTTTATGTAAAATAAATACTACTGCATTACAGTGTAAGTGACTTGGTTCAGCGGCCATCACACCTCTTTTCATAAAGTTATCAACTAATATTTACTTTTGATAAGAAATATTCATCTTTAGTTGTTATATTTTAACCATTAGCATGAATTGTGCCAATGTTTATTTTAGAAATCTAAGGGTTCTTTCTCAATTTTTTTTAAATTTAGGGATAATTACAAAGAAAACCTTTGATGTTCGGTCTAATTACAAAAAAAATCCATATATTTTTAAAAATTACAAAAAAAAACCTTTTGATTATATCTTACATTTTCCCATTCATAATCAAAAAATATTGCAAAACCCCTCTTGATCTTTATAAAAATATACAGTTATACACTTAAATTTAAGACAAAAATAAACTTTAGATTCTTTTGGTAATTTAAAAATATCTCTTGGTTTTTTTTGTAATTAGTCCAAACCTCATGGGTGTTTTTGTAATTATTCCTAAATTTTAAGATATATTTAGATTTAGTTGTTTATTTACATTTATTCATTTACTCTTTCAGGTTTCATTTTTTTTTTAGAAGAATTCAGGTTTCATTTTATATGAATAAAGAGGGCCTATTTTTTTTTCCCCACCAGGTCCTTTAAAACATAGGAACGGCCCTGTCCAGTTAGATACGGGTTCCCTTGGTACCCGAAGTAGCAAAAGCAAAATCGTTCGGAAGATACATAATCATTTCCAAAAGGAGAGTATCTTCGGCTACCGTCGGGATATCTGCAGGCTACATTAGAGCGGCCGCAAGGATCAGTGCCATAGAATTCCCACTCGAGTACCAATGGTGCAGATCCAAATTCTTGATCAAATGGATTTAAAGGATGATTTAGAAGGCCTCTGTACCTTGTATAATCCTTTGTAACCATTTACTTTCAACAGGAAAAGCATAACCACAAGAGCTACTATTATTATTCGTGTTAGCTCGATTAATGCTTTGATACGTATACTGAAGCTCCTGGAGTCTCGGTGGGATTGTGGTCTGGCAACAGTTTACACCATTACAACTCGTGTCCGTGGAATTTTCGTCGCATATCGCCATGCAAACCGCCGACTGCGGCTGTCGCGTTAGCGCGCAGCCAGACGGAAATTTGGCAGCCCAAAACTACTAATGAATTGTACTCTGCTGAGATGGTGAATGGAGTTCCTAAAAGTGATGTTGCCAGATATTGCGTTGTCTGCACGTCGGAACAGTTCAGGGGCGACACGGGCTGGTTTACTATGACTATACCGAGCACAGAAATATTAAGTGCTTCCATATTGATGCTGCTTAAGAATGGTGTTGGAGGATTTGTGGAATTTTGACAGATGACAGTGAAATTGGAATTTGCACTGCATTCAGAACCAATGCCGAAAGGATAGGGAATAGTGATATTTCCACACTTTTCTGGACGACGAGGCTTCCACATGGATATAGCTAGCGCCAGAGTTGTGGTAAGATATAGGGATGGGCAAAATTGTTTTTTTAGTCCTCTAAATGGAGCTTTTCGGAGATTTAGTCCTTTTTCTTTTCTGATTTTGGATTCAGTCCTTTAAGTGAAGAAAATTCGGATTTTTAGTCCTGTAACCTGCTAAAGCAGGTAAAATTTACCTGTTCGCTGACATGGAATTTAATTTTTTAAATATTTAACTTTTTTGAGAAAAATTGTTGAGTTAGATGTACATTTGGACTGAAATCGAATCCTGTGGGTTGACATGGATAACAATTTCGTTTTTCTTTTTTTTTTCCCCTTCTTTTTTCCCCTTTTTTCCTTTTTTCCTTTTTTCTTCCAAATCCTGCACAGTAAAACCCTCCACGGCTACCCCTGCACAGAAATCCCTCGCCGATGCGCTACCGCCCCCTCTCCTTCTTTTTTCTTCTTCTTCTTGTTCTTGTTCTTCTTCTCCTTCTCCAGCAATATTGAATTACAAAGGCAAAATTGCAATTTCTTGATATACCCATCTCCACCGTCAGCGAAATGCAATTTCTTCATTTCCCCATTTCCACCCCGTTTCTTCATTTCCCCAGCAAATTTGAACAATTAATGAATTGACTAAGCCCTAAGCTACTTTCGCCCTCATCTCCACCCGACACCGAGCCACCGCCGCCAACTTCCCGGCGGTCTATGTATCAGAATATATATGTATATATATTATTATGTACATAATATATGTTTATAAATGTGTGTATATATATAAAGTTTAAATAAAAACAAAAGAAAAATCAAAAGAAATAGATTTTTTTTAGTTAATATTTAAAGTTTAACAATTTATACTCTTTGAAAAGATGGATATATATTTAAAAATTTGAATAACAATTTATAATCTAATTATACTTTTACTTAGAAATATAAAACATTTTTAATATATTTCTCTATAATTTTAAAAAATAATTTATATATGTAGAAGTAATGAAATATTTTTTTTGTTTATACTTAACTGAAATAAATTTTCTTAATACTTAAATGTGATTATTATAATTATGTATATTTTAAAAATCAAGAAGTTGTATAAACTAAAAAAGAAAACAGAAAACATAATTTTTTTTCTGAATATTTTAAGTAATTTTTTTAGTAAAATATTTTAAGGATATAGATTTTCTTAGTTTTGAAATATGAAATTAACAATTTTAAAATTTAAATAAAAATTAAAATTAAAAATAGTTTTTTGTATAACCAGTAATAAAGTGCCAAGTTGGTTTTATTTTTTCTCCACTCCCATTTTCCTAGCTCCAAGTAGATGCCACTTCACCATTTTTTATTGAAAAATTAATTTTTTAACAAAGTAAATTCCATGTCAGCGAACAGGTAAATTTGACCTGCTCTAGTAGGTCACAGGACTAAAAATCCGAATTTTCTTCGCTTAAAGGACTGAATCCAAAGTCAGAAAAGAAAAAGGACCAAATCTCCGAGATGCTCCAATTAGAGGACTAAAAAAACAATTTTGCCTATAGGGATGAAATGAGTCGGAGTGTTAAGAGTGGTAGTAACTTCATTTTCTTATTAGCAAAATTGTTGGAAAGTGATCAAGTCTGCAGAATCAGTAAAAATTGCAAAATTGATCATATATACATATATGTAATTCCTAGTGATTATCACATCATATTAAAGGTAAAATTGCAAAACTAATCCAATAACAATATGGTTGTTGCAAAAGGTCAGCAAAAATAATGTTTTGCAAAAAGATGACTGTGACAATATAAATATCTTAATTTTGGTCATGTAAAATGCATGATTTGCAAAATGGTAGAGTAGCTTTATGGAAATCCCAATTTTGGTCATAATTTTATCAGAAATTGGAAACTACATGTGCCGTCGCGTGATTGAAATCCAGTGAAATTAGTACCAAAATTGAGATTTTGGTATATTTACATAACTATTTTGCAAACCGTGCATTTTGCAGAACCAAAATCGAGAGTTTCCTATAGTTACAAGACTTTTTTGCAAAACGTTATTTTTTCAAAAAAAAAAATTTGTAACAACCAATTTTGCCTATTAAGAATGTTTTACGTACGTACCGTTTTTGTTGCACGGCAGAGAAGGTTGATGATCTTGAAGTGATGTTCAAGACTCGCTGGAGGATTGAGCTTCGAGTTTATCTGGGAATCATTTTGAGAAAATATTAGATATGGATATAGATCTGACAATACACATTTTAATGGGATTTAATTGAAACGGAGCTATAACTAAACTCAATTATATATAATCTAATCAAAGCTTGACTATGAACAACTCTATCTTACTTTTCAACACAAAAGACTGGGAGAAATAGTAACATATTTCTACAGACCAACTTTATTTTTTTTTCCAATTTTTTTTTTGAGATAAAATCCTTAAAATTAACACCAGGATCAGGAGGTTTTCTCCTGTTGAATGAGTTCTGATACAAAATTAGGGATTACTCCCACTACAGACTCAACAGTAGATAAGCTAAAAGCATAACGTGCAAGGTGGTGTGCCACAAAATTTCCCGAGCGATTCACACAGCTAGGGATTGTTAGTCCAAGTGGCTACGATAATCTAGAGGGGGGTGAATAGATTATGCCGATTTTTCGCAAATCACCCTCTTTTTCGAATCAACAAGTAAATGACAAGAATGTAAATACTGAAATTAAACAACACTCGTTGATTTAAAGAGGTTCAACCCACCTAGGGCCTAATCCTCTACCACCCCAGTATCTCCGGGATGGATTTCAAAAAGAAAAAGATTTTATTAATTACCACAATTAATACAACACCTTGAGGATCACCACAATCCTCTTACAACACCTTCAAGGAGATTACCACAATCTTCCTTCACCACCTTTGAAGAGTACCACACTCTTCAAACACCTATCACCTAAATCACCCAAGTGTATTCTTACCACAAGAATACTCACAAGGATGTCTTGTGTTGAGTGATGGACAAAATTCAAAATTACAACTCTATGAAACCAATACAAAGATTGAGTGCAAGTGTAATCAAGAATCAAAAAAGCCAGACCTCAAAGATGTGCAAGTGAAAGACTTGGGCTATTACAACAAGAATGTAAAAATGAAAGCTTGAACAATTTGCAGATTTCTTGTTGTGTATTTTGCTTGTATGTGTTTTTTTTTGTGTCTTCAATTCATCCTCTATTTATAGAGAAGCTTCACCAACATAGGCTCCCAACATAGGCTCCTCTATCTTCACTTTTGTCTACAAAAAGAAGATCACAAGATGTAGAAATATTGTACAAAATTGAAAAGCAAATCTTTTTCATCACAGATTACAACGGTTGGAATTTTGTTGTCAAAAAATAACATAGGCGACCGGTTGCCCTATTGAAGATTTCGACCATTTTTGAAAAATAGTGCGATCCGGTAGGGGTTGCAGGGGGTGCGACGGCCGCCTCGTAATAAGAGTGCGACCTGGTCGACCTCACCCTTTCGGTCCCCCTCCATCTTTTTCAAGACTGTAAATTCATGTTTCGTGTTTCTTATCTTGGTGCACGGTCGACCACTTTGGGCGATCGGTCGACCCCCCCTTTTAAATGTTGTCCGATTTTTTAAAAATAAACTTCAAGAAATACTCCAAAAAATTAGTAAAAACATTTTAAATCATTTGGGAGTATTTAGACAACATTCATAAACATAATTTTGGTGTAAAAACCAATTTAAACAAAACCATCAAAAGTGTTGTCCAATTTTTATCAAATTAAAAACTCTAAGAAATACTCCAAAAAATAGTAAACACATTTTAAATCATTTAGGAGTATTTGGACAACATATAAAAACATTGTTTTGGTATAAAATCTTATTAAAACAAAATCATCAAAATCTTGATAAAAACATTTATCTAACAAACTCCCCCTTTTTGATGATTACAAACCAAAACAATTTTAGAAGGTCGATTTTAAAACAAAACAAATTTTCCGGTCTTAAAACAACAATCAATTACAAACAAGATACATCATAAGTACAAGCACACAAGGATAGGAGCAAAGATTTTTCAAAATCATTTTTGCACAAGCTCCCCCTATCAACATGCATATAAAGAACAAGTATACAAGCAACAACTAAAAGCTAAAAGCTTAGTTTTCACAACTTATGGCTTTCAAGAGCCCTAGCTTATAGCTTTTCTAGCGAGCTTATTTTCGCTTCTTTGAGCGTATGAGCGTTTTTCATGTTTCTCCCCTTTGGAATCATCAAAAGAATGTTAGCACGATAAAAACATCATATATTCATATCAAAGTGCGCAAATTTATCGATTTATCGAGCTTTTTGAGAATTGAAGCTTAAATTCCAAATAAAAGGGAAAAGGTGATCAATTGACTTGCAAAAGCTCATTTGATTGATAAAACATGATCTCTATATACTTATAAGACTTTTCAAATCGAGAGAATCATGTAGGTGATAAATTTTTCATTGAAACATTTTGTCGAACACTTGGCGTGCGTCGAATAAAACTAAAAGTATATAACGCCTTTTAAATTCATTTAAGCCAAAAAAATTCATCACCAATTCAGTTCAAACAACATTCAATACATTATAAATATTAAGCTCATCACATTCATATGAAACTAGCATCAAGAATTTTGCAAATAAGTCAAAATCTCAAGGGTTCAACCCAATTAAGCAAATGGAGTAGAATTCTTACCATTTATTCGGTAAAGATGAGCAATGATGATGATAATCGAGCTTAATGAAGTCCAAAATATAAAACATATGCAAGAAAACAAATTTGAAGTGAAATTTGTGTGAATTTGGCAAAGGGGACGAAAAATGGCCAAAATAAGTTAAAATGAAGAATACTGAAGACAGAACGGTTTTAATCCAATTTTTAGCTTAGGGCGACCGGTCGAGGTTGAGGGCGACCGGTTGCCCTCAACCATTTCAGCCCAATGTGTTGAAAAAATTTCCAAAATCCGAATTTTCAATCAAAAATCCGATTTTTCGCCCCTATGTTTTAAAAACGTGCAAAATGCCTAACCGAGCTTGTATTAATGCAAAAGTCTCGGAAGTTAACGGTTTAGTAAAAATGTCCGCTAATTGATCTTGGGATGGTACAAAAGATATCTCAATTTTTCGTTTTGAGACACAATCCCTTAGAAAATGATGTCGAATCTCAATATGTTTAGTACGGTTATGATGAACCGGGTTTTGAGCAATATTTATAGCGGATATGTTATCACAAAAGATAGAAACATTTTCAAACGAACATTTATAATCTGCTAAAGTTTGTTTCATCCAAAGAAGTTGAGTACAACAAAATGCTGCGGAAATATATTCGGCTTCGGCCGTTGAAAGTGAAACACAATTTTGCTTCTTTGAAAACCAAGATACTAGGCAATCGCTTAAAAATTGACATGATCCGGAAGTACTTTTCCGATCATCAATATTTCCCGCATAGTCCGAATCACTATAACCTTTAAGAGAAAATTTTTCATTATTTGGATAAAATAAACCATATTGAATAGTGTCATTCAAATATCGAAAAATCCTTTTAACGACACTTAAATGAGATTCTTTGGGATTGCTTTGAAAACGAGCGCATAGGCATACGGCATGAAGAATGTCCGGTCTACTTGCGGTTAAATAAAGTAAACTACCAATCATACCTCTATATTTGGATTCATCAACCGACTTGCCTTTTTCATCTTTGTCAATCTTGACGTTTGTTGCCATTGGGGTAGAGACGGTTCTTCCTTCTTCAATGCCAAATTTCTTCAAAAGTTCCTTTGTATATTTTGATTGAGAAATATAAATTCCTTCTTGGCATTGCTTAATTTGAAGTCCAAGGAAGAAGTTGAGCTCCCCCATCATACTCATTTCAAATTCACCTTGCATTAACTTAGAAAATTTCTTGCACAAGGATTCATTAGTAGCACCAAAAATAATATCATCAATATAAATTTGCACTAATAAGCAATCTTGCCCTTTTTCAAAAACAAAGAGAGTAGTATCAACTTTACCTCTTGTAAAACCATTTTGCAAAAGAAAAGAGCTAAGTCTATCATACCATGCACGGGGTGCTTGTTTCAAACCATACAAGGCCTTTTTAAGTCTATAAACATCATTAGGCCTAGAAAAATTTTCAAACCCCGGAGGTTGTTTTACATAGACTTCTTCTTGAATAATACCATTTAAAAATGCGGATTTTACATCCATTTGGTAAAGCTTAAAATTTTTAAAACAAGAATAGGCAAGTAAAATACGAATAGCTTCTAAACGTGCTACGGGTGCAAATGTTTCATCATAATCAATACCTTCTTCTTGACAATAACCTTGAGCTACTAACCTTGCTTTGTTTCGAACAATATTGCCTTGGTCATCGAGCTTGTTCCGAAATACCCATTTTGTACCAATAATGGTTTGAGATGGAGGACAAGGTACTAATTCCCATACATCATTCCTTTCAAATTGATTCAACTCCTCTTGCATTTCTAAAAACCAATCCTCATCTTCAATGGCTTCCTTAGCATTTTTAGGCTCTTTTTGAGATATAAGAGCTTTCTCGGCAAATTTTCCTCGAGTCATTACTTTATCAAGGGGATCACCAATAATAAAATCTTTTGGGTGATCTCCTTTAAATTTCAATGCTACGGGAAGATTCGAAGTATCACCTTTATCTTCTTGAGGGACACTTGAGCTTGAAGGTTGATCATTTTGAGTTTCATCTTGAACAATGGTTTCAACGATATCCTCTTCATCACTTTTATCATTGGGTATCCTTTCAACACCCGAAGCTTCATTGAATTTGACATGGATAGATTCTTCAACAACCCCACTAGTCTTATTATAAACCCGATATGCTTTGCTCTTGATTGAATACCCATAAATATTCCTTCATCGGCCTTAGGATCAAGTTTGTCTAATTGATCCTTAGTATTCAAAATAAAACATTTACATCCAAATATTTTGAAATAACTAATATTTGGAGTTCTTCCTTTCCAAAGCTCATATGGAGATTTATTCATTTTAGGACGAATATAAACTCGATTAATGACATAGCAAGCGGTACTTACGGCCGGCCCAAAAATATTTTGGAAGTGAAAATTCATTGAGCATGGACCAACTCATTTCTTGAAGTGTCCGATTATTCCTTTCGGCTACTCCATTTTGTTGAGGTGTCCTTGGAGCCGAAAAATTATGACTATATCCCTTGGTTTCACAAAAGACTCTAAATTCGCCGTCAAATTCTCCACCTCGATCACTTGAATGGACTTAATAGTATCTTCCTTTTCATTTTCAATGAGTCTACACAACTTAACAAACTCATTAACGGCATCGCTTTTATTTGTAAGAAATAAAGAGCCCAAGTATATCTAGAAAAATCATCAACTATAACAAAAGTGTAATGTTTTCCACTTAGACTTGCCAGTACCAATATCCCCATACAAATCAAGATGAAGAATTTGTAGGGGTTTGGTAGTGGAAATTTCATTTTGGGCTTAAAACTACTCTTAACTAATTTGTTCTTTTGACAAGTGTCACATAAGCCAAGATTTTCAAAATTCAATTTGGGTAGTCCTTTTACATGTTGGTTTTTGTAAATAGTTTGCAAATTTTTGTATCCAACATGTCCAAGTCGCTATGCCATAAACTAGTTAAATCATTATTGGCGATAAGACAAGAAACATTTTGACTAACCAAATCACTTGTACAAATTTTGTAAAGATTGCCTTTTCTAATTGCTTCACAAATAATTTTATCATTTTTGGAAATAAGGCATTTTTCTTTATTAAAAACAACATTATAATTTGAGTCACAAAGTTGGCTAACACTTATCAAATTGAACTTAAGCCCTTCTACTAAAAAGAACATTACTAAGAGAGAAAGAAGAGTTACCAATTTCTCCATTTCCAAGAATTCTTCCTTTGCCATTGCCGAACATACATGACCATACCCTCTTCTTGGAGCTTGATGTTGGTAAAAAGTTCTCTTTTTCGGTCATATGGCGTGAACATCCGCCGTCCACGAGCCATTTTGAATCTTCCATTGTTGTTATAGCCCCTATAACCTCGGTATTTTCATCGTCTATGGCCATAAGACCATGTTCGATTCTCCTTCCTCGTCGTCGGTTGTTTCAAGTAATTCATCCCAAGTTTTGATGTCCGCATTTAACGCCTTCTTTTTCGGAAAAGGCTTTTTCTTCTTTTGTTCCTCTTCCGCTAATTTTGGGCAATCGGCTATGTAGTGCCCGGATTTTCCGCATTTGAAGCAAGAATTGTCTCTTGGCTTTCTTGCTTTATTTTTGTTTACAAATTTTGCAAATTTTCTAACAAGAGCCGCCGTTTCTTCATCATCCTCATCACTAGCATAATAAACATTATTAGAAGAAGATGTTAAGCCTTTAATAATATTTTGCGTACCCGATTTAGAGGTGGATGGTTGAGAATTTTTCCTTTCCTTGAGATATACTTCATAAATGAGGAGATTCCCAATGAGCTCATCAAACTTGAGTGTCTCAAGATTTTGAGCTTCCGTGATTGCCGTCACCTTTTCGGACCATGAGTCGGGAAGGGCGTTTAATACCTTGGTCACCTTGTCTTCTTCGGAGATGACCTTTCCAAGAGCCACAAGAGGATTGACAATGTTGTCAAGCCTTTCCACCATTTTTGATATGCTTTCACCATCATTCATATTAAAATTTTCAAAGTCTTTCACAAGCATTGTTTTTCTTGCTTGCTTTACTTTCTTTGTGCCCTCATAAATGGTTTCTAATTTTTTCCAAACTTCATGTGCCGACCGTATGCCTCTTATGCGATTATATTCGGTGGCGGTAAGAGAGCAATGTAAAATATTTAAGGCCTTACCATTTAGAGAGAAAGCCTTTTTGTCATTTTCATCGTACTCCTTGAATGGCTTGGGAGTAGTGGTACCATCCTCCAATTTTATTGTTGGTTGAGCAACTCCTTCAATGACCACATTCCAAATATCAAATCCGCATCCTTGTAGAAAGCACTCCATGCGGTCTTTCCAAAATGCATAGTTGTTGGCGTCGAATAGTGGTGGCTTGTTGGTGGAGGCGCCGGTGGTGAGATAAGCTTCATTCGTAGCCATGGATCTTTCCTCTTTACACGGAACGAGCTTAGCCAAAGAGTTTGGCTCTGATACCACTTGTTAGTCCAAGTGGCTACGATATTCTAGAGGGGGGTGAATAGATTATGCCGATTTTTCGCAAATCACCCTCTTTTTCGAATCAACAAGTAAATGACAAGAATGTAAATACTGAAATTAAACAACACTCGTTGATTTAAAGAGGTTCAACCCACCTAGGGCCTAATCCTCTACCACCCCAGTATCTCCGGGATGGATTTCAAAAAGAAAAAGATTTTATTAATTACCACAATTAATACAACACCTTGAGGATCACCACAATCCTCTTACAACACCTTCAAGGAGATTACCACAATCTTCCTTCACCACCTTTGAAGAGTACCACACTCTTCAAACACCTATCACCTAAATCACCCAAGTGTATTCTTACCACAAGAATACTCACAAGGATGTCTTGTGTTGAGTGATGGACAAAATTCAAAATTACAACTCTATGAAACCAATACAAAGATTGAGTGCAAGTGTAATCAAGAATCAAAAAGCCTAGACCTCAAAGATGTGCAAGTGAAAGATACTTAGGCTATTACAAAAGAATGTAAAAATGAAAGCTTGAACAATTTGCGATTTCTTGTTGTGTATTTTGCTTGTATGTGTTTTTTTTTTTTTGTGTCTTCAATTCATCCTCTATTTATAGAGAAGCTTCACCAACATAGGCTCCCAACATAGGCTCCTCTATCTTCACTTTTGTCTACAAAAAGAAGATCACAAGATGTAGAAATATTGTACAAAATTGAAAAGCAAATCTTTCACATCACAGTTAACGGTTGGAATTTTCTTTGTCAAAAAATAACATAGGGCGACCGGTTGCCCTCGTTGAAGATTTCGACCGTTTTTGAAAAATAGTGCGATCCAGGTAGGGGTTGCAGGGGTGCGACCGGTCGCCTAGGGTGCGACAGTCGACCTCACCACCCTCGATCGGTCCCCCTCCCTCTTTTTTCAAGACTGTAAGTTCATTTCGTGTTTCTTATCTTGGTCACCGGTCGACCACTTTGGGCGGCCAGTCGACCTCCCTTTTAAATGTTGTCCGATTTTTTCAAAAATAAACTTCAAGAAATACTCAAAAAATTAGTAAAAACATTTTAAATCATTTGGGAGTATTTAGACAACATTCATAAACATAATTTTGGTGTAAAAACCAATTTAAATAAAACCATCAAAAGTGTTGTCCAATTTTTATCAAATTAAAAACTCTAAGAAATACTCCAAAAATTAGTAAACACATTTTAAATCATTTAGGAGTATTTGGACAACATATAAAAACATTGTTTTGGTATAAAATCTTATTAAAACAAAATCATCAAAATCTTGATAAAAACATTTATCTAACAGGGATGACCATCTCAAAAGAAAGAGAAAAATCTAAGATATCCGAAATGATGCCTCCAAGGTATGAGAAATCACGATCCATCCTCTTGAGCTTGAAATAAATATTCGTGTTGTCCGTCTCCGTAATCACTTTCGAAAATCCCAAGTCTCAGCGGTTGAAGACCATCCAAACAAGCAAAGGCTTCGCTTATGTCTATCTCCAATTCTTGACTCTCAATCGGTGAAGGGCGGTCGGTGCATTACCCCGCTATCCCTTATGATCGCGCAGTCCCGTTCCGATACATTTTCGAATCAAGTATCACAGTTAATTTTCATAAAGCCATCCATCGGTGGGGTCCATTTTTCCGGGAGCACTTCGTTCCTAGTCAAACTTATCTTAGCGCCATCCTCAAGTACATCGTGAAATTCCGTAAGCCGTTGCATGGCAATATCTAAGCAGGATTTGTGATCAATTTGTTGATTCTGGAAAACTAGCTTGTTGCGGGCGAACCATGCCATCCATAGGGTCATTGCGAACAGGTCATGAGAATCCTGATCTTTTGTAACCATAATGAAGTTGATCCAGTCCGCTATCGTTCCCCGTTTCATTCTTTCATCTGGCTCTATTCGTAGTGGTGAGACCGCCCATAGGAAGGTGACCCATGGGCAATCCCGTAGCGCATGTTCCGGAGTTTCGATAGCGGTACCACACCGACGACATCCCGGTTCGGACGTAGCCCTTCTCCGCATTAAGTTCGAGGATGTGGGGAGAGCCCCATGGATAGATCTCCACAAGAAAGTCTGCACTTTGGGAGGGACCCTAAGGTGCCAAAGCCAACTCCAAATTTTGTTGCGTTCTCTCAACGTCGATGGCACGCCTTCCTCCATATCTGCTAGAACCTTCGCAATTTGGTATCCCGACTTCACCGTGTAAGAACCATTTTTTGTGTAGTGCCATACTATTCGGTCCTGGCGATCAGGCGGCGAATAGGGATGGTTTTGATGGCTTTTATGTCCTCCGTGCAAAACCATTCATGTAGTAGCGTGAAATTCCATGACTTGGTCTCCCAATTAATGAGATCCGCAACCAGTTTACCCGCTCGATCCGACTGGATGTTTTCGTTGGTGCGAAAGTGGGGGCGGTCGGGGATCCACTGGTCTTCCCAAATGCGGACCTTTATTCCATTCCCAATGTTCAGCGTAATCCTTTCAACATGACTTTTTCGCCCGCTACTACTTACTCCAAGCGTAAGATGGATTATAGCCTATAGGAGCGTTTAGACAAGAAGTGTTCGGAAAGTATCTAGCTTTAAGTGATTTTGCCAATAGGGAATTTTCATCCTGCATGAGGCGCCAACATTGTTTTGCGAGGAGAGCTTCATTAAAACATTTCATATCCTGAAAACCTAAGCCCCCGTCCGATTTAGTCCGACTCATTTTTTTCCAACTACACCAATGGATTCTGTGTTTGTTTTCTTTTTGACCCCAAAAAAAATTACTTACCAAGGAGTTGATCGAATCGCATGTGGTAGAGGGAAGTAAAAAGCAGCCCATTAGGTACGTCGGGATCGCTTGGGCAATGGATTTGATCAGGACCATTTTTCCGGCAGCGGATAGGAGGCGCCCTTTCCAATTTTTTAATTTCTTTCTCACCCTATCAATCACCCCATTAAAGATGTCCTTCTTTTTTCGCCCAACCACAGTAGGAAGTCCGAGGTAGATAGTTAGTTTTTCCACCAAGTTCACCCCCATATGGTCTGTCAAAACTTGCCGCTTAGAAATGTCAATTCCTTTGCTGAAGGAAATTTCGGATTTTTCCATGCTTATCCGTTGTCCTGAAGCTCCTTCGTAGCATTTTATGATTTCTCTAGTTTTTTCGATTTCCTGTATAGTCGCCCTACCAAAAATGATGCTGTCGTCGGCGAAGAAGAGATGCGAGATCGATGGCGCCCGTCGGCAAATTCTGACCCCATGGAGATTTCCATTCAATTCCGCTTTCCTAAGTAGCGCGGAGAAAGCCTCTGCACAAAAAAGAAAAAGATACGGGGAGAGCGGGTCTCCTTGTCGAAGCCCACGAGACGGGTAAAATGTGTCACCCTGTTGGCCGTTAATAAGAATAGAAAAAGAAACAGATTCCACACATCGCATAATGAGATTGACAAATCTATCATCAATACCGAGTTTTAACATAGCGTGTTTCAAAAATTTCCATTCAACCCGGTCATAGGCTTTGCTCATGTCCAGTTTAAGGGCGAAAGAACCTTTATTTTTAGCCTGATTATGCTTCATAGAATGAAAAATTTCGAAAGCAAGCAAAGCATTATCAGTAATGAGTCTGCTGGGAATGAAAGCGGATTGGGTATGATATATAAGAGCCGGAAGGATCGATTTTAGTCTATTAGCAATGGTTTTGGTGATAATTTTGAAAATCACGTTACATAAACTAATAGGCCTAAAATCAGTGACGCAAACCGGGTCTTTCTTTTTAGGAATAAGGACAATTAACGTATGGTTTAAATCTCTAGGATTGGAGTGACCATTTAGCACATTAAGAATTACAGGGAGAATATCAGTGTGAATAAAAGGCCAAAATTTCTGAAAAAATACAGCGGGCATACCGTTAGGACCGGGAGATTTGGTGGGGTGCATTTGCGAGAGAGCGGCTCTAACCTTGTCCGTGAAAAGGCCTCATTAGGATTTCGTTCATATCCCCCGTCATTTTAGTGTCGATGGGCGTCTATGGCTCTCATCCATATCCGGTGTTGGTTCCGCGGAGAATAAATTTCGCGGTAGTAGTCGAGAAACGTCTTAGCGATGGTGGTATTGTCTTCGCCCAAACCTCGCAAATTTTTAAACCGGAGGATGTGGTTTCGAGATTGTCTTCCGACGACGCGTTTTATGGAAAAAGGTCGTATTTTTGTCACCATCTTTAATCCGATTTTGCGCGCTCTCTGGTGCCACATTTTTTCTCGCTTCTTGTGTAGGGTCGCCAACAGGATTCCATTCGTCTCCTCTCATCGATTTTTGAAGAGACGTGTGGGAGCTAAGTTTTCTCGCAAAAATTCTTCACAATTTTGATTTGGATCCCCACATTTCCAAAATGACTTCGTTCCCATACCCGGAGTTCTTCGCCGCATTTTTGGATTTTTTGTTGGACGCCGCTACATTTTTCGCTACCTTAGTAGTGTCCCATGCCGCTTTAACGACGGATTTGCAGGTTTCGGCCCAAGAGCCACATCGTTTCAAACCGAAAAATTTTCCGTTTCTTATGCTTGCTTCCGTTCCCCCTCGCGTTTTTCCGCCAAGTGATAAGGATCGGGAGTGGTCGGATTCCACCCACCGGTAAGTGTTGGACATGGTAATGTGGGTAGAGTGTCGCCCAATCCAGATTTCAGGTACCGATCAAGCCTTTCTTGTATGTTGTCAACACCCGGCTGACCGTTCGTCCAAGTATACATAAAACCGTGGTAACCCAAGTCATCGAGCTTTGAGTTTTGGAGGGCCTGGTTAAAACGTTCCATATGAGATGTCTCTTTCGGTCGCCCCCAATTTTTTCATAGCCAAAAAGAACCTCGTTGAAATCTCGGTCTGCAAAGCCGAGGGATAGTGTTAGAAATAGCCAAGTCGTAATTAAGTTCCAAGTTAGCGCTTTCCGGGAGTCCTCGGGCCAGCCATATATACCGTGAATCTCCAGTGTTCGTTCCTTCCGTGATTGTTCCGCACTATATGATCGCGAACTCGAAGAGAATGAAAAGGTGATATTTTTCTTCCACAGTAGACACAAACCTCCTCGTCTCCCGCCATGCGATCGGTTACAATCCACAACATGCACTCCTTCGAAATCCAAATTTTTTTCCAATTGGAATGGTTTTCCAAAGACTTTTCGACACTTTCAAGTGCCATTCGGTCTCGGGTCTACTTCAAGTTTATCACAACATGTGGTCGTAGCGATTATTTGGAAAAGTATATCAAATGCTTTTAAACGCGTCTTTGTAGACTCTGCTTTGAAGTTGTTGTTTATGATTTTATTTTATTTTTAAAAAAATACAAGTCGACTAGTTACGCCATTTCTAGACTTGTTAAAGTCACACGAATATTCACTCGCGTCCGCTCTTTAGTGTTTTTGCACTATATATGTAAATTAAATCATTTGGAATTAGGGATGGCAATGGGGCGGGCGGGGCGGGCGGGTAATTGAATACCGGACCCCCCGTGCTAGTTACCCCCGCGCCCGCCCGCCCGTGCCCCGCCACGGTCCAAAATGGTCGCCGTGTGCACTGTGTGGCGGGGTCCGCCCCGCCCGCCTGCCGTTTTGAATTTTTGAGCTTAAAATTAATTTAACAAAGTGTATTTTTTTATTTTTTTGTGAAATTTAAATATATTTTTATATTTTTATAATATTCTATAATGTATTATTGTAAATGTATTTTTTTGAAAGCTAAATGTATTTTTTATTATTATAATATCATATAATAATAATATTAATGTATATATATCTCTTTGGAGCGGGCGGGGGGGCGGGGCAATTACAATACCGGACCGCTCTCGCCCCGTCTGCGGGGCGGGTCCGCCCCGCCCGTCTCGAGCGGGCCAGTCCGCCCCCCAAACACCACGGGTCAAGTCGGGCGGTAAAGGTCAGTCCATATTGCCATCCCTATTTGGAATGCAATTATGTACGATTTTCTCATAAAAGGAAAACATCCTATGTATACAAAGGCCATCCCGGCGATCAAGGTGGCGGCACAAGGTGTGCGCAATCAGACAAAGTCCTTGCCGTGCAAGGGCCTCCAAAGTTATCCATTATATATAAATAACGGTCCATATATTTAAAAATTGGAAAGTAGGTGGAGTGACACATATAATTTTTAGCCGGTGATGACTAATAATGTCCTGTTTTCGTCATTGGTGGATGCAATTTTGTTTTTAAATAAATCCCCATACTACTTTGCCAAACTTTTTATGGGTGCCATTTTTCATTTTTGCATAAGGCCCCTCAAAAGATCTAGCATATGTTACTTTTGGAGGAATACAATAGATATAATATTTGTTGATTTACAATGATGCAGAAACAAGAAAAAACCCTCTAGATGGTTTACAAAACATAAACATAATATTAGAATTGAACAGAAGCTAAAGTCTTGAATAGATTACAAGGCTATGCTCTTTTATATCTCGCCATCCATCTATCTCTCTATTACAAGGTATTTTAGTCTCTTTTTTTTTTGGAGTACAATGAGAGAATTTGGGGAGGGGACACACGCATCCATATGGGATCGAACCCGGATTATTCACCTACCCTTACAACACATGTCTCAATCACTAGAGAATAAGGTTGATCTCAGATATTTTACAGTCATTAGATGTAGGAAGTGTTGGAATTTTATTAATTCCTAATTTTGATATTATGAATTATTTAATTTAATAGAGTCAATTAAGTGGTATAATCAATAAGGCTTTAGAGTTATTTATAAGTATGAACTTTGCAATACGTAGAGACCCAATATGAATCAATTAGGATTAATGAACTCTTCATTAGACTAGCAATATGGTCCTTAAGTCAAATTATTCGATCGATCGTTTTATCTTTCTCATCTTAGAGAGAGAATCCATTGAGCATCTATTTGTTTCTTGATAACTCACATGACATTTTTGGAGTATGAATTAATTCATTTAATTGACATCAAATTAAAATCGAGAATCCAAAATCAATCTACTTATGTGGAATATAATATATTAATATTTTATAGTTGTTACAGTTCTATGAGGCGGAGAAAACAGAAAAAAGGAAAAGTAAAAAAAGAAGAAAAAAGAAAAAACGTGAGAAGCCCAGAAAGAGTTTTTTGCCCATTTTATTTTCGTCTCGTTTTCTCTCATCAATGATTTGGATACTTCTGAAAGTTTTCCTTTACTAACACAACCATTTCACGGTATCTGAGAATCTTGGATTTATTTTTCCTTTTTTGGTTTCATTGCCAACAAACATGAGCAGTGAGATTATAGAAAATGCAGAAGATCTGTTTGCAGAGGCGTCAAAGGCTGTCGATGCGCTCTACACCATTCGGGACACCTATTTTCCTACAAACCCAGATGACAAAACCTCGAAACTCCTTGCAGAGTCCAATCTTGCCCTCCAAGTGCTCGATGAAATTCCCCCAGGTTCTATTGTGCACAAAGCAATTAATCGAGATTAGGGTTCTTTTTCTTTTCAATCCAATATTTACCTATGTGTTATGTTGATTGTAATGGTGCAGAGAAAAGGAAGACGCCAGTTCAAAGGGCGACTTATGAGTATTTGAGAGGGAAAATATTGGATGTGTTCCCGAGTACAAGAAAGAAGCAGAAGATCATCTATCCAAGGCTGTGAGTAGTATTAAAGGAATTAAACGTGGCAGTCTCTTTTATGTTCTTTGGGTTAATCCTTGTTGTTGGGTCTTCTTAAATGTGATATCGTGGTGGGTAGTTAATTTTATCTTCTGCTGCTTAAAATTTTGGCGTAGCTGGATTTTTTAGTTTTTATTTGCTTGGTGCTAAATGGTAAGAGAAACTAGCTATAGTTCCTGCCCTCACCAGCTTGTTGCATTTTGCTAAGGAAAGCTCCCATTAGTAGGCTATCTGTCCTTCGTTTCTATTGTTAGTAGTGTCATCACAATGCCCTTTTTTCTAACTCCAAGAGACAATTTTGAGGATAATAATAGTGACTGTAAAGATTACCTTCTGCCCTTTAAATATTTGATGCAATTGGAATTCTTTTTCTTCGTCGTAAATGGGGTAGTTTGTATCTTGAATATTATTATAATATATTATTATATTGATATTTGTTGGATTTATATCTTATTTTTGCTGATTTTTTTAATGTTCGTTTATATTATAGGTGAAATTGAATCCTTCACTTGCGGATGCTTGGTTAAGCTTAGGTAACTGCATTTGGAAGAAAGGTGATTTAACTTCAGCGAAAAATTGTTTTACACTTGGCTTAAGCAAGGTCATTTTCTTTAATCCTGTAAATTTGACACAGAAATTTCTTACGCTTGATTAAGTTGTGTGGTTGTCTATTTTTTAAACCGCTGTATAATTATAATTCTCAGGGCCCGAATAAAGGGATTCTTTGTCAATTATCTATGCTTGAAAGAAGAATGGCTCAAGGCAAGATAAAGAAGTACTCATTCTGTTGCATTTATTAAGAAGTCACTTTACTGGGCATAGCTTTGCTATAATTAGCCACATTATTTCATTTGCCTGACTTGCATACACCTTCCAGGTGCTGAAAACCAGGTAAAAATTGTTGATGACAGCATAAATCACGCAAAAGAAGCCATCACTCTTGATGTCAAGGATGGAAACTCTTGGTGTAAGTGTTTACTTGTAGCCTTGGAGAGTATAATGCATGACATTTTTTGCTTATTTTTCTTCTTGAATATTGATGATTACCGATTCATTCTAATGTGGACATATTTCCGGAAGTTATTTTACATGATACATTCATTATGTTGAAGTTGATCGAGCATCCCTTCAGTATTTTGGATCATCATTTTTTATATCTTAATTACAGATAATTTAGGAAATGCCTGTCTCACATCTTTTTTTGTCACTGGAGCATGGGATCATGGAAAGCTTCTGCAATCTCTAAAAGCTTACCAACATGCTGTATGTATTACGTTAAAAACGTTGTCTTCATCATGTAACTACTGTGGTGTCTTTTGCAAGCTTTTTTTTTAGGCTTTTAAAATTTTTTTATTACTTGTCAGGAAAAAGATGAAAGAATGAAATCGAATCCTGACCTCTATTACAACTGTGCTATTGTAAGGCTCTTTCTTCTTTTTCTTTTCCTTTCAAGTGTTTTATGGATATAAGACCGATTTTTTTACTGTTTTTGTGTATATTTATGTCCATTGTTGATGGTGCTTTTGTCATTATGATTTTCTGTCTGGTTAATGATGACAAGCATTACATTGATTTTTTAGGTAATATTTTGTGTTCTATAGTTTCTTTATGCTTTTTCTTTTATATGTTATGCTTCCTAAGACTCCATTCCCAACAATAACAAATCATTGTGTTTTCACTTTCTGTAAATAAATATAGGTAAACAAATATCTAGAAAATTATGAGCGAGCCTTGAGTGGATTTGAAGCTGCTGCATTAAAAGATCCTGGTCTCAGTGCCATGGAGGAAGTTCAGAAGATCGTGCGGCTTCTTGACAAAATCGAGAGTTTACTTCGAGTAAGATGCTTGTCTAGCTAATATGATAAGTTAGGAAACTACTTCAGCTTGCATACAATCATGTGGGGCCATTTTTATCTCTTGTTACTTTCCTATAGCTAGCCTTGGGGATAGTTAGATTTTTTTATTTATCATTCAAATTTTTACACTCTTATATGATTCATAGATAGATTCTACTTTAAAAATTTGGATGATGGCCCCCATGTGTTTGCTGCATAAGTAAACCGTCAGATCATTATGATTTTACCCATGTTTTTGTTTGATCAATATGACCTTTAATAGGACTTTTTTAACCATTGATATTGTGTAGCTAATTTTAATGTATCATTGTTACACAGGGACAGATCAAGTTTAAACGACTAGCTTCCTTGGCATCATCACTCTCTAGTGTTGACTGTAAGCAATCTGGAATACTGCAAGAATTCAAATTAGATGGAATGTGGTTTGAAATAAGCTTATTGCCTGAGTTGAAAATTTTATCTTTTTCTGCTAGTGAATGCTTCGTATAGAAGAGAGACAGTAGATCATTTGTTGGAAGGTCTGAACAAAGCAGTTGCGATTGTAGGAAGAGTTCTATTCTTTGTTAAGCACGAGAATGTGGCACCATTGTAAGTTTGCTTCCTCTCTGATCAAAATCCTTAAGCCTTTGCGACATTTAATATACCTGTCAATTATATTTCTAACTCCCCCAATTAATTTTTTTTCCTTGTGTAAACATAAAACATGAGGGATAATTTATTAAAACTAGAGGTTTGGTCTATTTACTCAGAAAAGAAAACAAAATCACCTTTCACAGTTACAGACACCACCCCCTTAACGCATTCCAATTTACTAAGTACAAACCATCCTCTTAAGGTTGGTATTTTCTTAACAATTCCCCACCTATTGAGGGTGCAATTTGTTATTGAAACAAATATCAAGAGTGTATTTGTAATAAAAGATAGGGATTTTCTGTAATTAGACTAAACTTCAAGGTATTTGTTGTAATTAACCTAAACTAGCGTTCCACCCGTGCGATGCACGAATAAAATATTAAGTAAATAAAATTTAAATATTTTTGTTATTTTAATTAATTAAAATATGAAATAGAAAAAAATATTATCGGTTTCGAAATGATTGAAAAATAATGGAACATTACAAAACAAATTAAATGAACATAATACGGAATAGAAAAATTATTATAAGTTTTGAAAAAAGTCTCTAAATATAACATTGGTCTTTACTCGTTTGAATTTGTACGGTCACTCTCACTATCACTACCACATGTAAAGATTTTAAGACCCTTATGATTTGCAACTCTATAAAAAGCAACATACAATTGTGTGTGACTATAAATAGGAAATTTTAAAAGGAGACATACATTAGACAAAGACTGACTCTGATTATTATTAATAGACATTCCATAAAATACCATCAACATAAGTTGTCATCGGTGAAATTTGAATAGAAGTCTTGGATCAAAAAGTGTCAATGACGTTTTTTGAATAAAGACTTTATGATTAGTGTCGTCTATCATAAGACTTATTCTTTTAGAATATTATTGGCAAGTCTCGTAACAATCCATGTAGTGCCATTACATAATCCAAAAGAAAAAGATCTATGTAACATAATAATATAATAGGAGTTCTAACATTCAAATTCAACTCACGATTTGGAACTCTATAACATTTAATTTTAATTAAAAAATTATTTGAACTAAAAATGGATAAAAATATACTCCATATGTCCCAAATATATAGTCCACTATTCATTTTTAGGAAGTCTCAAATATATAGTCTAGTTTCCATATTTAATAGTATTTTTTCTATTCTTTTACTATTATAACTCTATTTAATATGCATTCTGTAATTTACACTATTCATTAAATAGAGACAAATCAAGTAATTGTTTTGTATATTTATAATTCTCAATACTTTTTCTTAATCTATGTGAAAAGTTCAATGAACTATATAATTGGGACGGAAAGAGTAATACTGATTTGTGATATCGCATAAAGAAAATATTATTGCGGATAGAAAAAACAACTAAGTTACAAATGCTAAATTAAACAAAGGAATAAAAACAACATAAAAAAGGAAAAAGAAAATCACAGTGGGCCAAATTGAGTTGAGTGAAGCACATATTTGATATATCGTCCCAATCATTAAAAATTTAAATTACACGTGGGCCTAACAACTGATGGCCCAAATCCAGTTATTTTAAACAATTTACTACAATATTATAAATACAACACAAATCGCCTTCTACTACATACAAATTTTGTGGTATGGAATGGCCCCCAAAAAAAAAAAGAGATGCAAATGAAAAGAAAAGAAAAAGAAACAGATTTGATTCTTTTATACAGAAATTTAGGCGGTTATTTAGGATACCAATCCAGAAAGAATACCAAAAAAATATTTTGTGATTTCACTACAAAGCTCTAGAAACCTCTAGATTTATTTCTCGCTACCGCGGGTTCAAGTCTCACATCCGGCATCACCACTTTAGTTCTAGCCTCCACCGTTGATTTCTCTGTCAAAAAAATGAAACACATCAAATACCTTAAAAAATTATGCGAGCAAAATCTATATTCAATCACATAATCGATATTTTATTATTTTCATAAAGTTTATCTATATTAGTCTTCTATTCTCCTCGCTACATTTATCATTTTTGTTTGACTTGTTGGGATATGTTGAAAGCAACATATATTTTTAAGATAAAAAATTCTTTCAATAACTAAAAAAGGCACACACATTCAAACTCACACACAAACACACGAAATCTCACACACACAAACCAAAAAACTCTCTCTCACACACAAACACAAAATCACTATGACACATACACGCACAAAAATCAAATTATAACCGTTCTCTTGTTGTTTATTCACTTGTTTTTCAAAAAAAAAAAGAACAAAAAAACTGCATATCTTCATCTTCATCCGAAACCTTGATTGGCCATTTATCTTTTGATCATTAGTGTAACTACATTTTAACAGTAATTGATAGTAATTAATTTTTGTACATAGAGAAATATGGACTTTTCAAATATATTTTTTATAGATGAATTCACCTTCATCTAATGTTGTCAAATATGAATGCTAGATTTAAACTTCTTCGTTTTCTACATTGTGTATATTCATGCGGAATGGTGCTTGTTAATATGCTGATGAAAACAATCAAGAAAAAAATGGAAAATAATTATGCAAGTGAGAAGAAAAAATGATATAAAATAATCAACATACCTCTATGACATGAAAGATGCATTCCAGATTAAAAAACATTAGAGGTATTGCCATATGCTGGTGTTGTGTTGGCATTCTCAATGCTCAATACATTTCCCTTGGATGTGTAATATCCGTAGCCAATGCAAATGATAGAGTCATTTTGCACATCCTTAACCAATGTAAATAATGGAGAGATTCTGAGAATTTTTTTATATACGTTATTGCTCTGAAAATTGTGTTATTGAATGGGATGGATCATATTTATAGTTGACTTTGTAAATGACAGGAAAAAAATATTGAAAACCGTTTGAGTTGCCCAATATATCTATATTCATTTCACATGTAGAATATAGTTACAAATTAATGTTTTGCGCAGACCAATTTTATATTTTGAATAGCATTTTCCGGTGCCCAAGGAAATTTTATGCGAGAATTAATGCAGTGCAAAATATTAATGAAGTAAATCAATTTTTTTACCAACTGTGCACAAATCGGATATATTTATTATGTATTTTGTTTTACAATGTATATCCTAGCAGCTTGCGAAACTCAAAATCACTACGCAGTCCAATGCCAAAATTTTAATTTCGTTTCTCGAGTGCCCAAGTCACCTCAATTGCTTTAATTAATAAAGTGTATTAAATTATAATCAACTGCCAATATTTATAAACATCATTTATTTAATGTCATGTAATTTGTGTTGAAAATTTTACAAAGCCCTAAAGTATTCAGAATTAAAGTCAGAAAATATACCAAAAATAGAAAGTGAATTTTGGCGGGAAAATTCCTAAATTAGAGACTATCTTGTTTTTATATATTATATAGATATGTTATTTGAAAATCCTTTAACTCTTTTTTGCTCAACTTGCTATAATACTGCAGTTATTATTTGCTATGTGATTCAAGCCAGTCATGCTATGTCCTGTCTGTGTACGGAATACATAATGAGGCGGTAAGTTGGCTGCTTTAACCCTTTTCTTTGTTCATTTCATAATGGGACAAACCCTTAATTCAATGTACCTTGATGGAGCATTTAGATTTCATCTTTCAAGTGGCTTGGTATAATTCAGAGACAACCTGTATTTGGCCCCAGTTTCTGATGTGCATTGTCTTAAATGAGATAATCATAACGTTCCATCATCATTTCTTTCCCCTTCCTTCATTGTTATCTACAAACCTAAATTATACGTGAAAAATCATTTAGAAATGCTGGTCTTAGGCCCCTGAATATTTTTGTTTTCTTCTACCTTTTTATTTAAATTTTTTTTATTGGACTTACATCTGGGGTTTGTCTCATTTGTAATTAAGCATTCTCTTGCACAATGGCTTAGGGAGTGTTTGTAGAAACTTCTGCTTATAAAATAAGTGATTTATTGTAGCAGAAGTAAAAGTAGTTGAAATAAGAAGTTGGTAGTGTTTGCAAATAGAAATCATAAGTTGAGGGTGTGATTGGTTGTTAAAAAAATTTGTAAAATTTTCCCTCAAAATTTTTTTGGCCCCAACATTGAATTGTTTGTAGAAAATTTTAAAATATAAACTATTTACTCATTCTCATTTTTTCAATCATTAATCACATCAAAGATTATTTTACTTAAAAAAATATCACTATCACTATGTCATCATTACACAATCATATCACAAATACACTATTTACTCTCTCTTATTTTTCAAACCACCAATCCCATCTAATATTATTTTATTAAAAAATCATCACATTCTCATCCTACATCCAATCACACTCCCAAAAATTTCAGAACTTTTTAAAAATAACTTTTCACCACTATTCACTTGAAATTTGAAAATGGACGGATTGAAAGGCCACTCAATCGCAACCTGAGAATGTTTGGTGAAAACTGAGAAGTTGTAAAATTGCTTACTTGTTTGTAATAGTCAAACCAGGAAGCGAGAATCGAAATCTAAAATATACATCTCCCTCATTTTAGATTCTGATTAAATGAAGCAGAATCAGAAGCAGAAGCAGAAGTTAGCGTTTGCAAACACTAAAAAATGTTTTTTTTTTTTTCCAGCCAAAAGCTGCGAAACACTTTTTTTTAATGATTGCAAGCACTCCCTAAATAACCTCGCGAACAATTGTCACCTTATGATATGCTTTCACTTGCTATTATATAATTAATTATTGGTTCTTTCAGATTAAAGAAGGAGATCAGGTCACTCTTTTGGAACCTTCTTATCGTTCTGTTGATTTTTCTTGGAAAGGAAAGGTATGCTGTCGATTGTTTGCTAGCTACTAATATTAGTTTTCCATCCTCGATTAGATGTATGGTTTACCTTCGTAACATATTTTGATTTGGACAACTAGTATGCATTAATTACATAGACTACCACATATTAGTTGCTTTTTTATGCAAGCAAAACAATAATTTCTTCATCTGTTATGGGCTTATGGCTACCAGTCGTACCAGTTCAGATCGGTCCGCGTTGATTTCTTGGAGCAAGTGCTTGTGAATGGGAAAATGTTGCCGCCTCAGCACTCTGTTCAGACATCAATCTATGCTCAAAACAAGACGTGAGAGCATTTTTTGGTACACACAATTTGATAGTAAATGAAGAAAACAGAATCCAACAGGAACGAAAATTCACTGAAGTGGAAGAAAAAAAAAATATTGTATATAATTGTGGAACTGTGTCTAGTCCTGTATGAAATTGTGTTTTTTTTTTCTTTTCAAATTTGTCTGGAGAAATTCAATAGATAAGATCGGAAGGTAGTGAAATAAATGTGTTGAAAAGTAAGACTGCCCCATTTAAGAAGGAAAAAGGATAAATGTTTACCCCACATAGCTGTTCCAAGATAAATGTTTACCCCACAGTTCCAAGTCAAGCATTGAGTAGTATTTAGACTTGAGGTTATAATTGTATCTTGTCTGCTCTCTGCATATCTGTAATCTCTTTCAATCTTGAGCTTTTAGCAATTTCATTTTTAACTGAGACATTCAGTTAGAATTTCTTGCTAACAAGAAATGAAGCTATTACTACCCTTAACACTCCGACTCATTTCATCCCTATATCTTACCACAACTCTGGCGCTAGCTATATCCATGTCGATGCCTGGTTGTCCAGAGAAGTGTGGAAATATCACTATTCCCTATCCTTTCGGCCTCGGTTCTGAATGTAGTGCAAATCCCAATTTCACAGTTATCTGTGAAAATTCAACAAATCCTCCAACACCATTCTTAAGCATATATATGGAAGCACTTAATATTTCCATGCTTGGTACAGTCATAGTAAACCAGCCCATGTTGCCCCTGAAGTGCTCCGACGTTCAGACGACGCAATATCTGTCAACATCCCTTTTAGGAACTCCATTCACCATCTCCACAGACTACAATTCATTGGCTGTTTTGGGCTGCCAAATTACAGTCTTATTGCAATCTGAAACAAAAGGTTCAATCGTTGGTTGCAAGGCCGATTGTGATGCTAATTCCACAGACACAAGATGCAATGGTGTGAACTGTTGCCGGACAACAATTCCAGGAGGACTCCAGGAGCTTCGGTATACTTACCAAAGCATCGGAGAAAGAGCTAATAATAGCTTTTGTGGTTATGCTTTTCCTGTTGAAAGTGAATGGTTACGAGAGGATTATACAAGGTACAAAGGCCTTCTTAATCATCCTTTAAATCCATTTGACCAAGAATTTGGATCTGCACCATTGGTACTCGAGTGGGAATTCTATGACCCTGATCTTTACGGCCGTTCTAATGTAGTCCGTGGATACCATTCTTTTACAAACGAATATGCATCTTCCGAAGGATATTTCTCTTGCGACGATGGGTACGAAGGAAATCCATATCTACCTGGAGGATGCAGCGATATAAATGAATGTAGCAATCCAACATTGAACAACTGCTTAGATGCAACTTGTATCAACACAATAGGGCATTTCAAATGTGTCAATGGATCTCGTATCAAAATATCATTCATTAGTATTGGCAGTGCACTTGGCGCGCTAATTTTGCTTCTTGCTTCTTGGAAGTCGACGAAAGCCATTAGAAAGAAAATCAAGGCAAACCGCAAACACAAGTTCTTTAAGCACAATGGCGGCCTGTTATTGCAACAACAATTGTCTGCAACTGATAACGGACTAGACAAAACCAAGTTGTTTAGTTCCAAAGAGTTAGCACAGGCTACTGATCGTTATAACGAAAATCGTATACTTGGCCGCGGTGGCCAAGGTACCGTCTACAAAGGAATGCTGACGGATGGAAGAATTGTGGCAGTCAAAAAATCGAAGAGGGTCAACGAAGGTGATCTTGAAGATTTCATTAATGAAGTCGTCATTCTATCACAAATAAACCATAGGAATGTAGTAAAGCTGCTCGGATGTTGTTTGGAGACTGAAGTTCCTCTTCTCGTCTACGAGTTTATTCCAAATGGCACACTTTTCCAACACGTCCACGATCCGAGCGAGGAATTCCCATTATCTTGGGAAGTTCGTTTGAGAATTGCTCGAGAAATAGCAGGGGCGCTTTCGTACTTGCACTCTGCCGCATCTGCGCCTATTTATCATCGGGATATCAAGTCGACAAATATACTCTTGGACGATAAATACCGCGCCAAAGTTTCAGATTTCGGGACATCAAGATCGATTGCTATCGATCAAACTCACTTGACTACACGAGTACTAGGCACGTTCGGGTACTTGGATCCAGAGTACTTCCAGTCAAGCCAGTTCACGGAAAAGAGTGATGTTTACAGTTTCGGTGTTGTTATGGTTGAGCTTTTAACTGGGGAGAAAGCGATCTCGTCAGTTAGGGCCGAAGTGGGAAAGAGTTTAGCTACACATTTCTTGCACTCAATGGAAGAAAATCATTTATTTGAGATTGTTGACCCAAGGGTCCTCAAAGAGCGCAGCAAGGAAGAAATTGTGGCTGTTGCTCAACTTTCTAGAAGATGTCTGCATTTAAATGGAAAGAGAAGGCCGACGATGAAAGAAGTTGCGGTCGAGTTAGAAGGAATTCAAATGGTGAAAGAAGGTTCGGTTTTTATGCAGAATCGACAAGATGATAGCAGGGATCAGAACCACACAATTGAGATTGCTCATGAGTCATATGATTTCTCTTCCATATCAGCAAGTATGGATATGGATACCAACACTTTGTATTCACCAGACGCTCATCGTCCATTGCTTTATGAGCCATGAAGAAAATATCCCAAAAAATGGCTGGTAAAGCCATAGTACTACTTTCATTTCTGTACTATTACGAATTTGGGGTTGAAAGTTATGAAATAGTATTGTCTCTTTCATTCATGCGTTCAAGAAGCAACTTATGCAATCTGGAATGCTTTCAGTACCTTAAATTGAGTGGAATATGGTTTGAAGTAAGCCTATTTTCTGAGTTGAAACGTTTATCTTTTTCTCTGCTAGTGAATGCTTCATATAGAAGAGAAACCGTACATAATTTGTTGGGAGGTCTGAAGAAAGCAGTTGCGGTTGTAGGAAGAGTTTCTTTTCTGTTTTGTTTTTTATTAATCAACTACTCATGTTTATTTCAATGATATATTTCATTCATCCGGATAAATAGATCAGGAAATGGTACACCAATTTGAAACAGAAATCTGGTCCCAGAAAACAGACACTTAATGCTTTGAATGCATCCAAACTCACAATTACGACTTGAAAATGAATTCTCAACGACTTTATTAAATATATTTTATTGTGCATGGATTATATTCATATTCCTTATCTTATTATTCAGTCATATTCACACCACCACGTCATCCTCTTTCAATCTTCCCAACTAATGCAAGTCGTAAGTATACGAAAAAGATACCTTAGAAACATACCATGACATGTTTTTATTTCTTTCACGTACTTTGGTGCAAAAAAAAAATCATTATTAAAAATATTCGCCAAACATCATATCATTTCTAAATATATATATATATATATATATATATATATATATATATAGGGTTAGGATCAAATGTGGCAGGGGACTTATCATGTGGCAGTATGGATTAATCAAATCCATCCACACCTTTTATTTAATGGTCCAGATTGCTATAAAAAATAACTTATTTATCAATTAATTAATAGGTGGAAAGGGCATAATAGTACCTAGCAAAATGCCATAAATCACGCCCCTACAATCAAGGAATTGATTAATATCATGTTTCGATAACTGAATTGTGCATCATTTTAATTAATAATTGAACTGTACAGTGTACACCATTTAATAACTGACTGTACATTATTTTATATCTAACAATGCATCATTGTATAACTAAGTGTACGTCATTCAATTCCAGCGATTTTTATGGGATTTGATTTTACGATTGTTCCCGCTTTTCATTCAATCGTGGTTTACTCACAATGATGTATTGTTAGATATAAAATGGTGCACAATCAGTTATTAAATGGTGCACAATTCAACTATTAAAATGATGCATTATTCAGTTATGGAAATGTGATCTTTATCACATCCATAATTTGTAGGGCATCATTATGGGAATGTGGTTACACCATTTTGTCTTTATAGAGTTTTTAGATGATGTACAATTAATTATACAATGATGCAGTGTTACATATAAAATGATGCACAGTTAAGTTATTAATGGGAAGATGGTTACACCATTTTATCTTTATAGTTCCTTTAAATGATGTACAATTAGTTATACAATGATGCACCATTAGATATAAAATGGTGCACAGTCAGTTATTAAATGATGCACAATTCAATTATTAAAATGGTGCATAATTCAGTTATGGAAACGTGATCTTTCTCACATTCATGATTGTAGGGCGTCATTATGGGAAGGTGGTTACACCATTTTGTCTTTATAGGGTTTTTAGATGATGTACAGTTAGTTATACAATGATGCACTGTTAGATATAAAATGGTGCACAATTAAGTTATTAAATGGGAAGATGGTTACACCATTTTGTCTTTATAGTTCCTTTAGATATAAAATGATGATCAGTTATTAAATGGTGTATAGTTCAGCTATTAAAATGGTGCACAATTTCAGTTATGGAAACGTAATAATAATCAAACCATTGATTGTAGGGGCGTGATTTATGGCATTTTGCTAGTTACTATTATGTCATTTCCACCTATTAATTAATTGATAAATCAGTTATTTTTAATAGCAATCTGGATCATTGAATAAAAAGTGTGGATGGATGGGATCAATCCACACTGCCACACGGTAAGAGACTGCCACACGAGATCTCATCATATATATATATATATATATATTCTCTATATTTTTAATTCAACCACATATTCTCAATTTTCTCACAAAAATCAATACAACCAAAAAATTCGCTGGAAATAGTGAAAATGGAAATTCTCAATGAAAATACGACAATACAAATAGGTGTGGAACCACTTTTGGGGTGAGGGGGGCCTTAGCTCCCCCCAATTTCTTTTACATTTTTGTCCTTTCAATCCAAATTATTGATCAATAATATTTGATGTAAACCACACAAGCCAATCGCCATTACTTAATTTGAATAGACTATTGTGTGGGCAATGGCGTAAGCCAAATTTCGATTATCCTTGCCCAAAATTTTTTCACTAACCAACTATTTTTCTCCCTTAAAAAACATATATATAATTTTTATTTATTTATTTTTCAATAGAAAAAACGGGACCAAAAATATTTTGGGGTGCGCCGGAGTGCTAGGGAGCGTCATGGCTCCGCCACGGCGTGTGGGTCTTTGATATATATTGTAATATTTAAATTGTGGAGTATACATATTGATTAGGATTTAATGATGTATTTTGAAATATTTAACTATGAATATTGATGTGATTGTTTTTATGCAAATATAATATATTTAAATTTTATTATCATATATGTATATAAAATATTTGATAATTCATTATTTAACCATTCGCATTAGGATATATCTCTACAAGAACCTTATAATATTAATACTATTGGTACACATCTCAAACTCGATTAATAAATTACACGTATTACAGTTAACTATCTCAAACCCGAAAAAGTTACTCACACTGGTATCATTCGGGTCCGATTGGGTGAGGGTACACGTGTCTACCCATCCCTGCAACTAGAGCTACACATTCGGTCGAAACCAAAACAAACCGACCGAAAGTTCGGTTTGGCCAAAATGCCAAACCGAACACCGAACCGAACTGCTCGGTTCGGTTATGGTTTTTATCCAAATTTATCTGGTCAATTCAGTTCGGTTTTCAGCCAACCGAACTTCAGTAAAAATTTAAAAAAAAAAAAAACGCTGTATCAATTTGACATGCTACTACTGATCACTATCAAAATAAAAATAGAGAAAAAAAAATTGTCAGTTGAAGCAAAAATCTTACACAAACTCCCTTCGAAATATCAAAAACCTGATCTTCATTTTCTGTTTTGAATCTAAGGGTTGAAAATGAAGTCCCCACATTTACATGCCCAACACATTAACGTATAAGTTGAGATATCATCTCCTCTTGAATATGAAATTCTTGGAATTATTTCTTGGTGTAAAAATTTAATGGTGGGTGAAATTGGAACTTGAATTGCCTCACAACGCTCAAGTGCCCCATTTCGATTTTTTCTTCAGAAGTATTTCTGCATTATGCCCACTGCCATCAGAGCTTGAGGAATTGGGGGAGTTTTTTTGCTTAACGGTGAATTGCTATTTGAAAGTAAAAGTGCACTTATGATTAGGAATTGAAAAGAACACTTTTAGCTATATCTAGAAAAAAAGAAAAAAAAATAACTTTCTTTCCTCAAAAAAAAAAAAAAAACTTAACTTTCAGATTTCAGTTCGATTCGGTTCGATCGACCGGACCCCTACACATAAACTGAAACGGAAAACCGAAGTTTCTTACAAAAAAAACACACAACTTCGATTTCGGTGTGGACCGAACTTCCGGTTTTGGTTCGATGAGGTTGGTTAAACCGAACTATGCACACCCATACCTGCAACCCCTCCCCCCACATAGGAGATTGGATTCTATAGCCATTAACACGGCCTTTGGAAAGCTAATGTACCATTTTCCACTTTGTAATACATTTTGACGACATAGCGTTGGTTAGATTTCGAGGCATAGCTATGCCGCTTCCTGTGTGTTAGCCGATTTATGGGTAAGTAGATGCTACCCAAGTGGGTAGTGTCCAACTCCCGTCAGATTGTGACATGTGTCCCATTTTGATTTTTTTTTTGATAAAAATACGTCGTATGTCGTAGTGGAATGACACTTAAGAAAATCATGAGGTTTAGTGACAATCCACTTGGGTAGCATCAACCCCCCCCAATTTACCTTTTTCCACTTCGTAATACATGGTGATACTTTTTTTTTTCTTCTTAATTTACAAACTTTTTTAATACATCGTTGAGCCACGTGTCATAATTTCTCTTCATTTGTTAATATAACCCCAAATGTTATTGTCAATTTGTCATCACTGGTGGCAACATCTCGATCCAGCACTCCAGCTCATCAATTCCAAAGAAATTTGAATACTCATTAGTTTAGGACAATGCGACAAATTATTTTTGTACTTCATCCGTCCAAATATATAGTTCAGTTTGACTTTTCACTTAAATTAAGAAAAAGTATTGAAAACTACAAATATACTAAATATTTACGTGATTGACCCTTATTTAATTAATAGTATAAATTAAAAAATGTATATTTAAATTGGGTTATGATAGTCAAAGAACAGAAAAAGTGCTATTAAATATAGAAAGTGGACTGTAAATTTGGGACATCCCAAAAAGAAATAGTGGACTATATATTTGGGAATGATGAGTATAGTTTTAGGTTACCATCATCAAGCATTGACTAATAAAGCATTGGCTAAAAATAAAATACGACAAATGACTATCGTACAACGTAACGTTAAATCAGCAAACATTGACTCAAAGCTAAACATATTATATTGGATAACCATTAGGGCTATGCACAGGACTTGGAGGTTACCGAAACCGAACCGATATCCGAACCGAAAGATATTCGAACCGAAAATATCTATTGACTTTTTGACTTTCCCCGAACCGTACCGTACCGAAAATATTTATGGTACGGTTCTGGAGATTTTTCAAATACCCGTACCGAGAACCGTACCGAACCACTCCGAACCGAGGACCCAAAGCCAGAACCGATTTTATAATTTTTATATAAATACATATACATTATTTCTATGTTGCTTTTATTTTGATATTGGATTAGCTACAAACTATTTGAAATTAAATTAAATATAAAGCATATATCTGAAAAATCATCATACTGCAACTATTATGAATTTTAAAAAACTTTGATATTAATATTAGAGTAAATAATTTGAATTGAAATTAGTTAAATGATTAGTAAATTGCACTTAAAAGAGAAACAAGTAATAATATCATATTATAACAATATAAAAAAATTATATGGAAGAATTAAGTGTAAAAATAGATAGTTGAAAATATATAAATTAAAATAAGAATTAAGTGTAAAAATAGATAGTTGAAAATAGAATATATGCGATTGTAAATTATATGGAAGACAATCTGGAAAAAAATAATTTTAAAAACTCAAATATCACTGGAAACATACACCCTTAAAGATCCATAAATTAAAATATCATCATGACATTAATATTAAAACTTAGGATCCAAAGTAATTTAATTATATAAAATAATATAAAAGAGTGAAACAAGAGCTAAAATTGGATTGAGTCTAAAAGATCAGATATGGACGAAAAATAAAAACTTAGTAACTCATTTAATAAGAAAGAATTTAACATTTGCTAAGAAAGTAATGCATTACTTAAATTAAATATTAATCCAAATACTAATATGACATTAATGGAAAAATAAATAAACACAACAATATAAAGTGAAAACTAATATAAAAAATATTGAAAAATTTAATAGTTATGTGTGAAGTTAATGAGATGAGAATTCAAAAATAATCGTTAGGGTTTCATTTCTTATTTGATCAAAAAATAATTGAAAATTAAAATAAATATTAAATCGCTATATACCTTTTGTTCATTACAAAGCATTAACCTTTTGAAAATGTATTGGTAATTTAATTTTATAATAAATAATATTCTTTATAAAATATTTTTTTAAAATATGAGATTTTACAGTCACTTCAACAACATAACAATTAGATTAATTTTAGTATATTAAGAATAATTATAATCTTATAACAATATGATTCACATGAAAAAAATATATGTTATAATACTTTGAATTATTCCAATTTAAATAATTTGAGTATTGAATGAGTGTTCACTATTTGCAAAACACTTTTTAATATTTTAATATGAATTAATAAAATTATTAAATAATGTAATTGGTTTAGTGAAGTCATATGGATCACGTGCGACGCACATGTTTCCTACTAGTAACAAGAAAAACAACAATAAGTATACATATCTCAACATAATATTAATTATCAAACTAACCATATATATTCACAAATGTGACCAAAACATATAAGAATATATAACAAACGGAACATCGTCATCACTAAGGCACTAAGTCTAATCAGAACATTGATGCTATCCATGGCGAATGCACTCTAACTGCTGATTTCATCTCCCGATTTCATCACCGTCACTTTGATTCTTCCATTCTCATCCATTTCTTCTCGATTTCTCTTACTTCTTCGTTCTCGATTTTCACTGTTCTATTGAATTGTGCAGATGGAGCATTTTCCAGGGAATTGTTGAGCTCGATTTTGAAGCTTCATCCATGGAGGAATCTTCTTTACAGGATCCACACTCTCCGCCTCCTTTGAATGATCCGGAACTTTTTCCACCTATTGGTGGTGCAACAACCCCTATTACCTCACCTAACATGCGTTCACAGTCTGCACCCAATTCCCCTCTCGAACATAGAACTCCACCTTTGAAAAAACCAGCGGATATACCTAAAACCTTCTCAAATGTGCCGATCAATAATATCCAAACTACTTTGAATCCATAATTTCTTCTTACTGAATCTCCGACTTTTGGTTTTGTAAGCCAGGAGGATGGCAAGGAGATCCTTACATTCACTGATGCAGAAACTCAGACGTTGGCTCAGAAATGGAATTTGGCTTTGGTTGGTAAGTTTTCCCAGGGGATTCCGGAACCTAGAATTTTACATGCTTGGTTTGATAATTTGAAACTGAAAGGTTCATTTGAGCTTCGTATTCTCAATATTCGACATGTTTTACTTAGTTTCACTCATGAAGAAGATTTTTCAAAACTCTGGACGCGGCCTGTGTGGTTCATTAATTCTTCCCCCATGCGTATGTTTAAATGGAACCCTAGGTTTTCTGTGGCTAAAGAATACCCCATTGTTCCTATTTGGGTTAAATTCCCTGGATTGCCTATGCATCTATATGATAAACGTGCATTGATGTCTATTGCTGGTATGTTAAGGCAGCCTCTTCAATTAGATAAGGCCACTGCTTTACAAACCAAGCTTTCAGTAGCTAGAGTTTGTATTGGAATTGATGTTACTCAACCTCGAAGCGAGGTCATTCACCTGCGTATTAATTCTGAAATCAGAACTCAAAAAGTTGTGTATGAGTCTTCTCCTAAATATTGTACTGGATGTTTTCATTTAGGTCATGTTATTGACTCTTGCTATGTTGTAGGCAATGCACCTAGACCTGGAAAAAAACCTGAACCATCTGTGCCTAGGGTTTCATCCCCTAAGGATATTCCTTCCTCCAGTATTCCTGCATCTATGGTTGATCAGGTTCTTGATGCTCAGGTGCCTCCTCCTCTAGAGACTGGCCCTGAGCAGGTCTCTTCTCTTGTTATGTCTCTGCATGCCTCAGCTGCTAGAAAAGGGAAAGCAGTGGCCAGTGGCCCTGATCCCCCTGTAACTTTCAATCAATTTGATGCCCTATATGAGGAAAACCACCTTGCTTTACAGCAGGAACCATTAAGCTCTCAAACTGAAAAGAGCCCAAGTCTTGTCCCTAACCCTACTGATTCTCTGCCTCCTCCTTCCCCTGCTGCTGATGAGTTTGAAAATGAGCCAATCACTGTAAGCCAATCTCCCAAACCTAACAAATCTTCTCCTTCTAATTCTTTAATTTTGGAAGAGGTTCAAGCTCAAAGGCAAATTGCCTTACACAAAAGAGGTGTGTCTACTTCACCTCCCCTCAGAAAAGGCCCTGATAAGCCTCAGAGACCTGGTAAAGGTCAAAATAGAAAATACAAATAATCATGAATATGCTCATTTGGAATGTTAGAGGGATCAGTAATGCTCCCACTTTTAATCATGTGCATTATTTGTGTATGCATTACAAAATTCATATTTGGGCTATTCTTGAGCCTATGGTTTCTCCAAATTTTCCTGTTTACTGCCACAAATTGGACTTTGTGAAAGGCATTGCTAATGTTTCCAATAAAATCTGGGTTTTTGCTAAGCATGATATGAATGTGTCTGTTGTTTTAGATCATGACCAGGTGTTGCATACTTCTGTTTCTTCTTCTTTGTTCCCTGATACTCTTTATGCTGCTTTTGTCTATGCTAAATGTACTAGAAGAGATAGAAAACATTTGTGGGATACTCTTAGAGATATTTCTTTGACCATGGATAATAAACCTTGGGCCATTGGGGGTGATTTTAACTGCTTTACCTCTGAAGAGGAAAGAGTAGGCAGTAATACTAACAGAAACTTGGACATGGATGATTTTAATGAGTGCATTTCTGATTGTGGTTTAATTGACCCTGGATGCACTGGCACCACCCTTCATACTTGGGTTAGAAATAACCTTTTTGAAAGATTAGATAGAATTCTCCTCTCCCCTGATTGACAATCTTGTTTTGCTAAAACTTCTGTGACTCATTTAGCCAGGGTTTGGTTTGATCATGCCCCTCTTCTCTTTCAAGTTGAGATTAATTCCAATAAACCTCCTTCAAGGTTTAGATATATGAAAATGTGGGCTAATCATCCTTATTTCTTTGATAATATTAAGGAGGTGTGGGGGGGGTCCTACTGGCACTTTCGGTATGCTTAATTTGCACCTTAAAATGATTAGAGTTAAGCAGAGACTTCAATGGTGGAATAAAAAGGTTTTTGGAAATGTTTTTGATAACCTTAAAAAGGCTGAAGTGGCTGTTCAACAGGCTGAACAGGCTTATGATGCCTGCCCTTCCCCAACTCTTTTTATTGCTTTAAAAAAATCCATTGCTGAGCTCACTTTGGCCACTAAAATTGAAGAGGATTATTGGCATAAAAAATCCTCATGCAAATGGATTGTTGAAGGGGAAATGAATACTAAGTACTCTCACAATTTGGTTAAAATTAAGAGGAGTACAACTAGAATTCACTCTATTCAAGCTGACTCCATTTTTTTAACCAATGAGAATGATATTCATAAATCTGCTGTTGATTTCTTCTCTGCTCATCTCTCTAATGACTGTGTGTGCCTTCCTTTTGATGATGGTTTTGATATTCCTACCATACCTCCTAATTTTGATAAAGACTCCCTCTGTCAGCAGCCTTCTTCCATTGAAATTAAGGAGGCTGTTTTTGCCATTGATGCTAATAGTGTTGCTGGGCCTGATGAATTCTCAGCACATTTTTTTCAGTGTTGCTGGGATATCATTCATAAGGATGTTTGTGAGGCTGTTCATGATTTTTTTGATGGTCACCCCATGCCTAAGAGTTTTACATCTACTACTCTGGTCCTTATTCCTAAAATTCCACAGCCTAAGTCTTGGGTTGATTATAGACCTATTAGTCTCTGTAATGTGACTAATAAGATCATTACCAGAATCCTTAATTCCAGACTCTCTACTGTGCTGCCTATGCTTATTTCCCCATCTAAAAGTGGTTTTTTGAAAGGTAGGAATATCAGTGATAACATCTTGCTGGCCCAAGAACTAATCCACTCCCTTAACTCCTCTGGCAGAGCTTTAAATGTTGCTCTCAAACTTGACATGGCCAAGGCTTATGATAGGGTCCAATGGTCTTTCTTGTTAAACATGTTCAGAAAAATGAATTTCCCTGAAAGATGGATCATGTTTATTGATAATTGTGTGAATAATTGCTGGTTTTCTGTGCTCATTAATGGTTGCTCCACTGGTTACTTCCATTCTACTAGAGGTCTCAGACAAGGGGATCTCCTTTCCCCTTCCCTCTTTATTGTGGCTGCTGAATACTTATCTAGAGGGTTAGATCATCTTTTCAGGACTAACCCTGATATGTATTTCAAACATCATGGGGGCATTCCTATTACTCATCTTGCCTACGCTGATGATATCCTTATCTTTACTAATAATCAGACATCTTCTCTGCAGCAGCTCACTAAATTCCTGGAGCACTATGCCAACATTTCTGGCCAAGCCATTAATGCTGCTAAGAGCTCCATTATTCTCAGCCCTGGTGTTGATCCAATCCATCTTGATCAGCCAGTTGCTATTACTGGTTATAGATTGCAAGATCTTCCTTTCACTTATTTGGGTGCCCCTATCTACAAAGGGAGAAAAAAAGGCCTGTTGTTTTCTTCTATTCTTGAGAAAATGTATAAAAATATTCATGGTTGGGGTTGGAGATTCCTTTCATATGGTGGCAGGCTTATGCTTATAAAAAGCACTCTCAGTTCCATGTTCATTCACTTGATTCAAGTCATCAAGCCTCCTAACTATATCATCCATAAGCTTGAGCAAATTCAGGCTAGATTTTTTTGGGGGAACACTGAGACTCATAAAGCAATCCATTGGATCTCTTGGAATACTATATGTTCCACCCAATCTGAGGGGGGTTTGGGTATCAGGAAAATTGCTGATATTGTTACTGCATTTTCTTATAAACTCTGGTGGAATTTCAGGGCCAAAAATTCTCTGTGGGCTAGATTTTTACATGCTAAATATGTTGGGGGTAATGCTGTTGTTTCTGTGCTTAATTGTAAACCTACTGACAGCCCTATATGGAAAAGAATTTGCAAAATCAAGTTTCAGGCTAACTGCTCTATTTTCTGGTCTTTAGGCTCTGGGAATGTTAGTTTTGGCATGATAATTGGTTCAATTCTCATACTTTAAACTCTGTTATTGATGTTGATAAAAGTGGCTTGGAAAATGTGGATGTGGCATTTTTTTGGAATAATCATGCTTGGGATTGGGATAGACTTGCTAAAATTGTGGGCACAAACTGGGCCAACCAAATTTGCCAAATTCCAATCTCTACCCACAGCCATGATGTCATGAGATGGATGCCTTCAGCTAATGGAGAGTTCTCCTTGTCATCTGCATGGCTTTTAATCAAAGGTAATTTACCCCATAATCCTCTGTTTAATGCTATCTGGAATTCTTGCTTGACCCCCACTATTTCTATATTCATGTGGAGAATGATTAAAGATAGATTGCCTGTGGATGAAAAGCTTCAAAGGAGAGGGATAGCTATTGCCTCAAAGTGCTGGTGCTGTTCTTCTACACCAACTTCTGAATCCTTAAATCACCTATTCCTTTCTAACCCCCAATCTCAAGCAGTTTGGATGCATTTCTCCTCCATGTCGAGACATAACTGTACTAGAACTGAGAATATTAGCATTTTTCTTTCTTCTTGGAGAAATATAACACCTTTCACACACTTTGCACACATTTCTTTTATCATTCCTTGTCTCATCATGTGGTATATATGGCTTGAAAGCACAAACATGATAATGCCTTATTCAAGCATCAAAGAATCATTTGGAGGGTGGTGCATCATTTACACCTGATAAAAGCTGGGGATCTTTTCAAGCATAACACTTGGAAGGGTTTCTCTGATCTTGCTGCTAATTTTGGTATCACTTTCAGGTACCATTTTCATTTCTCTTGCCTCCCTGTGGAGTGGTCCAAGCCACAACAGGGCTGGGTCAAGATCAATGTAGATGGTGCAAAAAAGGCTAATCAGGCACAAGGAGGGATTGGAGGTGTTTTAAGAGACAATCATGGAGACATTATCTGGGCTTTTGCTGAAGTTATTCCAAGCTGTCATGACAGTCTTCAAGCTGAATTTGCTGCATTACACAGAGCCTTACAGATTATTGACAAAGAAGCATACCCAAATGTTTGGATTGAGTCAGATTCATTAAGCATGTTGTCCATTCTTCAACAACACAAATTGGGGGTTGGAGAATTCAATCATTGCTGATGCCTATCCAACAACAAATTTCCAGTCTTAATACCCGTTTGACACACATATTCAGAGAGGGTAATAAAGTAGCAGATGCTCTAGCAAATGTTGGGATTTCTGAAAATATTTGTACAGTTTATAATGACAATTCCTTACCTAGATTGATTAAAAGTTTAGTTAGAATGGATCAAATAGGCATTCCATCATTCAGATATAGAAAAAGAATCAGCATAGATAATAAATAGCAGGTTAGATATTTGTTCTCAAATTGTAATTGTCTGACTTCTACTTGTACAGCAATATTCCATTTTGATCAATAATATTGGTTGAGGGGTCCCCTAAACCCTCCACCCTCAGGGTGTTTCAAAAAAAAAAGGCACTAAGTCTAATCACCTAAATCCTTAGCGTGATTATTTCCATCAGCTTGAATATATAACACCACAATCCTTCCTCGGACTCATCCGCTGCACAATACAATTATCACAAAATTAAAACCATAATTTCACAAGCAGTATCAATCTAATTAAACAAGGAGACTAATCTTAAAAGAAATGTCACCAATTCATACAAAAAAATCATTGAACAAGTTCACAATAAATAAAAAACTGAATAAGAAAACTCAACAGAAAAACTCCAAACATATCATGACCACTCAACAAATATTTTAAGAATTCCAGCAAACACAGAATCTCAAATTCAAGCAAGAGCTCTTCTAATCAACTACATTAGATTCAGACAAATACTTCCCAGCATAAAATCCAGGTTTCAGCAAACTCAAGTATTCAGTAGCAGAGACTCGAAACATACAGAGTCAATAGACTCAGAAAGTCGAGTTTTACAATTATGTCTCTGCACATCATAAGATGGAAACAAGCATAGAATTGCCAAAACCATCAACAAATTTGTGATCTCACAATTGAGAGCAATAAAGACATATGCCGCCTATCATTATAGGGGGCAAATCCAAAGAAAATGTGTCATAAGCTAATGTGCAGTCATCGAAAAATAAAATAAGTTTAACCCATAAAATACAACTAAAAACATTCTCATAAAGACCGTTTAAAAGATAATTGCCCCCTTCCCCCACCCCCAAGGTAATTTACAAAACATTCGCACAAGAAAAACTAATGGACACAAAAAAGAGTTTTTAAGTTTGCTAAACCTTTAAGCAGAAAGAGGAAAACTCACGACAAGCCGATCATCTCAGCCATTAGCTCCCAGCAACTGAGAGCCAGGTCTGTTTATTGCCCTTACTTGTACACCTGTTGAATCAGAAAGGCAAAATATTTTCTACAAGTGAGCAATCTCAAGGGAAGTAATACCATTGATCTGTAGATCAGCATATTGTGGCCACTGCATCCTAAATGCCACTTTGTCATTAAGAAGCATGCACCATGCCTAATCATCAATACCACTACCATCATAAGCATGAGAGCAATCAATGTATTCTAAACACGCTGAAAATGTAATAGTTATGATGACATACATGGCATTCTAACCAACTTGAACATCGTATTTCTATTTTGACAACAAGTCTCTGTCTGCCCTTGTGAGTTGAAACGTTTTCTCAATGATCTGACTAGGGCTCGAGCTGGAAAAGCCGCAATTGAGTATTAGACGCACCCACCCAGTTTGAAAATGATTGCAAAAGAAATATGCATAAACAAATTGTTGGGTAGAATATATCTGGAAGATTTCTGTTTAGAAGAAAATGGCTGGGATTGTGTTTAGGCAAAGTCGAGGCTTGTATTTAATATAGTCTCCGCAAGACGAAAACGCCCCGTATACTAGTGCTTACGGTTTCGACGCTCGCCTCTAAGATACACACTACAACATAAATGACATTAGGTAACACTCAAAAAATGTTACCTAATGGCCATAAAATGTTACTATAGACAATAGGTAGCACTTTTATGGCACTGCAGTTGCCCGTGCTACCTATAGTCTAAGGTATTACTTTTATTAGCTTTTTGTAACACTTTTTCTAAATGTTACATTAAGTTTTCTATTGATAACACTTTGAAGCAATATTTCTAAAGTGTTACATATGAATCTTATGTAACACTTTTTGTGACACTTTTTATATTTGTAACACTTTAAAAAAAAATACTTCTAAAGTGTTACATATGAATCTTATGTAACACTTTTTTGTAAAGACTTCGTAGAAATACTATTTTTGCCACCAAGTAGATTCGAACCCACGATTGTTATATATAGAAGTGACAATTTGCCACTAAGCTAAGTTGATTCTTATTACAACTTTTGCTTTGTTTTATATATACACATACACATACACACATACACACACACACACACACACATATATATATATATTATATGTATATATAATATATTTTATATAATAAAGATTATATTTTATAATATATGTATAAATTATATTATACATTGTATATATCAAATTTTATATTGTATAGTATATAGTTTGAAAATCATATTATATTATATATTAAAGGGCACAAAAAATTAAAAAAATAATATATAAAATAAATTTATCGACTGATTAATATTCAATCGGTAAAAATAAAAAAATATATAAAAATATAAAATTAATTTAACCACAGATAAAAAAGTTCTAACAGTAAAAAAAATAAATAATAAATAAAATAACGGAAAAATAATTTACCGACAGAAAAAATTCCAAAGTAATTACCGACAACATCAATTTCATTGGTAAATTTTTTAAAAAAATATAAAAAAAGGTTAACGATGAAATTGGTCTCCATTAGTAAAAATTAATAAATAAATAAATAATAATAAAAAATATATACATGCGCATTTTATGTCGGTATTAAGACGTAATTAATTGCCTTCGTGAAAAATAAAAAAATAAAAGTAAAACTAAAATACTTTGTAAAAAGAAAACAAAAATTTAGTTAAAAAAACAGAGTACATGATGTCTACAATTTTTAGGTTTGGTGGCATCAATTAATTAAATAAATCTTTGACATGATTTAATGATAATTATATAATTTTGTGTTACTAAAATACAGCTTAAAAAGTGTTACAATCAATAAAATATAGTGTTGCCAAGAGTGCTTTTTAAATAAAGTGATACATATTTGCGTTACAAAAGAAATAACAAAAACAAAGTGATACTTAAAAAGTGTTATTTATATAAAAGTGTTACATATAAGCGTTACATATTGAAAAAAGTGTTACCTATTTGCGTTACAAAAGAAATAACAAAAAAAAGTGATACTTAAAAAGTGTTACTTATATAAAAGTGTTACATATAAGTGTTACATATTGATAAAGTGCTACAAAAGTGTTACATAAATATTGTAATGTAAAAAGTGTTACAAACATTGTTACATATGTACTTTATGTAAAAAGTGCTACAAAATTTGTGTTACCTAATGTCATTTATGTTGTAGTGACAACGACTTACAATTTTGGTTTAGCAGCACTTGCAAAAACCAGAATACAGCGAACAGGAAGTGTTTTTCGACTTCCAAGCTTTTCAAGGATGAAGATGAACAATATGCATAATGCAGTGCTTGTTTTATGTTATCTGATTATTTCGTATGTATATTCATCTGTAGGGGCTTCAATAATATAGGCAATGAAGTGCCCATACGGAAAATCGCGTCTGTAGGCTCAAAAAGGCACATTTTTTTGAGCAGACGCACTGCGCAGGGAGCACGACGACCAGGCGCCGCGGCGCGCGCGCTTGCGCGTCTTGGTGCTCAACGCCCGGCATGGCACACGACCCATCGCACGGGCCGTGCGATGGATCGAAACTTCGACATGTAGCACGGCCCGACCGCACGGGCATGCTCCCGCCCGTGCGCGGGGCCAAATCGTTTCCCAGGTTGAACTCTGATTTATTTAATTACAAAAATTAATTAAATCCATTTAATTTAATTAATTACAAAAATTAATTAATTAATTATTTTAAAGGTTTTTGGTCCAAAAAGAATAAAGGCCCCAAGCCCAAGCCCAAGCCCAGGCCCGCGACCCTCGACCCACGACCCGGACCCGAATTCGGGCCAGGCCGAGCCGAGCCGGCCGGCGGCGGCGGCGCGCGCACGTGTGCTTTGAACCAAACCCACAAGCATGTAGGTCCTCACACCTTTAAAAACTAGGGTGCCCCCAAGGGCCTAAACCCATTTGTCCAACTTGAGATAAATAAAGTGTGCAACTTTGTCTCCCTTTTCCTATGTGGGATGGAGCATCCTCCTCCCCCACATTTTCCATTTTCCATTTTCCATACCATTTATTTGTATTAAGTGGCTAACTTCTAGCATTAATTTCTCATTCACCCGAAATCGGTTTTGAGAAATTCCAAATGTTATTCTCATCTACTCTCTTAGTAGAATTTTTATAAATAATTTAATTCTATTTTTCACAAATGGAAACCACTTAATTAATTGGTCAAAATTGGGTCAACACCTCATTTATCAAAGACTAATTCCAACACAAAGAAACCATATAGGACCAAAAACAGGAAGTAGACATTATATGCATCGACAATGGACCAAGATAATCATTTATAAAATAAAGTTCATATAGAAATATCACAACACATAAAAAATAAATACCATAGCATCATTTGCAAGGGAAGAACATCAACATTTGGCTAGAGAAATTACCACAACTTTAGCAAGTGAAGAATGTTCACCGAAGTAACAACTTTGTTACCCAACTGGGATGAAAATGCATCATAGGAATGCCATCCCAAGCATGAAGCAACAAACTTTATTGTATCATAATATATTGCCAGAAGTATTAATAGTCTTTGCAAAAGAATAGTTTAGCATTAAGCTAGGCAAAACCCTGCTCCTTCAAGCATAAATTAATACCATAAATTAATAATCTGTAAAATCGATTCAGAACTATAATACCAATTCTTCCGTTAATCAAATTCTGAATACAAAGTTTGAACCAGTACAGTTAATCATAAAGGCCCTAAGCACATGTGCCTCTCATATGGAGATTCCTTAATTATTAATGTATTCCAGGGAAATTATATAGCAAACAACTAAATTATCGATAAATGTCTAAACGTACTGGAGAATTTGCTAGGTTTTAATTATACATTTGTTGGCCTAGAAACTTCACGGAGAATCCTGTAGAAAGAGAAAATTGTTAGGGTTTGAAGAGAAAAAAAACGAAAAAGAAACAAATTGAGAGAGATGGAAAGAAATAAAAATGGCTACGGATAGATCGAGGGGAAATCAAATCGCTGGCATTTCCTAACATTTTCACTACTGCTGAACCGTGAATAAGCAAAAAAAAAAAAAAAAAGTTCTCACCACAAACTCTAAAGAGAAGATAATGATAAATCAAAATAGGTTATTAGCTCTATAAATCAAAACATAAAGAGTGATCATGGTAAATCTCACCAAAACTGTGAGAGAGAAGGTGGTGGTGACGGCAACTGGGGGAAAAGCTGGTGACGACCGGTGAGCTGCGGGAGAAGATGAGCCAGAGAAAGAAATAGTTGGTTACCGGAGGAGAAAAATGATTTGCGGGAGATTTTAGGAAATTAGGAAAAAAAGTGGTGTTGAGTGTGTTGACGGAGCGACGTGCTGCGGTGGAGAGATTTTAGGAAGTTAGGGCGCTAAAAAGTAAGAAGGAAAAAAACTGTGCGGGAAATTAACTCAGTTATTTGCGACGAGAAAAATATTCAACTATAAGCGACGACTGTTTCAACTATTCGTCGCAAAAGAATATGCGACAAAAATATTCTGAAAGTTTTTTATTGGAAGGGATTGTTCTCGCGAAAATGCATTATTTGCAGCCACAAATTTGCGTCGCAAAAACTCTTGTCACAAATAACCCAATTTCTTGTAGTGTGTTGAGATAAGTATCAGATTTTAGGGATGGCAACGGGGCGGGTTTGGCCAAACCCGGGACCCGCCCCGCCCCGCCTCAAAACCCGCCGGGGCGGGTCTAGACCCGCTAGACCCAAAGTTTTTTAAAATTATAATAATTTATATTTTTCTATTTTTGACCAAATTTTCAAAAGTAATCTAATGCCAATAGGTTAAAAATAAATAAATATAATTATTCAACTTATTATAACTATTTTTTTAGAATTGGCTACTATTAAGATTTTTTAAAAAAAAATACTATTAGTATACTACAATAATACTCAACTAATATTTAAAATAAATATTCAAAGTAGAATATTACAAGATATTATATTAGTAAATTAAACTTTAAAAGTAAATAATATTATATTAGTACTCAACTAATATTTTTAAACATATAACACTCAAATTTAAAAATACATAATGCAAAAATATTTCAATATATATTTAAAAATATAGTAAAAATTAATATGCGGGCGGGTCCAGGCGGGTTCTATTGGACCGGGACCCCCCCCGGTTTCAAGCGGGTTTTGTAATCTTGGACCCGAGACCCGCCCGGGACCCGTTTATCCGGTCTAGGGCCGCCCCGTCGGGCGGGTTTGATGCGAGGCGGGTTTTGACCCGCCCCATTGCCATCCCTATCAGATTTCTTAATATAATTAAGAACTAGGAACAAAAAAAGAGGAAAAATAAAAAATAAATATGATGTATTTAAAGTAATACTTTTATAAGTATCCATTTATTGAGATAACGTATCATGTTTTTAATATACTTGTGTTCGATTATTAGCGTTTGCATTTATAGGTGTTGATGAACGTTAAAAATATATAATTATTTTAGGCTTATATTATTATTAATATTATTAATAAAATGAATTTATAGTATTATTAATATGTTAGGAATAAAATAGGAAATCAACATAGAATTGTATTTGGAAGCATTTTTTAGTGCATGTTTGGATCAACGAGCATAGCTTTCATTTCCGACATGATTTTGGGATGATTCTTGAAGATATGGATTCACAATCCATTTATTTACAAGTTTTCAGAGATATTGAAACCAAAAATCAAAGTTTGGAATGATATTTTCTTGGATAAAAAAATTCATCATAAAATGAAGATAAGGAATGATTGTAGATTCATATTAAAATTCATTGTTTGTATCATCAATTTGTTTCTAGCTTATACATTTTTGTTTGGTGGTGTTTCTTGATTTATGTATATTTATTGGCACAACAAATACTTGGTTCCATTTAGTTAAATGTCTGGTTTTATTTCAACCGACTACTAATGTGGATACCTTGATTTGTTGTAGACAAAAGAATACATAAGTATTTAATCCCATAAACAAGTATTGATGTTATAAGATAAATTCTAATTGATGATACAACATGATTACCTCATTGCATGATTTATATGTATAATATCTTCCCATTGGAACCTTCTTTGTGTATGGATTCCAATAGTGGCAATCTAAGAGGTAAGAAAATATAATCATTCCTTTATCTGAAATCAAGAGTGAATCCCTAATCCTCAACATTTCTATTAATTAAATTTCTTGTAACTAAAAAAAATAGTCTTACTAGTAAAAAAAAATCCCTTTACTCATCCTTTAAATAAGTAATATCCTGTAAACTTCCATCAACTTCCTTGTGGATCGACCTCGGACTCCCGAGAAATTTATTACTTGAGACAACCTGCACTTGGGTTTGCAACCTTAAAGTTGTAGCAAGTTTTTGGCGCCGTTGCCGGGGAAGGCACGGTAAGTTTCCAGGTTTGTGAATATTTTTTTTAACTGTACATATTGTGTATTTGCATGGTTACATGGTGTCGTAGTCCCAATTCTCGTCATTTAGTTAGAAATAATTCAGAAAATTTGATTGAAAATTTCGATTCACCTCCACACGCACCAATTGTGGCTGAAAATGAAGTTGTTCATGATGAGATTCAACGAGCGGAAAATCAAGAAGTACGTAATATGCGTTACTATTTGCAACCCCCTCGAAATTCTACTCCTTCGTGTTTTATTTTTTCATTAAATGCAAACAACTTTCGATTCAAGCCAGGGATGATTCATCTACTTCCTAATTTACATGGTATGGATTCTGAAAGCCCATATTTACATTTAAAGGAGTTTGAAGAAGTATGTACCACATTTGATGATCAAAATTGTACAAATGAAATTGTTAAGCTCAAATTATTTCCTTTCTCTTTAAAAGATAAGGCAAAAACTTGGCTTAGCTCTTTGAAACCTAGATCAATTGGCACTTGGCAAGAAATGCAAACTGAATTTTTGAAAAAGTTCATTCCAACTCACAAAACTAATGCTTTGAAAAGACAAATTCAGAATTTTTCTCAAAATCCTAAAGAAGTTTTCTTTTAATGTTGGGAAAAGTTTAAAGAATTGTTGAATTCCTGCCCACATCATGGTTTTGAAAATTGGCGTATCATCAGTTTCTTTTATGAAGGTTTAACTCCTGAAACAAAACAATTCATTGAGTCAATGTGTAATGGTCAGTTTCTTGATAAAGAACCCGATGAAGCGCTTGAATATCCTGATTATTTGGCAGAAAATTCTCAATCTTGGCATAGTGTTGATGGAAATAAAGGAAAATTTCACCTTAATCAAGAGGACAGTTTAAGTGTCAGGCTTTCACTTTTGGCTAAAAGAATCGATGACATGGAAGCTAAGAAAGTAAAGGAAGTAAAATGTGTGCAAGATAAAAAAGTTTGTGACATTTGTGGAATTAATGAACACTCCACCAATGATTGTCCTCATATTCCTGTTGAGGCTAATGTCATGAATGGATTCAGAAAACCTTTTCAATCTCCATATTCTGAAACTTACAATCCACAATGGAGAAATCATCCCAATTTTGGTTGGCGTGATAATAATCAAGCTCAACAAATGAATTCACAAAAGCCACAGAATTTTCCTTCATATCTAGCCCCACATGTAAAATCACTTGAGGAAACTTTGCAAGCATTTATGCATGAGCAAACAAGCATCAATAATAAAACTTCTCAATCCATCAATGAGATCAATAATTCACTTTCAACACTAACAGCTTCTTTGCGAACTCAAGAAAAGGGTAAGTTTCCTGCTCAACCTCAACCTAATCCTTCCACGCAGTGTTCTGTTTCTACTTCAGGTGAGAGTCCAGTCAATGAGGCTAATTCAGTCACAACACTTCGAAGTGGGAAAGTTGTTGATAAAATAATTCATCCCAAGAAAGTTATTAGTTCATCTTCAGAAATAAAGAATGAAAATAACAATGATGAAGAAGGTAAGTTGACTGGAGGTAAGTTTGAAAATGATGAAACATATACACCTCCTGCTCATTTTCCTCAAAGATTGCAACCAACTCAGAAATCAAACTCAAATTCTGAAATTTTTGAATTGTTTAAACAAGTCAAAATTAATATTCCGTTGTTGGATGCAATCAAACAAGTCCCACCTTATGCAAAGTTTTTGAAAGATTTGTGCACAATCAAAAGAAAGCATCATGTGAAGAAAAGGGCATTTTTAACTGAGAGTGTGAGTTCAATTATCCAACAATTTGCTCCACCTAAGTATAAAGATCCTGGTTGTCCAACAATTTCATGCATCATAGGGGACACTAGAATAGAACGTGCTTTGCTTGATCTAGGTGCTAGTGTAAATCTTCTACCTTTTCCAGTTTATGAACAGTTAAGTTTGGGTGAACTTAAAGAAACTCCAATTGTACTCCAACTAGCTGATCGGTCGATTAAAGTTCCAAAAGGAATAGTAGAAGATGTGTTGGTGCAAATTGACAAATTTTACTTTCATGTTGATTTCATTATTTTGGATACCCAGCCGGTTGTAAATACAAAGACACAAATTCCTGTCATTTTAGGTCGTCCATTTCTTGCAACTTCAAATGCTTTGATAAATTGTAGGAATGGTATTTTGAAGTTATCTTTTCGAAATATGACTTTGGAATTAAATGCGTTTAATGTTTGCAAACAACCTACTGAAGTGGATTCAATTGAAGAACTTGTTCATGAAAATTTCACTGATTCTTTTGAATTTGATGAACGTGTTTCGAAAGTGACGGTATGTGTGAAAATAAATGTTCTGATGTTTCAACTGAATTTTTACAAGCACTGGAAAATCATTTTTGGAAACCAAAATTTGAAGAGTTGTCATCATCAAAAGTGTAACTTGTTCCTTCAAGCATGAAAACTCCAAAAATCAATTTGAAACCCTTACCATCTGATTTGAAATACTCTTTTTTGGGACAGAATGAGACTTTTCCTGTAATAATTTCTTCCAAGCTTGATACATCTCAGGAAGGTAAGCTGATTGAGACTTTGAAAATGCATAAAAATGCTTTAGGATGGACCATTCTTTGACATAAAAGGTATTAGTCCTCGATTTGCACGCATAACATTTATTTAGAGGAAAATGCGAAACCCTCTAGAGAAATGCAGCGGAGACTAAATCCTAATATGAAAGAAGTAGTGAGAAATGAAATCATTAAACTCTTAGATAATGAGATCATTTATCCTATTTCTGATAGTAAATGGGTAAGTCCTATTCATGTTGTGCCAAAGAAGTCCGGTTATTCTTGTAGTCAAAAATGAAAATAATGATTTAATTCCAACTAGAATCGGCATTCTTGGTTGGCGTGTGTGCATGACTACAGAAACTTAACTCGATTACCGAAAGGATCATTTTCCATTACCTTTTATGGATCAAATCTTAGAAAGAGTTAAAGGTCATAAATTCTATTGTTTCTTAGATGGATATTCTAGGTATAATCAAATTGAAATTGCACTTGAAGATCAAGAGAAAACAACTTTTACATGTCCTTTTGGTACATTTGCATATAGAATGATGCCTTTTGGATTATGTAATGCACCAGCTACATTTCAAAGATGCATGCTTAGCATTTTCAGTAACATAGTAGAACGTTTTCTTGAAGTCTTTATGGACGATTTTTCAGTTTATGGTGAATCATTTGAAGATTGCTTGTTAAACTTAGAAAAAGTTTTGATCAGGTGTGAAGAAAAGAACTTTGTGCTTAATTGGGAAAAATGTCATTTTATGGTAACAATTGGTATTGTTCTTGGACACATTATTTCAGTAAGAGGTATTGAGGTAGATAAATCCAAAGTGGAATTAATTGCCAATCTACCTGTACCAAAATATGTGAAGGAGGTAAGATCATTTTTAGGGCATGCTGGCTTTTATAGAAGATTTATCAAAGATTTTAGTATAATATCTAAACCTTTGTGTAATTTTCTAACAAAAGATATTGGTTTTGAATGGACCGAAAATTGTGAAAATGCTTTTGTCAAACTTAAAAGCATGCTTACATCTGCTCCAATAATCCAACCCCCTGATTGGACATTGCCGTTTGAAATAATGTGTGATGCTAGTGACTATGCCGTTGGAGCCGTGTTAGGGCAAAGAAAAGAAAAGAAACCATATGTCATTTACTACGCAAGTAAAACTTTGAATAGTGCTCAAATCAATTATTCAACCACTGAAAAAGAATTACTTGTTGTGGTATTTGCATTGGAAAAAATTTCGATCCTATCTTGTTGGTTCACCAATTGTCGTTTTCAGTGATCATGCGGCTTTGAAATATCTTTTGTCAAAAAAGGATTCCAAACCAAGATTGATTAGGTGGATTCTCTTACTCCAAGAGTTCAATATTACCATTCGTGATAAGAAAGGGGTAGAGAATGTTGTAGCTGATCATTTATCAAGACTTATTTGTGATGATTCGTTTCAAACTCCACCTATCAATGATATTTTTCCCAGTGAACAATTGTTTAATATTACTGTGGTACCTTGGTTTGCGGATATTGTTAATTTTCTTGTGACAAGAATGATGCCATCAAATTGGAATTCACAAGACAAAAAGAAATTTTTGACTGAGGTAAAAAGGTTTTACTGGGATGATCCCTACCTTTTCAAATATTGTCCAGATCAAATCTTTCGTAGATGTGTACCTGACAATGAGGTAGGTAGCATTATCAAATTTTGTCATTCTGAAGCATGTGGTGGTCACTTTTCCGTAAAGAAAACCAGTGCAAAGATCTTGCAATTTGGATTTTATTGGCCAAATCTTTTCAAAGATACTTACACTTTTTTCCAAAGTTGTGAAAATTGTCAAAAGTTAGGATCAATTTCAAAACGAAACATGATGCCTTTGAATCCTATTTTGGTGATTGAAATGTTTGACTGTTGGGGTGTTGATTTTATGGGGCCATTTCTAGTATCATTTGGTTTTGTTTACATTTTAGTTGCAATAGATTATGTTTCAAAATGGATCGAGGCAATTCCTTGTCGAAATAATGATCATAAAATTGTGATAAAATTTTTGAAAGAAAATATTTTGAGTAGATTTGGAATTCCTCGAGTCATTATTAGTGATGGGGGAACACATTTTTGTAACAAAGTTTTTGCAACTTTAATGAAAAAATATGGAATCACACATAAAGTTGCAACCCCTTATCACCCACAGACAAATGGACAAGTTGAACTTGCAAATAGGGAGATAAAACAAATTTTGGAGAAAACAGTTAACCCAAATCATAAAGATTGGTCTGTTAGACTTATCAATACACTTTGGGCATACAAAACTGCTTTTAAAACATCATTGGGAATGTCTCCTTATAGAATAGTTTATGGAAAACCTTGTCATTTACCTGTGGAACTGGAACATAAAGCTTATTGGGCAATCAAAATGTTTAACTTTAACCTTGATGATGCTTCGAAATTGCGAAAATTGCAAATCAATGAGCTTGAAGAATTGAGAAATGATGCATACGAGAATTCAAAAATTCATAAAGCAAGAATCAAAGAATTTCATGATGGAAAAATTGCAAGAAAAACATTTGAAATTGGTCAAAAGGTTTTGCTTTATAATTCTCGGTTGCATTTATTTCCCGGAAAGTTGAGAGTTGAGATCAAGGTGGAGTGGTCCTTTCATTGTGAAAAATGTATATCCTTATGGGGCTGTTGACATTGAAAATCCTAGAAATGGCAATGTATTCAAAGTTAATGGACAAAGACGTAAACTATTTCTAGAGAATCAATTTCTTCCAGATGAAGTTCTTTTTCTTTCTAATCCTTGTTATAGTTAGTGTACATATTTGTTTTCTGTAAATTTGTTTGTTTTGTAGGATTTCTTTATTTCTTTTCCCGGTTAAATGGCGGATAACGGTACTCTGTGACTATTGAAGTCGGACTCATCAGTTTCCCACAAACACTGATATTTGTACATAAAATATTTTATTTTATTTTTTCAGTAGATTTTTCTCAAAATGGATAAAAGCATTCCCCCTGCTCTCAAAAAGCGATTTGATTTTCTTTCTACAAATGAAATTTTGAAAATATACAAAGCCAGGCTTGAAAGGTTAAGAATGCTTATGCATAAAAGCATTCCAGAAGATATATGTTGGATAATTGAAGCGAAGGTAAGATTAGGAGGTGAATTTTTAATTTTTCCTACCAAATGCATGCCTCGTGTAGGGAAAAGTTCATATTCAAAAAAATGAAGGGCCAAAAGACTACAAGTGTGTCACAAATGTGCTCGATGGACTTGTGACACAAGATGTCGTTCTTTAGGTATGGTTTCCAGAAATCGAGAAGATAAAATTGATGGCTCAAAAGCTACCTTTAAAACCGTAGGCAAGTGCACCTATCGTTTTATAGTATAGATTATTGAGTACCGAGTGTCATTCCCACGAGGATTGTAAGTACTAATAATTACCGTCTTTTTGTTATTTAATCTAACAATTTTCAGAGTTTTTGTTTGATGAAAAAGGAAAACAAATTATAAATTGTAAAAATGAAGTAAAAATTGTAGAATAAGAAATCAAGAGATAAAAGTGTGTTTGAATGTAAATCCCTCTAGAATGTTTTTGTGATTTGACAAGTTAAAAGATTCAACCATAAGCCCTTAAGTAAAAACCAACCTCTTTTAATAAAATCTCATGTCTTGTGGACCGTAGAAATTCCCAATTTAAGTTAAACCCTTTCTCAAGGCGAAAAACTTCTAATCTCAAGTTGATTAATCGAAATCTCTTTCTAGTTAAAACCCCAAGACAAAGATTATAACGATTTGTGAATTCCCATATTAGGTTTGACCCTAATCCAGGAAGATTTATGTCGCCCCTATATCTAGGATTGCATGCAACTCTTTTCACTTATATAGGTTCTATTTCACCATAAATCTCTCGATTTCCGGATGAAAAATAAACTTCAAATCAATATTGCGCATATATCAATTCGAATGAACGAAGCATAATATAAGTGAATCACACAAAATATGAAGATTTTATTAAAAACATACACACCTTAATCACAAATCCATCCTAGAGTTCATTACATTCAAACACTAGGATTTTAGCTACTCATGATTTTGACAAAAGAATAAATTACACAAGAAGATTTTAGCATTGTAGACATGGTGTACTTATCTTTCTCAAAACCTCAATGGACTTCTTCCTTGATTGATGATGTTGCTCCAAGCCTTCTTCTCCAATATTGCCCCAAACTTTCTTCTTCAAGACCCCTTGATCCCAATTCTACTTAATGAAATGAATACAATGAATATTTCCTGAATATCTAATGAATTTCATCTCCCAACTTCAACCTTTGGCTTTTATAGGCAACCAATACATTGATAGTACTCTCTTTTGTTAAACAATTGCCTCCATTTTCCTTGTTGGTTGGTGAATTCTTGTATTCAAGTGATGAGGGAGGGACATGGAGACATGTTTCAAACAAAATAGGGTGTTAAAAGTGTACAAAAATGGCCAAAATGGGTTGGTTGGTGAGTTTTCCCCAAATTCCGCAAAGAAAAGTTGCAAAAAGAGGTCCGGACACGCCGTGTTAGGCAAAGACGGCCAGGCCGTGTCGCACAAAATTCTTCAAGGATTCTTTCGACACGACACGTGTCGTATGACACGCCAGGCCAGGCCGTGTTGTGCGACACGGCCGTGTTGTACGACACGGCCAGGCCGTGTTCGGGCCTGTTTTGTGCGGTTTTTCCTCCTCTTTTGATCCCCTTCAACATGGTCGTGTTGCCCGACACCCCTGCCGTGTTGGACCAAAAAGGCCCCGAAATGACGCGTTTGGCTTGGAATTTCGAGCGTTTTTGCATCCTTAAACTCCCCGGTATGTTTTGACATGAATCCATGGTCCGAAATTCACCAAAATTAGCCCCAAATGGTCAATCTACATCAATAAAATCACCTCGGAGTAATATGAACTATGTACAATCAAAAATTTACAAAACTAACAATAAAATAACTCGAATTTTACTCAAATATACACATAAAACATGCATAAAAAGACCCTTATCAAAAATTCAATTCATAAAGGATGGGCTGAGTAAGGAGTCTTTGGATAACATTCTACTGACTCTTGATACGCATCCTTGTGGATTCGTGCACCGTGAAATTCTCCGTTTATGGAACCAATTTCGAAATGAATGTGAACATCGTCTTGGGAATCTGACGTTAAAAGACCATGTTTGCCAATTTATAAGAAAATTGGATGGGAAGCATATCCCCGACCCATAGAGGCCGTTTAAGTCGTTTCTGGACGTAAAACCAGAGGAAGATGTGAGCCACAATCACAACTACTTTTCTGTTCCTTCACATGTTAGCATTATTTTTTTGACTTTATTGTCTTTATTTTCAAACTTTTGACAAAATAAAAGTTCTAATAATTACATTCTTGTTGCATTCCCTGTTCATACCTCAATAAATAGTGTTGCATTCACCCTTTCTTTTACACCATTGATTATATCGAGAAAAGAAAAAAAAAAAAAGAGAGGGAGAAAAAATGGAGAGTTCTTCTTCCCGTAGAATTAACGGTGTTCTTTGTGATACGTGGTGCAAATCCGGGAAAGACGAGTTGTTTTCTTGAGGCGGTGATAATCTCGGTAAATTTCTAGCGAGAAAAGCACATTAACTTAGTATACGGGAGGTAGTTTTGGGTTAATGGGGCGTGTTGCTGGTTCTGCCTATTTGGGAGGAGTCAGAGTCTTAGGAGTTATCCCGAAACCTATAGTTGTCCGACAAATCACCGGTCAAACCATTGGAGATGAGTTAAGAGTATCAAACATGCAAGAGAATGGTGAATATGATGCATAATGCAGATGCCTTTATCACCTTACCTGGTGGTTATGGTACCTTTGGAGGAGTTATTCCAAGTGATCTCCTGGGCACAACTCAACATTCACCAAAAGCCTATAGGTATTCTTAATGTTAATGGTTTCTTTGATGGTTTGTTGTCTTTCATAGATTATCTTTGTCGAGAAAGGTTTTATTTCACCGTCGCCAGATTTAATCATAATTTGTGCAACAACACCAAGTGAACTAATCGATCAACTCCAACCATTTGTTGTTGAACCTGATCCAAAAGTGGCTCATGTTGTTTGGTCGGATGATAGAAGTAAAAAACACAAATTGGATTTGTCTCTGACGTTGTGAGATTTATCTTTCACGGGTATAACTACTATTGTGTTCTTCAAGTTTCATTTCAAAAAGTCATACACCAGGTAATATCTTCTAAACCTTACTTTCCTATTTATTTTTGACATTGAGGACAATGTTTTTGATAAGTTTTGGGGGAAGGGATAATTGATATTATTTGTGGTAAACGTGTTTTTTTTTTCAGTTTGCAATGTGTGATTTTGAAAGAAAAAAAAAACATTGATGGCAGAGTAAAGAATGTCAGTTTGATATTCTTGAGACGCATCCCTATTATCTTTCTAGTAATTCCCTTTTCAAAACATGGCATGTTGTGAATTTTTTTTTTAAAAAAAAATTGTGAATTGTCAAAACATGAAAATAGTCTTATTGTTGAATTCAATGATGCTATCTTGATTAAATTGAAAAAAAAATAAAAAAATAAAAAAAACTACAGAAAAAAAAGGAAGAAAAGAAAGTGTTTTGTGCACATTCTAAGTTTTGTGGAAAGATTGGTTGTGATACATATAACTGAAAGTTTGATCATGATAAAGTATTTTATTTTTAATATTCACACATCTTTTGTGAATGAGTGGTGAGTTTGAGAAAACAAGCATTCTGAACTTTAATTGGTCGTTTAAAATGGTTATGTTGTGATTTGAAATACTTAAATATTCTACCTTACATGTGGAGAAATGATTTGGTTAACACCCATATTGTCAATTTCTATTAAAAATACTCTATTACATAATTTGTGATGAGTATTCTTCATTGTTATGTTATCATTGTTAGTCATGTTGTAAAAATACTCCATTACATAATTTATGATGAGTATTTTTCATAGTTAGTCATGTTGTAAAAAAAGAAAAAAAAAAGAGAAGAAAAAAACAAAGGAAAAAAAAGAAACAAATATATAAAAAAAATATTGTCATTTTGTCTGTAGTTCTAAACCAATGAAATTTCGAGACATAATTTGGTATGAAAAAATTAGGTGTTTCAAATTTTATAACTACCTATCTTATGCTCAATTTTAGTTTGAATGCTTGTCCTAAATCATATTGGCCATTTCCTTGAGAGTTTTGACTGTTTTCCAACTCCAAGAGTGAACACCTCGCCAATTTACACAACAAACACTAACCTGTGAGGATATGGAGTTAAGGCTTTTTCATGATCAAGTTAGAAGTTAATGTATTTTGGTTTGTGAAATGAAACGGTGGTTTTGTGCATATATACACAATATTTGTTCTCTAAAAAAATAATATAAAAAAATTATAATATTTATTCTTGATAGCATCTATGATGACTAGGGGTGTCAATTTCAGACCCGACACGCAAATCCGATACGAACCTAACACGAAATTAATGGGTATGAGTCCAGGCTTCGTGGGTCCGAGTCGAAAATGGGTAACCCGAATAACCTGCCAATTAAACAGGTCGGGTTCGGGTCAACCTACTACGACTCATTTAACTCGTTTAACCCGTTTGTGAATTTAAAAGAAAAATAAGTAAATAATTAATTGTAAGAAAAAAACAACAAACAAGACATATCCTTAAAACTTAAATGATAAAATCTCCTTAATTATGTATTTGTTATTATTATGCATGTTTTTTTTAATATTATCCCTAAAATATGATCAGCGTGTTATGTTATTTATGCAATTATGTTATTTTTTTTTTGTATGTTGTGAATTGTGATATTTTTTTATTGATTGAATAGTGTATGATAGTTATTGATTTAAAAAAAAACAAATTTATTCAGTTAAAACTTTTAAATATATGTGAAAATAATTTTATTAGACGGGTTACGCGGATCGGGTCCGGGTTACCTGTGAAATAAGTAGGTTGGGTTCGGGTTCAAGATTCTGACACGAATAGTTAAATAGGTCGGGTCCGGGTCGGCTGTTTTTGACACGCGAACCTGCGAACCCGAACCCACGAACCCGGACCCAACCCAAATTGACACCCCTAATGATGACTGACCATAAACTTTTTGATTGTTAGACTATTTCATAAAGTTTTTTTTTTTAAAGAATGATCAACGTGCCATATTCATCAAATTTCTTTTGTATTATTTTATGCTTTAATTACTAGGGACTAGTAATAAGTTTAGTTGAAGTGTGATGAACGTTAAAAATGTATAATTATTTTAGGCTTATATTATTATTAATATTATTAATAAAATGAATTTATAGTATTATTAATATGGTAGGAATAAAATAGGAAATCAACATAGAATTGTATTTGGAAGCATTTTTTAGTGCGGGTTTGGATCAACGAGCATAGCTTTCATTTCCGACATGATTTTGGGATGATTCTTAAAGATATGGATTCACAATCCATTTATTTACAAGTTTTCAGAGATATTGAAACCAAAAATCAAAGTTTGGAATGATATTTTCTTGGATAAAAAAATTCATCATGAAATGAAGATTGAAGGGTGCTCATTAAATTTCCAGACTTGACCAAGTTTGGTATTTTGGACATAACTCGAAACATACAAGGTATTTGTATATGAAATTTTTACTAAGTATGTACAAATCATAGAGCTACAATATTGATGAAGACCCCAAAGTCAGATGTGTATTGGATGAATTTATAAAAAATCCAAGAGGTTGCTGCACTAGTCAATCCCGTATGCCAACCACATCTCAATTATTCAATCATATCTTGGCCCATGGTTGTTCAAATTCATTGAAATCAGTTGGAAATTCAAGCCAACTCATGTGATAATTGATTTGTGGAAGAAAATTGAGCAAAGATGGATGATATCATGGACAAAATGACCAGTCAAAGAAGGTGGCAAAGTTGGTGTTGATTTCCTTATTTTCTTACTTGTAATAAAAATAAAGAATAAAATAATTGTAAATTGATTTTTAGTTGGCTATAAATAGAGGTCATTAGCATTAGCCAAGAGCAAGTTTTATGTAGAGAAAGTTAGAGTTAGAAACTTCAAAATAAATTTTCTTTCTTGCTTTTCTTAAATTATAGTAAGATTTCTAGTATTTTACAAGATGTTTGCTTTAGTTTTTCTTCAATCTTTTGTTTTCTCTACTTTCTTCATGTTATTCTAAGTTTATTTTGTTGAGGAAATGAGGTGAAACTCTTGATGAAGGATACGGAATGATTGTAGATTCATATTAAAATTCATTGTTTGTATCATCAATTTGTTTTTAGCTTATATATTTTTATTTGGTGGTGTTTCTTGATTTATGTATATCTATTGGCACAACAAATAGTTGGTTCCATTTAGTTAAATGTCTGGTTTTATTTCAACCGACTACTAATGTGGATACATTGATTTGTTGTAGACAAAAGAATACATAAATACTTGATCCCATAAACAGATATTGATGTTATAAGATAAATTCTAATTGATGATACAACATGATTACCTCATTGCATGATTTATATGTATAATATCTTCCCATTGGAACCTTCTTTGTGTATGGATTCCAATAGTGGCAATCTAAGAGGTAAGAAAATATAATCATTCCTTTATCCGAAATCAAGAGTGAATCCCTAATCCTCAACATTTCTAGTAATTAAATTTCTTGTAACTAAAAAAAAATTATTACTAGTAAAAACAAAATCCATTTACTCATCCTTTAAATAAGAAATATCATGTAAACTTCCATCAACTTCCCTGTGGATCGACCTCGGACTCCCGAGAAATTTATTACTTGAGACAACCTGCACTTGGGTTTGCAACCTTAAAGTTGTAGCAGGCGATTTTTTTTTTAATTACCAGGCGTATTTATGAATGAATTTATATAAATTGTTATACTGAAATTGCACAACAAGCACTAGTGGTGTAGTGGTAGAATACCACCTTGTGTCTATCAAGCGTGCGGTTTGATTCCCCTATGGAGCACTAAAATAATTTTTTTTTGTTTTAAATAATAGTTGGGCGCGGGGCGGGTTTTAAGATCCATCTTACAGAATAGAATCCGTAAGACAGTCCTACAAGAGACCTACTCAACAAAAAGTCCTTTTAAGAATATGATTAAATGTGCGTCGTACTGAAATTCGAAAGTGAAATTTTCTGCCGATTTAATCGGGTGTGCTAGATACAGATTGTTTCATAGACCTACATGTATCTCACTTAGGGGCGTAGCTAGGGGGTGCCACCCCGGCCCCCCGCGCACCCCTAATTTTTTTTTGGTCCCATTTTTTATGTGGAAAAAAAATGAAAAAAAAAATTTATATGTGTTTTTTTAAGGGGAAAAAATAATTGAGCTAGGGGGAAATAGGGGGAAAAAAATTTGGGCTAGGGGTAACCAATCGGGCTGGCTACGCCTCTGAATTCTCACTCGATATTTTTTATTATTCGTTGTTAATGATAAAACAAACAAACAATTAAAATAAATGAATAAAATGAATTGAACAGTAATCGATTAATGAGATACCCAATAATATACTCCATCAAATATAGTGTTGACGAATCATTATATTAACATGGTGAGGCTATCACCTGAATACCTGATGTACGATGTACGGTGTACTCTGAAAAGTCAGGAAAAAATAAAATACAATTATATTTATTAACTATAATTAAAATTCATTTGACAATTTCTTTTTAGCTTAAAGGTATAAACTTTGTAAGCCTTGTTAATTAAATAGATTGGGGGTCTCCCTAATCCCCCACCCGGATTGGGTGCTTATTCAGGAAAAAAAAAGTCTTTATAGCTTAGATGATTACAATTTAGATTTTTCGTGAAAAAGTCAATTTTACCCATCATTATCAAACAATATATTTATCCAAGTTGTAATTATTTAAAGCAATTGTCAAATTATCCTTACCTATTATTTTTTTCGACAAAAAATCATGTCAGGCGGTCTGACAGGCCAAATCCCGTTAGACGAATCATAAAACCGACTCGATGGCATTTTTATAATATTCAAGGACCGGTGGCATTTTTTGTAATTTTTTGGACCAAAAAATATTAGTGTTTCCACTGAAATATATTAGCAGTTCACCTAAAACGTATTAGTACGTAGTTCACTTGAAAAGTATTAGTTTTTGTAGTATATTTTGATATCGCTGAAAAGTATTATCTTCTCATCTGAAAAATATTAGTAGTCCATTTGAAAAATATTAGTGCGGAGTTCACTTTAGTATTTTTTTCCGTCAAAAGTATTAGCAGTCATCCTGAAACGTATTAGTAGTTTCTCTGACAAATATTAGTAGTCCCCAAACGGGCTTTTTCCTTGGGCTTTCCATCCGCATCTCCACTCATGGACGTCCCACCCTTGGAAGTGGGTCCATGACCTCCAGGCTTAAGTCCTAAGTTCTCAGAGTGTGAGTACCACCAGTTAGGGGTGTGCACGGTCCAATCTGATTCGGAGATTTAGAAATTTTCCAAACCATAATAAAGTTCCGATATCTCAAATTTAAATTTCCAGAACCGAACCAAAAAAAAATCTCCGTCTCCAACCATCTCAAAAGTTCGGGATGGAGATTCAAGTCTAATGAGACGGTACGGGATGGTGCGGGATGGTTGGGAGAAACAAAAATTCAAAGATTATTCATAAATAAAACACACAAAAAAGTGAAAGAAAAACTTAATATAAAAATTATTAAACAATTATACTTTCAATCTTTTTTTAGTGCAATCTCAAAAATACTTAGTAAAAATTACTAGTACTGTACGAGTTTAACTTTTTGATATTTTATATTTAACTTATGCATAAAATTTATTTTATTTATATCTAAGTGCTAAATTTTTAATATTATAATTTCTTTCATGATATAGACTATATTACATTATTAGTTTACTATCAATTTAACTTTTAAATAGTTTTTTAATCTAATTATTTATAGTTAAAATTATTGATTTTTCCTTTTGGATTTTAACATAATATGTTTCAGATATAACGTTGTTCGTATAATTAATAGTAAAAGTTAAGAATCTCAATGAATAAATTTAATAACCTCTATTACACAATAATATTCTATAATATTGGCCAATTGCTAGCCCAATTGGTGGTACTCACACTCTTAGAACTCAGTACTTTACTACTTTAGCTGGATTCGAGTATAGGGAAAGACATGAAACCCACTTTTAGGGGTGAAAAGTCCATGAGTAGCGACGTGGATGGAAAGTCCAATGGAAAAGCCCTCGGAAAAAGCTCATTTAAGATAGCCCCGGTCATCACATACAAAGTCTCTTAAATTCCATAAATGAAGTATAATGAAAAAAATTGAAATAAGAATTAAAACTGGAAAGTCTCTAAAGATGTGTATATGATATTGTAATAAAAATAAAAATATTTTTTAATATATAACAACATGTTTATGTCTGTATTTCATAATTAAGTTACATATTGATTTAGACACCAATTTAATATTCATAATATTGCTTATTTACCAAATTTACTGTGCTGAATAAAGTGAAGCAAAGCGATTATATAAAGATAAACGTACTATACTTATTTTGCTTTTTAACAAAGGCATTAACTTCATTAAAATGAATTCATAATTATATTAACATAAATTAGTGTAATTTTGAAAAGAACTGAATGAGGTCAATTTCAAATTCTACAGTCTCTTATAGTATAAAAGATCTAGATTAATATTCGTATATATTAAGAATAACTATAATTTTATAGCTTTATGGCTCACAAAATGTACAATTATACAAATTATATAGTAGACTAAAAAGAGAGAAATTCAATTGCAGGTACATCTCTAAAAGTAAAAATATATCTTTCTAAAATTTTATGCAGTTTAACAACTATTATATGAAAAGTATTTTTCAACAGACATTTTATATTGTAATTTTGGTTTTTAATTATATTTATTTACTTGAAGAAGTGAGAGAACTAAACAAGCAATTAGGAAAAGAAGTATAATGATACGATTATCATTTACATGTTTTTTGAATTGAAATAGCAATTACAAATAAAATCATGATATTACGTTAGTTTTCTTGTAAGACGTAAGTCAATCATATTCTTTTTTTTTAAAATATTAATATGATATATAGTAATTTATCAATCTTTTAGCACATGAATCTATATCTATATCTATCTATCTATCTATCTATCTATCTATCTATCTATCTATCTATATCTATATCTATATTCTATACTATCTTAAAAGTGTGAATGTTTCTTCAAATTTTTGATTGGACAAAAATATCCTTTGGACATAGTAATATTTTAGGATACTAAGTGATTTGATATTTATTAAGTTTCAATTTGTTCAATTATAAAACAAGTGTCTTTTTATATTCTACACTTTTAAAGTATTTATTCTTTCATTTATAACTCTTAAAATATTTTGATTTTTACATAATTCTTTTATGGTCGGAAAATTCTCCATCAATTAGTAATATGCAATTTAAAAATTAATTTATTGATGGTGGTCAAAAAAATAATATTGAAAACAAGAGAGTTTCATATTTTGTTTTTATTGCAATTTCATGTATATGTTATTTTAATTAGCCATATTAGTAAAATAAAATGTATAAATTAAAAAGGAATAGCCATAACATGAAAAAAAAAAAGCGAATAAGAACCAAAACAAGTTTGTCGCGGCAAAAAGGTTACCTTTTAAATTTTAATTATATGTGTTAATATGACTTTTAGTTAATTTTTTATATATAACGTTGTAAGTTTTAGTTTCTAATTTATATATTTTTCAATATTATTATGATTTCAACCTTTCAATTATTTTATATCCTATAAATCTTAGGAACAAGTGCTAAAAGTTTTATAAATAAATTTATTAAAAAAACTTAGAAGACAAACTTAATAAATAAAATCCGTATGTATTAAATTGACATTTATGATAAAACTTGAATGTCGTTTGAAAATTACACCCTTAAATTTATAAGTTCAAAATATCAATATGATACATATTTATAATAAAAACATATACCAAAATAATCAAATTTTAATAAAATGGTGTGAAAGAGTGAAACATGAGCTAAAATTGGATTAGTCTAAAGGAACATGATATATGCTATGCAAAAGAAAAAATAAATAAACTCATTTAATATGTAACAATTTGACATTTACTGAGAAAGTAATATATTACAAATCATATATTAGTTCGGATACTAACATAACATTCATAAAAAAATTAATTAAATTAAATAATTACAACAAATTAGAGAGAAAACTAAGAATAAAAAATATTAAAAAATAAATTGTTATACTTGAGATTAATGAGTTGAGACTGACCTAAATAATTTTGGGTTTTAATCTCACATATATAGATAGTTTAAGATTAAACCAAATGAAACATATTATAAAAAATATGAAAGAATAAAGGTAAATAGTTAAATGTGGGTCAAATATGGGAATTCTCGGTGTTACGAAAATCGGGGATTTTGCTAAAATCGCTCAAAAAAAATTGTTCATCCCTAAAATTGGACTAGGCTCCCGCCTATGCGGCCAGAAATCGGGCCTAGGTGGAAAAAATTGCTAAAAATGGTAAAAATAAAAAAGGAGTAAAACAATACTATTTTTAGGCGTTGGGCCACCGCCTAGCGATTTCTGCAACATTGGAAATTCTAAAGAATAATTAAATGGCTTATATGTGAAGACATTTTCGATAAAATCTCAGTTCATTTTAAAAGCACACATTTAGGACTTATAAAGATTCAAGCACAAATATAATTATTATAAATTTGGGTACAAATTATTCTAATTTTTATAAAGTCAAATATTATTACAAAGTTGAAACAAGAATAAGAAATGAAAAATCATTGTGTGTATATGAAATTGTAAAATATAAATAAATAAACTAAACTTATTTAATATGAAATAGTTTGATATTTATGTCAAAAATTAATATTTCTTAAATTACATGTTAATTTAGGTTCCAATATAATATTCAAAATACTATTATGTATCAAATTTATTGTGTTAAACTATATATAATAATATGAATTCTTCTGGGTATAAGAAGGCGGAAGTGAATAGTTAAGGGGGTTTTTAACACTAAAAATTGGATTGATAATTATATTTTACAATAAATAATATAATTTTGTAAACGAGATTAAATGAGGTCAATTTTAAATATACGATCCCATCAAACAAATATAGATTAGTTTTGAGTATATTAAGAATAATTGAAATTTTCATAAATATACGACTCACAAATTTTACAACTAAGTAAATTTTATTATAACCAAAATAGTCAAATTCAATTGCAAAGTACAAACTCTAATACAATAACACATTTTTCTAAAACTCTATGCAATTTAAAAACTTTATTAATTTTTAGTTTATTATATAACTTTTAAAAACTTAAGTATTTGCAAAAAGAAATTCAAACATAAAAGTTAATTAGTTTTATATTTAATTATTGATGATTGACACATGAAAATTGTTCTTCTTTTTTCTTTCGGAAGACTGTCTTTAGTTTTATTATTTATTAAGTGAAGATATTTTGTATGCAATTGAATAGAGTTTCAAAACTCATATTTCTACTTATCACTTTTTCATAGTTTTATTAATACCTGACTCTCAATGAAAATAATGGATTAATTGTTTTATATTAGGTTAAAGTTTATTATTTTTAAGACACTGGAAATAGGAGGAAGATTAAGTTTAAGTGTTAATGATAAAATTTTGACTTTGTTACTAGAATTCAAATAATATATGATTTTTTTCATATGTATTATATTATTTTTTTTTTTTACATTTCTTTAATCGAAGAACTGAGATAGAATAAAAGAAGTAAGCACATGAAGTATAAGAGTTTGATTAACCTTTATTTTATTTTATTTTATTTTATTTGAATAACAATAACAAATAAAATGATGATATTTATGATGGATTTGGGTATAAAATTTAGTTAATTAATTTTTATTAATGCGATAACTTGCATGTGATTTATTAATCATTAGCTTAAGATTTATAAGCTAAATTATTTGTCTGGTTATGTAAAATGCATCCAATGCTAAAAGAATTCGAAAATCATGTAAGAGAAAATACTTTTCTAGCCATATAAATGAAATAAAAGACCGATGAATGTGATTGTAAGCTAATATAAAACTTATTTCGTTATTATACCGATTGTAAAAAATTTGTGGGACTGAGTTCTTTAAAATGATTATTTAACATTTCACGTCGATCTATAATTAAAGTAAAACAAAATATATATTAAATATTGTATAATATTTAAATAGAATCAATTTTTTTTCTTTCTAATCACTTTTTAATATTTTAATATTAATCAATAAAATTATTAAATAAATTAATTATTTTAGTAAAGTCATGTGTATCACGTGCGACGCACGTGTTTCTTACTAGTTACTCAAATGATCACGTATACGGTATACTGCTTCTAATGCTAAAAAACTCTAAAATCAATTAGGAAAAGACTTCTTCAAATGTGATCACAAGCTATATTACACATATGAGTAGACTTGGTTGTACCACCTCTCTCTCTCTCTGGGGAGATGATACTTGACCTCATCTATTAGAAGTGAGGTAAATGGTTCAAATCTTATTCATCCCCTCCTCCCAATTTGTAAATATTTTAATTTTTTTTTTTGAAAAAAATACTTAAAAAATAACCGTCATTCCCATCTATCAATACTTACCGAAAATAAAATACAAACATAGAATACATTGAATCATCTCAATTTTTATTATTGAGTATATAATTAACATTTTAATATTCTTCAAAAAAAATAAAAAAAAATATTGTTTTAAGCAATTGGCGCTTTACTATAATTCTGCACACTTGAATTTCCAACAATTTGTTGCTAACAAGAAAATGAAGTTATTACCACCCTTTATACTCCGGCTCATTATATCCCTATGTCTTACCACAACTCTGGCACTAGCAATATCTTTGTCCAAGGGCGGAGCCAGGAAATTTTTCAGGATGGACCGATTCGCGAAAGTGGGGTGGGCCGAATAAGAAAATCATATAAAATATACTTAAAATAATTTTTTTTAAAATTTTATAGTGTAAAATTTTCTTTTTTTTTTAAAAAAATGGGGGGGGGGGCTAGGTTGGCCCCCCCTTCCCTCCGCCATTGTCTATGTCGAAGCCTGGTTGTCCAGAAAAGTGTGGAAATATCACTATTCCCTATCCTTTCGGCATCGGTTCTGAATGCAGTGCAAATTCCAATTTCACAGTTATCTGTCAAAATTCAACAAATCCTCCAACACCATTCTTAAGCAGCATCAATATGGAAGCACTTAATATTTCCGTGCTCGGTTCAGTCATAGTAAACCAGCCCGTGTCGCCCCTCAATTGCTCCGACGTTCAGACAACGCAATATCTGGCAACATCACTTTTTGGAACTCTATTCACCATCTTAGCAGAGTACAATTCATTGGCTGTTTTGGGCTGCCAAAATTCCGTCTGGCTACGCGCTAACGCAACAGCCACAGTCGGCGGTTGCATGGCGATCTGCGACAAAAATTCCACAGACACGAGCTGCAATGGTGTAAACTGTTGCCAGACCACAATCCCACCGAGACTCCAGGAGCTTCAGTATACTTACCAAAGCATTAATCGATCTAACACGAATAATAATAGTAGCTCTTGTGGTTATGCTTTTCCCGTTGAAAGTAAATGGTTACAAAAGGATTATACAAGGTACAGAGGCCTTCAAAATCATCCTTTAAATCCATTTGATCAAGAATTTGGATCTGCTCCATTGGTACTCGAGTGGGAATTCAATGGCGTTGATCCTTACGGCCGCTCTAATGTAGCCTGCGGATGTCCCAGCAGTAGCGGAAGATAATATCCTTTTGGAAATGATTATGTATCTTCGTAACGATATTGCTTTTGCTACTACGGGTACGAAGGGAACCCGTATCTAACTGGAGGATGCACCGATATAGACGAATGCAGCAACGCGACACTGAATGGTTACTGCATAAATGGAACTTGTACCAACAGACAAGGATATTACGAATGTCCGTTTCCAAACGACAATACTGGATCTCGTATCAAAATAGCATTCATCAGTACTGGCAGCGCGCTTGGCGTGCTAATTTTGCTCCTCGCTTCTTGGAAGTCCGCGAAAGCTATTAGAAAGAAAATCAAGGCAAACCGCAAACACAAGTTCTTTAAGCGCAATGGCGGCCTGTTATTGCAACAACAGTTGTCCGCAACGGACAACGGCCTAGACAAAACCAAGTTGTTTAGTTCCAAAGAGTTGGCACAGGCTACTGATCATTATAATGAAAATCGTATACTTGGCCGCGGTGGCCAAGGTACCGTCTACAAAGGAATGCTGACGGATGGTAGAATTGTGGCGGTCAAGAAATTGAAGAGGGTGGACGAAGGTGATATTGAAGATTTCATTAATGAGGTTGTCATTCTATCGCAAATAAACCACATGAATGTAGTAAAGCTGCTCGGATGTTGTTTGGAGACTGAAGTTCCTCTTCTCGTCTACGAGTTTATCCCGAATGGCACACTTTTCCAACACGTCCATGATCCGAGCGACGAATTCCCGTTATCTTGGGAAATTCGTTTGAGAATTGTTCGAGAAATACGCCTATTTATCATCGGGATATCAAGTCCACAAACATACTCTTGGACGATAAATATCGCGCTAAAGTTTCAGATTTCGGGACATCAAGATCGATTGCTATCGATCAAACTCACTTGACTACGAGTATTAGGCACGTTCGGGTACTTGGATCCGAAAGTACTTCGGTCAAGCAGTTCACGGAAAAGAGTGATGTTTGATTTCGGTGTTGCCGATTAGGTACATTCACCTTATTTTTAGCTTCACCGCATGAAGTGTACGGTGTAGTTTATAGAATAGGGTAAGCAAGGTCGTATCCACGGAGACTAATAAATTAGTGCGCTAAGTATTGAACCAAGATAATCTTATTTTTATTTAGACGATCGATATTTGATGATTGTTGTATTGAGATTAAGACAATTTAAATCACTAAAACACAAGATTAAGATAATACAAATGATAGAAGTATCAAGATAATGAAATGGATTTTCGAGTTAAGGTTTCGATTAATAACCTCTTGTTGTCGGTTTAATCAAGCCATGCGTTATTATCAATATTCCTATAAGACGATCACAAAGCTATTTTACCCTCCCTCTCGAGATGCATATAAAACGTAGATTGAAATACTTATCTAAAGATCTCTACTCAACATGAAGCATTCAACTCCCAAACTTTTAAAAGATCAAATGTCCTCACAAATATTTACAAACCTCTCGATTCATGCAAATATTTGTGTCGAGTATTCAAGATCTAATATTGAAACTCATCTCTCGAATTATGAATCAATATATCAAACAAGTTAAATCATTGATCAAGTGATAAAACAAGAATAAGCTCAAAATACTCAAATAGGCTTCAAGATAATAACTTCAACTAAGATTAAAACATCCAACAAGAGTTCAATTGATCTACTTCTAAAACCCAGGAAATCTCTACAGAGTTTAGCTACACATGATTAAACAACTTATAAACAAAGTGTTCAAAGCCATTACAAATGAAGATGAAAGATTGAAACTAAAAAGAAGCAAAAAAAAAACTTAGGAACGTCGACAATCTCTCGATATATCTCCGATTCTTCAAGCTCCGATGCAACCCGATTGTCTCCTTGATATCTCCTTGAGAGTTGACCCTTGTCTTGTGTTGTAGATCCCAAAAATGCAGAATCCTTGTGCGCCCCAAAAGCCTTTTTATACCCACCATCAAGTTTAGGGCATAATCTTCAGATTATGGGATTCAAAGACAGACGCACGGGTGGTGCGTCGGAGCACGGGTTACCCGTGCGCCACCCTGCTGAAATAATCCCAACTCTCTGTAGGGCGCACGGGTGGTGCGTTGGAGCACGGCCTACCCGTGCGCCACCCCGGTGAAATCAGTCATCCTCTGTAGGACGCAAGGTCATGCGTCGATGCATGGGCTACCCGTGCGCCATCTTTGCGATTCGATTATCTTTATACAAGGGTGCACGGGTGGTGTCTGAGGCACGCCCAACCCGTGTGCCCCTTGTCTTTTCCGTAGACGCTCAATTTTCGCTCTTTTAGGCTTCACTTTTCGTATACCCACTCAATTCTCCGTGTTTTCACTTTGCTATCCTCGTATTCGTATTCAATTTGCTTCAAATATCATGAAATTCCTACAAAATAAGCAAAGTGTAATATCTTTTCCACAAGGAGTGAATATATAACATTTAACGCGAGTATGTGCATGTTTACCCATCATTATAGCTAGAAATACGCCTTAAAATACATGCAAAACTCACACCTATCAAGGGCCAAAGTGGGAAAGAGTTTAGCTACACATTTCTTGCACTCAATGGAAGAAAATCATTTATTTGAGATTGTTGACCCAAGGGTCCTCAAAGAGGGCAGCAAGGAAGAAATTGTGGGTGTTGCTCAACTTTCTAGAAGATGTCTGCATTTAAATGGCAAGAGAAGGCCGACGATGAAAGAAGTTGCGGTCGAGTTAGAAGGAATTCAAATGGTGAAAGAAGGTTCGGTTTATATGCAGAATCAAGAAGATGACAGCAGAGATCAGAACCACACAATTGAGATTGCTCATGAGTCATATGATTTCTCTTCCATATCAGCAAGTATGGATTTGGATACCAACACTTCGTATTCACCAGACGCTCATCGTCCATTGCTTTATGAGCCATGAAGACAATATTGCATATCTATTTCATCTTTGTCCAACAAATGGCTGGTAAAGCCACAATACTACTTTCATTTCTATATATTAATCGAAGAATAATTTCCGTACATAGTATTGAACTGTCGTGTAATTAATTTGTAACGGTGTTGGTCATTAGAGGCACTGAAGCAGAAGTTTCTATGTCTGTTAGAATAAGGTGTAAACAGATAATACGGAACACATCCAAGTCTTTTGCTTTAGAGTCTTTTCTTCAAGAAGCAACTTATAATGCTTATTTCAGTGATGTACTATTATGAATTTTGGGTTGAAAGTTATGAAATGGTATCGAGTCTTTCATTCATGCGTTCAAGAAGCAACTTATGCAATCTGGAATGATTGCAATACCTTAAATTGAGTGGAATATGGTTTGTAACTAGTTGACTTGCATTCTAGATATTCTGAGTCGTCTGTTATAGTAACCACAATTTCTGCAGAGTTGACGAAGACATATATGGGCATACTTTTCCAAATTAGCCCCATATGCTGTAATGACTTGAAGTAGACTTAATGGCACTTTAGAAAAAAGTCTTGAAAACCTTTTTCATTGGCACCACAAAGTTTGTGTGTTTAGAAATAAGATGCTATTTTTCCAAGTCTTTGTGTTGAAAAGTAAGACTGCCCCATTTAAGAAGAGAGGAGGATAAAAGTTTGCCCCAAAGAACTGTTCCAAGTCAAGCATTGAGTAGTATTTAGACTTGAGATTATACTCCTTTCAGTTAACACTCAAATTGTATCTTGTATGCTATGCATATCTATAATCTCTCAAATTAGTTTCTCAGTTCAGTTTGGTTTATAGAGTCTAAAGTCTTAGTTCTGTTTTGTTCAATCTTGAGGTTTTAGCAATTTCTTTTTTAACTTGATTTTCAGTTAGAATTTGTTGCTAACAAGAAAATGAAGTTACTACCACCCTTAACACTCCGACTCATTTCATCCCTATGTCTTACCACAACTCTGGCGCTAGCAATATCTATGTCTAAGCCTGGTTGTCCAGAAAAGTGTGGAAATATCACTATTCCCTATCCTTTCGGCATCGATTCTCACTGCAGTGCAAATTCCAATTTCACTGTCATCTGTCAAAATTCCACAAATCCTCCAAGAGCATTATTAAGCAGCATCAATATGGAAGCACTTAATATATCCATGCTCGGTATTGGGGATTTATCACGTGCGATATTATATTCTGAAATTAAATCAGAAAACTTACTTGCATTCCCGAAAACGAAATTATACAAAATGCAGAAAATTAGACCGAGGCTAGAGTTCGACTCTATGTCTTTAACAATTGCCCGCTCACGGTGCACGGTTGAATAGCAAACGTCTCCCAAGATACAACGGTCTCTCTCTTCTTTGTAGTAGCACTCCAAACAACTAGAGACGGCGAACTTCGAATGTTTTGTACTATCTCTTTTACGGGAACATTTTGACAGAATGTATACTTGTGTTAGTATACAAATAAATGTATCCAAATTGACTTTTTATAATCTGCAGATTCTTGGGATATATATAGAGTACCAAAAGTCACAAGTGAAACAACACAACTGTTCGAACGAACATGTCCATTATCCGAACAGACACATCCATTGGTTTCAAACGAAACAACACAACTATTCGGTTAAACCTTTCAATTCGAATAGTTTCAAATGAAGCGATCACCTTTTAGCAACAATTTCTCATTCACCTGGAAATATCTATAATATTTCCAACAATCCCCACATGAATGAGAAATTACATGAATCAATGCAAATGCACATGTGAATGCAGACACAAAAGAGAGTACAGACGGAAAGTTATCGCATTAAGAATTGTAGCTTCTGGCTTTGAACCATCCCTAGTAGAATACTATCGGGTTTACTTGGCTAATCAGTGAACATGATGTCTTGAACTGTTCAACCGTTGATGTAAACCAAAACAACAACACCCACACAATAACCTCCCTAACATTTCCAATTCTCATGGTTGTGTTCATTTTGGCCCTGAACAACCTTGGGTTTCATAAGTGTTTTAGAGAATTCAAGCCTCGGAATTCTCATAGAAAGCGACCTACTTCACACTTACATAGGTGACCTCCTATTAAGAGTATTCTTCCATACCCCACTTGGTTTAACCAAGCTATAGGAATCATTAAAAGTTAAACTTAACCTTACATACTTCTGCAGAAAGCACTTTTAATCATAGGAATGGGTAGGAATTTTATCATAAGTGCTTAACTGAATCTTCATAACTTAGTTGTCCCATTGAACCAAGTTCTTGGGATCTCCAGTCATCATGGTTGGGTTACCATTACAAAGATTCATGCGTAATAGGCTTTAATCTCATTCCCTTCGATAATCGGTATTTGATCTCCACTTCAATCAAATTTGCTCGCAAGATTGAGATCAATATCTTTACATATTTGAGCATATAATCCCTGAGCATGTGTAACCACTTCAAATCGACATAAGTGCCACCGGTGGACTTTCAAGCCCTTCAATGTCAATGTGACTTTATAACACCTTAAGCTCATATAGACTATTGTCAATATGTCATCTCTTTTTAGGAAGAGATTCGTTTGACTTTATCGTTTGTCATTATCTATACAATGATTTACTAGTTGTACATCAGTACATGTTCCCTTCAAGTTCGGTACAACAATCCATTTTGGGCCTACCTTGATAAGGTTTAGCCTTTAAGGCCTTTTTCTACGCCTTTCCTTCGTACCTCAATGTGTGCACTGTTGCAACACTAAAGAGTACATTAAAAGATGCACCTCTTTAAGAGAAATCTCGGAGTGACCCCTTTAGCTATTAAATCACTCTGTCGATGTCAATTGACCCATATCCTCTTTTCTGAGGATACATCTCAAAGAAATACAAAGATACCTCTCAAGAAAACTTGTATTTCTTTAACTCTGCGGTTATTGGGGTCAATCTTTGTCAAGACTGAGGTAAATTTATATTTACCAAACACCCCCACATTTGAGGCAAAACTCATCACCCTCACATTGTGCAACAAGGTAAACTTTGAGAATTATCAATCTAACAATTGTTATTTCTCACAAAGTTCAACTGTGATTGTATCGCTAACTGACAAACAATCCAATTGCCTACACAAATTCCAAAGAATTTCCCAGGAGGGCTAAAGGACTCAATTGCATACATTCACCATATTTTAGGTAGAGCTAACTTGCCATGTGCTCCCTCACAATGAGACGCTAAATCATATTCCTCATACAAGGACATTTAGATTTGCTCATGCATTCTTCACACGTTTATGACACTCAAAATGTCATAGAACTAAATTTATCATGACACTCAAGGTATCATAACACCCAAATTGTCATGACACAAAATTGTCACAACACTCAAGTTGGCACTTTGTGCCCTGCCTATAGCTGATTGGCTATGGAATCCCACATTTATATTGTAAATCCAATTTGACATTTGGTAATACTTTCATATTCACCAATTTCGTTAGGGCATTCATGTTAACATGTCAAGTCTATAAAAGTAATAAAATATTTTTTTTTTACCGAATCTTGTTTGCACAAAATTCAAATCACATATATCACTGTGAATTAATTCTAAAAGAGAAAATCTTTCCCCACATTAGAATCATTTCCTTTTCTCTTTTGAACTAGATTCAACCACATAGGCTTTAACACGCCCAAACTCAGTACCGTAAGAAAATAAAATTTTATGTTGCCATCTCTTAATCATCTCCACATAGTATTTCCAACTTTTCTACATGAAAACAACAAGTGGTGGAATCACATTTAATATCACACATGTAGGTGAAACTATTATTGTTCCATCCATTTTTGTTATGAAAACAAAAGTTAAACAATTCAACCATGTTCCTTTATAATAAAAAAATCTATGATCTTTTAGCTAACTTGGCTTCAACAAATATTTGACTTTTATGATTAGGGTCAAATTGCAAATTAGGCAATAAATCCAAATTTGTCCTAATCTATTATGCCACAACAAGAAGACTCAAGCATATAACCAAAACTAGTAGTAGCATTTATTAATATTTGCCTTTGGTACAATAGCAAGGATGTTTATCTTAAACATCTCATCACAAAGGTAACACTTCTCCACATAAGCATCATTCTTATACATGAGCAATGATTTAAAATAGACATTGGAATCTAACAGAGACAATATTATATATATGATATTATCGTTTAACGGACACTAGAAAATTATCAAATTTGACAGTTAACAAAAATCAAATTTGACAATCAACAAAAATCATATTATGTCTAAAACACATAATGATCAGCAACGTAGCAAGTCAATTTATTTCATACCAACAAGATATGTAGTAGGTAATATAACAGACATAATGACACTGATTCAAAAGCAACTGAAGGCATCAAGTAAACAACTATCCTGGTGTTTAATTGATAAAACAAATTTCAATGGTCAGTTTCCAATTTCACATGCAAAATTACTATGACCATGAATCTGTATAAAAAATATACGTGCCGATTTCAGAATATAATTCTAAATCAAAGAAGGAAGCATAAACAAGGATCTGTCAAACCATGTTCCATAAGAAACTGATTGCAACCTTGAAACTATCTTCTATAACATATGATGTCCGAAATCATATATTAGTGTACGAACAGAGAATATAATACGCACTCAAGCGGATGAAATTCGTCTTAAATTGTTGGGGATTTATCACGTGCGATATTATATTCTGAAATTAAATCAGAAAACTTACTTGCATTCCCGAAAATGAAATTATACAAAATGCAGAAAATTAGACCGAGGCTAGAGTTCGACTCTATGTCTTTAAGACGAATTGCTCCGCTACGGTGCCCACGGTTGAATAGCAAACGTCTCCCAAGATACAACGGTCTCCTCTTGCTGTAGTAGCACTCCAAACAACAAGAGACGGCGAACTTCGAATGTTTTGTACTCTCTCTTTTACGGGAACTAGTAATATGCACGTGTGTTGCACGTGATCCTTATAACTTCTTTAATCTAATAAAATAAACTTAGTGTGAAATAAATTTCAATGTATTTATTTTAAATGTTGCTCACAATGTAAAATGTATTTTATTCTTAAATGTTTCAACTTTATTAGTATATTTCACCATAACAAAATTCAGAATAAAATAATACAAAGGTAAAGAAACAAAGCAAACTCACAAAAAATGGAATCCATATAATATCACATTGGTCAAAAGATTGTTACGTGGTTTGCTATATCTTATACAGATGTGTACATGAATTTGACATTTAAAAACTCAAACTAAACTCTATCGCCCTATGCTTGTGTGCACCTTGAGGAATAGAACGACTAATATACCACGTAATCAAACCATCCTTTATCTGTCATGTCATTTCTCAAACAAGTTGGGATTATTCCTTACTGAAATTTTGCACTTCAATGTTCTTCAAATAGACGATCCCATATATGTTTCCCCATCCTTCTCTGTTATGCCATTTTTCAAACATTTGCATTATCCCATACTGATATTTTGCACTTCAATGCGTCTCCAATAGCACCATAGTATAGATTGTGTCAAAGTTGATACCAATCTTATCGATACAAGTGTTCTGTGAATAGTCTCTCATGTCACCATGATCTTACTACTCAAAACATAAATTGACCAAATATTGAAATCATCCACAAATATAAATGGAAAGAAAAAGTTAAACACACACAATATTTTTCTTATTCTTCTTTATTTTGGTGGGGAAAGGATTGCATCCCCTCCCTCCATGGGCGGACGGAGGGGGAAAGGGGCTGCTGCCCCCACCAAAATTTTCCAAAATTATTTTTTGCCCCCCAAAATTTTTTTAAATTATTTTTTTATAGCTAAAAATAAAGGAATTTTCTTACAATTGCCCCCCCAAAACTTTGATAAGAAACTTCAAATAGTTGTGTTTTACAGTTGCCCTCCAAATTTTTTTCTCATAGTTTAAATATATGAACTCGGTCCGTTTTTCGCCCCCCCCCAAAGCCGAAATCCTGCGTCCGCCACTGCCTCCCTTTGCATTGATTGTTTATACAAAAGCAAAATCCACAAAAAAAAAAACAGACTATAACAACATTTGAGCATTTCATTCTGAGCAGTCCATTTTCATTATAAACAAATTTAATTGATAAAAAGTAATTTCGCACCACCTGCTACAAATAATTATGGATTCATCATCATCAACTGTACCTTATCTCACTATGTGGGGTCGGTGGTGTGAAGTTATAGTGTCAATTAATTTTCTTCAATTAATTAACACTACAAATTTTCACAGAAAGCAAAGTGGCAAAGTTTTATGCTTGATGCCCTTCCTGACGCAACCTTCATACGAAGGAGAAATGAAATGAAATTCCAAAACCATCATCATCATAGATTTTTCTACTTGCAAGAAAAATATGATGAGACGGCAGTGAGTTGAGATAATTGCTCTAGTCATGTCCCATTACATGATTGATATTATAAAATCAACATGTACATCATGGAACATGACCAAACAAATAGTTATGGATTACAGGGACAAATAGCACAAAAATGAGAAGTATAATTTTTCAAAAGTTGATTAATACCCATGAGGCTTACTGAAAGGGAATTATTTTGTTGACTTTACTTCATACCCAAATAATGAAACCAGAAATATAACCTCAATCGGATTTGTTGTTGGCCCATCATTCAAGGCAATCAACACCTCTTTCAGCCACACCAATCCAGAGTTTATCTATCTGCAAGCAAAATTTGAGTCAGGGTACAAAACATAAACACATGTAGTGATAGATCAACAAAGAGCAAGCATTGTATAATATAATTTATATCTTGATAAGTTAAACTCTGCAATATCTTGATAATTTAGAAAAAGACCATCTTTTGTTTCTTAGATTGAGACCACCTCACTGGAATTTAAATGATTAACCGTGAGAATTAGACATGTATACTAACTCTCAACTATGGGTGGAAACTCAAGTCGTGTTTGGGTTTGCTTATGTGTGAAGACATAAAATTTATGTTATTCATGTCAAATTTTTCAATCCTAATCCGATCTATTTAATTATTCGTATTAGATTTCTCAACCATAACCCGACATGTTCATTATGCGTGTTTTTCGTGTCGACCTAAAATGACTTGATTATTTTATTTTAATATATAAAAATTCGTCTATTTATATGGGCAATATGTTTTGTATGAGTAAATTTTAGTCCGAAGTTTATATTTACATTTGATAATTTTTTTAAATTCATATCATACCAACAATATATTCAATCAATCAAAACTATTGCAAATAACAACATAATAACAACACAATTGGGGTAATCATGTCATTTCAAGTTAACCTAAACATAATATGTTTATTATTCGTGTTATTCTGGTACGGCCCAATTCCGACCATAAAACGCAAAGCCTCAACCCTAAAAGGTCTAATAACGAAGAATCCATAAACATTCTCTAATCCATACATTCAAGAACATGGCAATGAAATCAAGTCACCACAAACAAGGCATCCATTAAGGCAACACACAATACACTTAACGAAAGGAGATCCCAAAATCAAATACCACTTTATAAAATAAATAAGGAACAAAAATAGTTTTGGCATGAAATTTCTTATCAATGCACTTCCAATCGTTAGCTAAGCAAATTTCAGCGAGCTAAGTTCAAAAATTACACGAGCTAGGAAACAAAAAACAGGAACACGAAAAAACCACACCATACCACACTTAAATATAAGAGAACAGTGAGTTAGAATACGAATAAGAAAATCATAAAAGTCTTATGACACGAAGATTGAACTAAGTGAAAAATAAAACTTAGATGGAATTCTCAGTACTCCATGGACAATCAAAAGAGCATATTTAGCCAAACCAATTACACAACCACCATCCAAGGTAACTTATAACACAATCTCCACCTTTGAATTATTTTTTCATTATACTACTTACGAACGCAAAAACTACAAAATATATTTGAAACAAACAAATGTGTTTTGAATTTCTCACCCGCCTGTGCTGGAGGGAGAGGCTTAGATGGATCGAAGCTTAGACGCAAGCTGAGTCTGTGGAGGAGATTTCTTTGCTTGACCAGGAGCCAAAGTTGAAGGCAGCTAGGAGTAGAGATGGGTCCTCCGTCATCATCACCAAGAAGCCTGAAAGAATTTAAAGTGGCCATTTTCTCAAATTTTTGATAACTAAATTGACAAATACTGAATACCAGTATCTAAGTTTTTGAGCTTTAGTGAAGATACCAAAGGATAAAGAAAAATTATATTTACACGAATCCATGAAAACGGAAAAAAGGCAGAGAAATGAAAGGCCAGACTAAAGAGAATGATTTCTCTCCTTAGAATAATGCAAGACTAAAAAACAATTAGGTGGAGCAGGAGCATAAGTATTAAAGTGATGATACATCAGAGAAAAGAGCCCATACCGATAATCAAACTTTCAAATTCGTTCGGATCCTGTAATTGAACAATAAAATACAGACATCATTAACAAACCCTGGTCCATCCAAAAATTTCACACTCAAAAGTTTCCTATATCTTAATATGAAACCAAGTAGACACTTGCGCGCACGCGCACACACACGCCCGCCAACAAAGGCATCCAAGGAAAGTGCCATATGAAGAATTATATATTTGAATCGGTTTGAATCCAAATAAGACTGTAAATGGACAAAAAATATCAAATGTGAGGGCCCATATCAAGAGTCCAATAGAGGACACATAGTGAATCAATAAACTAAATGAATTCCATAATCAAAACGTACTAATATCCCACCAAATAAACCTATGTCCTTCACTCGTATTTTTCACTTCAATGAAAAACTCTCTGGTCGACTACCACTTAAAAAGAAAATAACAAATCTGTGTTTGAAAAGACCCCACAAACCTTGAAACTTAATTCATCAATGAGAGAGAAAGAGAAAGGAAAAAGGAGTGAAACCCATTTTGTGATTCCTTTTCGTAATTCAGAGATGGCTGATGAAGAGAGAAAGATACAAACTTGGTGATACTAAAATCCATTTTGTGGTTCCTTTTCTTGATTCAAATAAGGCAATCAAAGATTGAGTATATTTGTAAGAAAGTCTCTATTTTGCTTCTGTAAGGGAATACAGAAAAAGATAAAGTTTTCATAAATAAGACCCACATTATGAAGTAACTAAGAATTACATTCACACAACCCGAGTTCATAATGTGATGTGTCTTAAGGTGCCTAGCTAATTTACTATGAGAATTGCAACTGACTGCATTTTCCCAATGCATAAATTAGAACCATGGAGTACAATTTTTTTAATTAAAATCAGTAAAATTGACAAGTAGTTCATATTTGACTTTTCCTAGACATTTCAACATATACAGGTGATTATAAACCAAATGTGTGTGATGACTACAACAATACAAATAAAAGCACTTGGGAAAGAAGATTCATTCAGTACGAACAATGTTTCTTCTTAATTTAGTAATTTTCATAATTTCATATTAGTAATATTTATGATGAGAGATTATTTAGAACCAATAGTTCATTATCTAATGGATCGTTCCGTTCTGATACTCTATTCGAGAGTTATCAGTATTTATCAACACTATTCCTATCTAACATAATGCTATTGGATCTAACGAAAAAGACATTGTTAAAAAAAATGGCTTTACCGAATGAAATGAAAATGTCATGAACCTGTCGCAATTTATCAACCATTGAACTCCCAATAATAAGTGAATCACTTAACTGCACCCAAAATGTAACAATAAATCAACACAAATAAGGAAATAGGATTGATTCCAAACTAAAGCCCCATAGAAAAGACATCAGAATGCACCCCAAACAGCAATCATAAGCTAAAAACCATCACTTACAATATAAAGCAAATGTTAAAAAAATAACAGCAATACCAATGCTTTAATCCAATAACCCAAAATAAAAAGGGAAAAAAACCCGCATATATACCAAACCTTTTTGGAGGTGCTCATCCAAATATTTCTATTTTTGTTTGCGTGATTATATTTCAATATAAACATGTGATTACAGACCAAATATGTATAATGACTACAACACAGTCACAAATAAAAGCACTTGGGAAGGAAAATTCATTGAGTACGAACATCATTTCTTCTTAATTTAGTAATTTTCATAATTTCATATTAGTAATATTTATGATGAGAGATTGCTTAGAACCAATAGTCCATTTTCTAATGGATCTTTCCGTTCTAAAAAAGCGCGTTCTTTCTTTCAGTTGTATTGAGGGACCTGTGTCTATACCTATTCCTCAATCCTTTCTTTGTGGGTTGAACCTTTTACTATAATTCCCTTATTCAGAAAGATGAATTTCTGGTTTTTGTTTGATAATGGGGAAGGGGATGAAGTAATCTATTCGAGAGTTATCAATATTTATTAACTCTATTCCTATCTAACAGACTGCTATTGGATCTAACAGCAAAGACATTGTTAAGAAAAATGACCAAATACATGAGAAGTTTGTTTTTTCTGCTTTTCTTTTTAAGTTCCTAAATATAAAATTGAGAATTCACAAAAAATAAAAAATAATCATTATCATAACTCATAAAATTAAAGCACAAAACCTGTAAGAAAACATTTCCATTCCCAGTAATTGTGGGGAAAGATATGCATCATTTCATTCATTTGTAAAATTACAAGCCAAAGCCTAAGCTTTCATTTAGATGAAGTGGGAAAAACCCTAAGAACATATTAAAATTACTCAAAGCATTCCCCCTGTTTTACACCCATACTCCATTGGATTTCCTTACGTCTTAATAAACTAAACTTAGAAAGAAGAAGAAGAAATATAAAGAAGCTAAGAATCAATATACAATAAAAATAAGCATTTTTGGATACCAAATCCCAAATTTAGAAGGAAAGAGAAAAGGCATAGAACATCATAAAAATACTCAAATGATTCTGCCCTATTTGTACTAATATCCCATTAGATTCCTTAGCCTTAGTCGATTAAATTTCAGAAGGATAAAGAAAAATTAAGGAAGCAAACAATCTAAAATAAGAAAAAGAAACATGCTTTGGATTTTCTTGTGCCTTACCTTACCCATCTCCCGACCTCTTTCTTCAATACGACCACTTTCTGGCGATTTCGATTCTAGCGTTGGTTTGTCTACCCCGATAATTGGATTTACCTAAACCATTCAACCCTTGGTCAATTGTGTTCTCAACTTTTGCTGTATAACTCAAAGATGTCGGAAAGATGAAAAGAGTATTTGACATTTTAAACTTTGTATGTATATTTTAGTTTCTGTAACAGAATGATTGAATGGTGGACAATATTCAAAAACAATTTTTTTCTCACCTTTTGCTGTATAACCCAACTCGGTCGGAAAGACGAAAAGAGTATTAATTTTTCCCCTCTCCCACAGTTGTTGACTCAATTCCGTTATGAAGATGAAAAGAGCATTTTGCCTCTTGAGTTTCTGGAGTCTTTTTCTAATTCCCTCCAAAGCTGTAATGCCTCTTCGTGTTCCTTTGTGAACGAACTGTCACGTCTTTTCATATATTATCTTTTCACTAGCGATCCACCCGTGCGATGCACGGATTATATATTAAATATAGGTCATTTTAATATTTTAGTTATTTTGATAGATTAATTAAATAAAATATTTAATTCCAAGGCCAAATAACCACGGATCACAAAATTAATTGATTGCAGGGTAATTGAAAATTACAAATTAAATTGAATGAACACAAAATATGAAATTTGAAATTTTATTATTAGTTTTGAAAAATTTCTTTACATAAAACATTGATGGTTGTTACTCTCACTATCACCACCACATATCAAAATTTTAAGACCCTTACAATTAATTAGTAACTCTAGAAATAGTAACATACAATTGATTGTGACTAAAAATGTTATTTTTTAAAAGAAACACTACATTTGACAAAATTGATGCAAGACATTTTTTTAAATTAAAGTCATGGGACCTGGTCCCTAGAAATTAAAAAGGACAAACTGGAAATTTGAACTCAAAAATGGCTAAAAAATGGTTAAAACTATTTTCATTATGGAGAAGTGACCAAAAATACAACGCACTCTCTTTATATTAATATTAATTGGCATCCATACCTGAAATTACTGGTTTCGTCATTGGGCATGCTAGTGTACTGATGATCATATAATTTTTTTCTATGATTCAGATTTCATTTTCAGTTTTGCAAATAATTGTAATTAAATGTTTGTATTTAAGTGATGTTTATATTTTTTTTTAAAGAAATGGGATAAGGCTCGATGTTATTATCATAGAGCTAAATTAATTGTGGGATGGCACTGAATGATCAATATGGAGGTCGGCAAGATTAAAAAAAAATAGTAAGTGGGTTAATTTTGTTTTGATTATTTTTTCATATTGAAATAAATTTTAAGATTTATGTTTTGTCAAAACAGAACCTAAGTATTATAATTTTATTCAGTTTGAAACATATATTTTATTATAAGCGTAGTTTGCTCGATCACATACTGCAAAAAATTATTTAAAATTGTACTATTTTAATACAACATGGTCATTTATTATAACTTGTGCGCCTACATAATTTTTTTTTAATATAAATAGCATGATATGTAGTTGTAGTATGTGCTAATATAAAAATGTTAAACTTTAAGTGCTGGATTAAATTTAACGCAAATGTAGTAGGTCCGATAATTCAATTTAAGTGAAGCATTGCGCCAGTTTATTTAGCTGCTCAAAGTATTCAATATAAATGTTTTTGGGATTCGGCATAAATATGTCGGGGCTTATGCTTAAATTTAGGTTATTGGAAAAATGCATATGCAACTGTATTAAAATTGTTAAATAATTTTTTATTCATAATTGTTATTTGTTCTATTCCAAATTCATATTTGATTACTCTAATGAATATCATCTGTGATTTGAAACATGAAATCAACATGCAAGATAATATTTACGGCATGCATTTAGATATATTCACAAATATTGTTTTCTTATCAGAATGAATACCACATCAATTTAAGATATATATTGATTAATATGAATCCAAATTTTTTATTAAATAGATAGTGTTATGCTAGTCAGTGCAAAATAATTTGCATATATATATATAACATTACTTAAATAATATCTAGTTTTTTTTAGATATGATCAACTTGTTTTCTTATTGTAGCATGTAGGAATCCTCATATCCTAAAAAAAATATGTAGTTTTTATTTAGATAATCAACTTGTTTTTTTAATTGTTGCATGATTAATACTGTACCATACAAAAAAAATTAAAAAAAATAATTGTTAATAAACTAAAAACCAACTATATCAGATCTGAAAAGACAACTTCAAAAAATATCTGATTACAAATTATGTCACATGAATCTATATATATTTTTTTGTGAAAACTTGAATCTATAAAAAAATAAACCTTATAGAACCACAAAACATAAACATTATAGAACTATAAAAACAACTGAAAAAATAGAATAGAAAACAACTGAAAATATACAAACTAAAGAATCAACCATTGGAACAATAAGCATAGAAAAACTAAAGCCAGTGAACTAATAAACAACTGAAAAACAATTAAATGTTACTTTTATTTAACGCGTTATATGCATTCTGCAGTAAAAACATTTGAGCTAAATTCAAAATGAAGTAAAAAAATAATTATGAATATTTAACGTTTCAAAAAAAAATGTTTCAAAAAACATAACCAAAAAACAAAAACAAAATAGGAACTAAAAATACAACTGAAATTAAAGTACCTGTTTGTCATGATATCTGCTCTCCAGGCTGAAAACATTTGATTTTCTCCATATAAGGGGTACACTATATACACGAACCAATCAAACCCCTCTGAGCCAAACTAAAAATATTCAAGTTAAGTTCATAATTAATATAGACACATGAGTCTTAACAAAAATGATTAAAAAAAGTAAACAGGTCTATTAAACATTTCATAACACATAATCAAAAAAGAAAAAGAAAAAAAAAAGAAAAAGAAAACAAAAAGAACTGCAAAAAACATAGATGCCTAATTGAAAATACAACTAAAATACTTGTTTGTCATGATATATGCTCTCCATAATAAGAACATTCAAGTTTTATCAATGTTTAATTTGCAAGTTTTATCAATGGGTATTACATAGAATCTACAGAATTGGATAAGCAAGAGAAGTTTTGAAATAGTGATTGTCCTATTTATATTGATATGTATATTGTACTCATATAATGGACTTTCTTATATTCTCAATGCACTTTAATTTGAAATTATTCTATTTTACCGAGAATCAACGTTACAGGCTTACAGTCGTTGTTTTTTACACTTGAATTCTTTTTATCTCTTTTCTTTAACCATTGTAAATAATTATTCTTTTTGACTGCATGAAATATTTTATTTTTTTCCATTACAGGTGATCCTATATATTCAAACAAAACAGGTGTTTTTTATTTTTTTATTATTTATTTCTTGACAAATCGATGAATCATTTAACTGCAAATTTAATAGCACACATATCTCTGATTTTCGATGCAGAAAATTAATTGAATATTTAAACTTGAAACCTATTTACAATGCAACATGCACTAAATGACTGATTAATTCCCAAAAGAAACCCGAACAGTTGTTTAGCATCATTAAAATGCAGAACTTTTTAAAAAAATTGATTTGCCATATATGGAAACACGATTTTGGCGGGAACTTTCCCAAAATAACGCTATTCTGTTTTTATATATTATATAGATATTCCCCATCGAATATACATCTGAATTATTTGTATTAAAATTAAAAGGTTAAAGGGTGTTTTAGTCCATTCAAATTTTGACAGAAACATTCATGCTTTTAGGGTAGTATAAGTATATATATATATATATAGATATAGATATAGATATTTTGATAGAATATATACTTGTGTTTGTATGCAAATGAATGTATCCAAATTGACTTTTTATAATCTGCATTCTTGGGATATATATAAGTACCAAAAGTCACAAGTGAAAAACAACACAAGATTCGAACGAACATGTCCATTATCCGAAGACACGCCCATTGGTTTCAAACGAAACAACACAACTATTCGGTTAAACCTTTTCAATTCGAATAGTTTCAAATGAACGATCACACCTTTTTGGCAACAATTTCTCATTCACCTGGAAATATCTATAATATTTCCAACACAGTCATAGCAAAGTTGCCCATGTCGCCCCTCAATTGCTCCGATGTGCAGACAACGCAATATCTGGCAACATCCCTTTTAGGAACTCCATTCACCATCTCAGCAGGGTACAATAAGTTGGCTGTTTTGGGCTGTCCAATTACAGTCTTATTAAAATTGAAAGGATAGATTCAATCGTGGGTTGCAATGCCTATTGTGATGCTAATTCCACAGACACAAGTTGCAATGGTGTGAACTGTTGCTGGACAACAATTCCAGGACTCCAGGAGCTTCGGTATACTTACCAAAGCATCACAGAGAGCTAATAATAGCTTTTGTGGTTATGTTTTTCCTGTTGAAAGTAAATGGTTACTGGAGGATTATACAAGGTGCAAAGGCCTTCATAATCATCCTTTAAATCCATTTGACCAAGAATTTGGATCTGCACCATTGGTACTCGAGTGGGAATTCTATGACCCTGATCTTTACGGCCGTTTGGGAAATTCAGATAATATATTTCATGACTTAGTTCTGAAGGGATAATTCTGAATGAGTCGTTCCAAGTTGCTGCAATTATCAAAGAAAAACTATCGCCATCGTGGAAAGACTTTAAGAACTACCTCAATCACAAGCACAAGGAAAAGGAAATGGGGCTTCATGATTTGATAGTTCGACTTCGGATTGAGGAAGACAACAATAAATCCAATTGAAATTGATAATTATGGGGGTGTGACCACACTTTATGGAACACATGGGGAGTTTCTATTGCATATTTTAAATGTGACTGAATGTGTTGCCAAAAGTGTTGAACACCAAAAGCACAGTTGCATGAAGTTTTGCCAAAAGTATTGTAACACCAAAACCACAATTGCATGAAGTGTTGCCCGAAGTGTTGTAACACTAGAGACAGACACAATACCAAGTTAAGTCTCAAGTGTTACCGAAGATGTGATAACATCAAAGGCCACACATCTTGTAAAAGGTTCTAATGGAATTATTGGAACAAGGTTGTAACTGAACAAAAAAATAATGGTTGTGTGCCATGTAAGTTCTGGATAATCCATTGTTGAACAAGGATACCAGAAAATGGAAGGGAAAACTTTACTTTTAGCAAGCCACATAAAGAAAAATATCTTGAAGTGTGGGGGTGCTTTGGCTAAAGTAGAAGCACCCAAAAAAATAGAATTCAAAATCATGATTTAAATGATGGTACGATCATTGAATCAAGAAATGTTGTATTTCTAAAAGGTATCTTTCCTTGCAAAGGAAAAGAGGTAAGTCTCACATTTTCATCGACGACATAATATCATTAGACAAATTGATATCCCAAATGAGGTGTTAGAGTAGGGTGCCCTGCACTCCAATTAGAATTGGATTTATCCTACTTGTAAAAACAATTTTATTGGGAATTATATTAATATATAAAAGGCGTTTTTCTTTATCTTATGTTTTGCATTTATTATTTAATTGCTCATAAATAAAGTCCTTAGATCATTTTAAGCTATGGGGTATGGTTGCGCATTTGATGGCGATCATGGAACATGCCTCTAAGGCTTTGATCTTAAACTAGTTCCAAGTCAATGGGTTTTTCAAGATAGGACATTGAATAACCCCGTAAGACTTGTGTATATGATGCATGCTCGTGAGATGAGAATGTTACATTCCATTAACATTAGCGTTGAGATGCAAATGCATATATGCGGGTGCTTGTTGGCGAACAAGTTCACTGAACATGACCTAATGAAAATTCTTATATGGAAACTTTATTTGTCAAATAAGAATTTTCATATTGCAATAGTACATGATTAATCCTCGTACTTGAGGCACGATAAAGAAATTTGTGTCTATCCCGCAATACTTTGATTTATTTTTGATTGCTTGACAATCACAAAGGGTATTTTGGGTATTGCGATGATGTACATGGAGGCTTGTCGTGGCCAATATAGAATTCGACACTTGTCTTTTGACAAGAGAATTTTTCGTGTTTTCATAGTTTGTGATTCAAAGACCTTGGCCAAAAGCACGATGAATTTGATTCATAAAAGAATCATTAGAACTTGAAATGGAATCACAGTTATTAAATCAATTGGGTTTCGATAAATCCATACCCAAGATTTAATCGGGAAATTAGTTGTCGGAAGGATTGTACATGTATGTAATTACAATTGAAATAGGTTTACTCGCTATTTCACCTAATACTGGGTAATCATGCTACTTGCTAGATGTTACCATGATTTGTAGGTTCTTGAAATTAAAGAGTTAATTTCAAGTATATTAATTAATATGATTAATTAGTAGAATATATTATTCGAAAGTTACAAGAGTTGTAAGTCTGCTGCTAGTGTTAGTCGTGAACCTAAAAGGGTCACACATAATTTTGGTTGTTGACATTTCCAAATTGATAGATTCAATAGTTGAATACAATTAATTAATATAGATTAATTAATTGGAGTTTTAATTTAATTCAATAGTTGAATTAAATATTTAATTAAATAATATGATTATCTAATTAAATCTAATTTGATTAGAAAACTCAATAAAATGAATAGAATAAATTATTTAATCAATTGGATTGATTAATTTGGGCTTTGGGTATTAATTATTTGAATTAATTAGTTGAACTTTGAAATCCAAGCCCATATATAATTTAGTAGGCCTAATTATATAAGCCCATTAGATTATTGAGGATAAATAAATAAATAAATAAGATTTATTTATATATATATATATATGAAATATATATATATATATACATTAGAGAGATTGATAAAAAACACGGCAGTTTCATTTTGGCACAAGACCACTAGTGTAGTGGTCCAACCCACTACATCATTAAGTGGGTGGTTTTTCTTTTTGTTATATTTATTAAACATGTTAATATATAAATAAAAAAAGAAAAATGCTTAACAGAAATGCGTGAAGATCAATTGCATTGGTTTTTTTGGTTTTGAAAACAGAAGCACTGCCGTGAGATTTGAGAGAAACTTAAAAGTGTGTTCGGTTTCTTTTCAATCTTTTTATTCTCTTCATATATATATTCATAGTGATAGATAATAATTAATTGATAATTATTATTCTATAAAAATTAATCTTCTATCACTAGTTGATTGTGAGATTAAGAGTTCTATTCCAATTATTATTTTGAAGAACGGAATAAATTTTACTAGCGAAAGATTTATTCTGGTGTCTACAATCAAAAGGTGGACTCGATTAGAGGGGAGACATCTGAATCCCTATTGGCGAGCATTTGGAGTTTTGGTGATTGCCACATATCCGAGAATTGATTTCCTCTCAATCTTCGCTAAAAGGAGAAGACTCTACGAGCGTAATTTCCTTTTATCACTTACGAATCAAAATTTATTTTCTCGCATGATAACGAAAAATGCCGATCGTTACAATCGCTACGTGAACCTACGGGGTTAGCGTTTATTATGATGAATGCCTTGTTTTAATTAGATTAAAAATTTTAAATTTCCGCTGTGCAACCCCGTGTGGTAAAGCGAACCCAACATGAGGTTATTTCGGTTGACTACGTGAAGTCAAAGGAAAACATAGCCGATCCGTTGCCAAAGAAATAAATTGAGATCGACTGTATAAGTTGCTAAAGGGAATGGGTTTAAAATCCACAAAATAATCGAGATCGGTTGAATTTATTTCTTTAAAATAATCGTCATTCTCATCTATCGACATGCATAGAATACTTTGAATCATCTCAATTTTTATTATTGAGTATTTAATTAACATTTATTACTTTTAAATCACATTTTAATATTACTCAAAAAAATTATTAAAAATATTATTGTTTAGTAAAGTCGTAAGAACACGTATATCTTACTTGTGGAAGTAAGCGTCCCAAATTTTTAATGATATTGAACTAAGACTGAAATTTAACAATTTGGGGATCAAATATTTACTTGGTCTTATCGTGTCGAATTTTGACATTTTTCTATGAAATAATTGTAAGTTGTCCCAATTGAGACAGCCCATTAGAGAGGGAAAGGGAAAGAAGAGGAAGCTTACTCCTAGGCTTGTTCAAAGTCGAGCATTGTTTAGTATTTAAACTTGAGACTATACTCAATTTCAAATAACCTCCAAACTGTATCTTGTTCTTGTCTGATCTACATATCCGTATTCTCTCAAATTAATTCCCAATTGAGCTTTTTTTAGCAATTGGCCGCTTTAATAATTCTATAACTTGAATTTCCAAGAATTTGTTGCTAACAAGAAAATGAAGTTTTTACCACCCATGATACTCCGACTCATTATATCCCTATGTCTTACCACGACAATGGCGGTAGCAATATTACCTATGTCGAAGCCTGGTTGTGAAGAAAAGTGTGGAAATATCACAATCCCCTATCCTTTCGGCATCGGTTCTGACTGCAGTGCAAATTCCAATTTCACAGTTCTCTGTCACAATTCCACAAATCCTCCAAGAGCATTATTAAGCAGCATCAATTTGGAAGCACTTAATATTTCCATGCTCGGTACAGTCATAGTAAACCAACCCGTGTCGCCCCTGAATTGCTCCGACGTTCAAACAACGCAATATCTGGCAACATCACTTTTAGGAACTCCATTTACAATCTCAGCAAAGTACAATTCACTGGCTGTTTTGGGCTGCCAAAATTTGGTCTGGTTGCGCGCTAACGCGACAGCCACACTCGGTGGTTGCATGGCCATTTGCGGATTTAAAATTCCACAGACACACGTTGCAACGGTGTTAACTGTTGCGAGACAACAATTCCACCAAGACTCCAGGAGCTTAAGTATACTTACCAAAGCATTAATCAAGCTAACACGAATAATAATAGTAGCTCTTGTGGTTATGCTTTTCCTGTTGAAAGTAAATGGTTGCAAAAGGATTATACAAGGTATAAAGGCCTTCAAAATCATCCTTTAAATCCATTTGACCAGGAATTTGGATCTGCACCGTTGGTACTTGAGTGGGAATTCTATGATTTTGAAACTTACAATGATAGTAGTCAAGCCTGCAGATCTCCCAGCAGCAGGGAAAACTTGTCTCCTCCTGGAAATCATTATGTATCTTTGGAACGATATTGCTCCTGCTACTACGGATTCGAAGGCAATCCGTATCTACCTGGTGGATGCATCGATATAGACGAATGCATCGACGCAACACTGAATCATTGTATAAATGGAACTTGTATCAATATAATAGGATATTACACATGCAGGTATCCAGATGATTATAATAATATTGGAACTCGAATCAAAATACCATACATCAATATTGGCAGTGCAGTTGGTGCACTACTTTTTCTCTTTGCAGCTTGGATGTCCACAAAAGCTATAAGAAAGAAAATCAAGGCAAACCGCAAACACAAGTTCTTTAAGCGCAATGGCGGCCTGTTATTGCAACCGCAGTTGTCCGCAACGGACAACGGTCTAAACAAGACAAAGTTGTTTAGTTCCAAGGAGTTAGCAAAAGCTACTGATCATTATAATGAAAATCGTATACTTGGCCGCGGTGGCCAAGGTACCGTCTACAAGGGAATGTTGACGGATGGAAGAATTGTGGCGGTCAAGAAGTCCAAGAGGGTAGACGAAGGTGATCTTGAAGATTTCATTAATGAGGTTGCCATTCTGTCACAAATAAACCACAGGAATGTAGTAAAGCTACTCGGATGTTGTCTGGAGACTGAAGTTCCTCTTCTCGTCTACGAGTTTATTCCAAATGGCACACTTTTTCAACACATCCATGATCCGAACGAGGAATTCCCGTTATCTTGGGAAATTCGTTTACGAATTGCCTGAGAAATAGCAGGGGCGCTTTCTTACTTGCACTCTGCTGCGTCTGCACCTATATATCATCGTGATATCAAGTCAACAAATATACTCTTGGACGATAAATATCGTGCCAAAGTCTCGGATTTCGGGACGTCGAGGTCGGTTGCTATTGATCAAACTCACTTGACCACACGAGTTCTAGGCACGTTTGGGTACTTGGATCCAGAGTACTTCCGATCGAGTCATTTCACAGAAAAGAGTGATGTTTACAGTTTCGGTGTCGTCATGGTTGAGCTTTTAACTGGAGAGAAAGCAATCACATCAGTTAGGGTCGAAGAGGGAAAGAGTTTAGTTGTACATTTCTTGCATTCAATGGAAGAAAATCAATTATTTGAGATTCTTGACCCAAGGGTCCTCAGAGAGGGAAGCAAGGAAGAGATTGTGGGTGTTGCTGAACTTTCTAGAAGATGTCTGAATTTGAATGGCAAGAGAAGGCCGACGATGAAAGAAGTTTCAGTCGAGTTAGAAGGAATTCAAATGCTGAAAAAGGTTCGGTTGTTATGCAGAATCACGAAGATGACACAATTGACGTTGATGAGTCTTGTGACTTTTCTTCCATGTCAGCAAGTATGGATTTGGATACGGACACTGCATATTCACCAGACGCTCCTCATCGTCCATTGCTTGATGAGCCATGAACAAATATTGCATCTATTTTATCTTTGTCCATCAAATGGCTCGAAAAGCCACCGTACTACTTTTATTTCAATACTATGAAGCAAAGAATAATTTTCCTTAGTATTGTACTGTTCTGTGTTTATTCTGTGAGGGGGTTTGATCATTAGACGTATTGGAGCAAAAGTTTCTATATTTGTTACAGAATACGAGCAAGTAATTCTTTTGTGTCATTCATTCATGCGTTTCAAGACAAATACTTTATGCTTAATTCAATGGTCTACTATATATTGTCAATTTTGGTTGAAAGCTATGAATAGTTTTGAGTTTTTCATTCATGCGTTCAAGAAGTGATTTATGCAATCTCGAATGCGTTCAATACCTTGAATTAGATTCCTTTTGCTTCTTTTATGGTTACTTGGGACATACGGACAAATTTTGTGAAGTCCTTTTTGCAACCGACGATGACAATGTCAAAAGGGAAAGGAAAGGTAATGTTGCCGATTGTTTGCTAGCTACTAATTTTAGTTTTCCACCCTTAAAAAAAAAAAAAAAAGATGAACACCATCCATTAGAATTTCCCACCGCTTTCGCGGCTTAACTTCAGAACTTTGTAGAGAAGGTGAATCGCGAGATGTCTCAACAATTCAGTCTCTACCGCCATAGAGTGAGTGAGTCACCACACAACAAATCCTCCTCCACCCATTACTGCGAACTCGAAGGCCTTGTTTGTTTATGTTTCCAAAAGCCTATCTCAATTTTCCAACTATACATAAAAGTGGAATCATGTTTGTCCATAAAATTTCCAATGGAAATCATCATTTTCATTTTCTATTTTTCACATAAAACATCTCAAACCTATAATTTCTATTCTCAAACCTATACACTACCCTACATCACTTATCAATCACTATTCTCATATTTTAACCAAATTATACATATGGAACCCACTACTATCAATTTTATCTACTTAAAATATTACTATTTTTAAATTATATCTATCTAATGAGATCCACTAACTACAATCTTACAAATATGATATTATATATTCAAATTAAAATATTGAAAGTGGATTCCACCACCATCAACTTTTTAATTATTATATACATAAAATAATATTTCAAAACAACTCAACCAAACACAATCTTATTTTCAACCCTACATAAAACACAATTTAATTCATTCATCCAAACATAATTCCAATTTCCACACGAAAACCAATAAATTCTCAAAATTCTATTTCCAACTCCAGAAACTGAAAATAGACCATGGAAACATAAACAAACAGGCCCGAACCTCCACGTTGTGGGTGCTAGCAAATAGACAACACATCACTCAAGTCTTTTACCAGTTGAGCTATGTCCATCCTTGTTTAGATGTATGGTTTACCTTCTTAACATATTTTGATTTGGATGCAACAACTAGTATAGTATGCATTAGTTAATTACATAGACCATCACAGATTGGTTGCTCTTTTATGCAAGCAAAACAATAATTTCTTCATCTGTTATGGCTATCAGTCGTACCAGTTCAGATCGGTCCGCGTTGATTTCTTGGAGCAAGTGCTTGTGAATGGGAAAACGTTGCCGCCTCAACACTCTGTTCAAACATCAATCTATGCTCAAAACAAGACGTGAGAGCGCTTTTAGATACACACATTTTGATAGTAAATGAAGAAAAGCAGAATCCAACAGGAACGAAAATTCACATAAAAAAAAATATTGTATATAATTGTGGAACTGTGTGTAGTCCTGTATGCAATTATGTTTTTTTTTTCTTTTTCATATTTGTCTGAGGGAATTCAATAGATAAGTCATAAGAGCAGAGGGTAAAAGTATAGGTCAGTACTGTGTCCTATGGTATTGGTTTATGAGCAAAAAGTTTCTTTTACGAATTCAATTGGATTGTTTGTATAATATTGCTTTTGATGAGAGCTAAGTTATTGGTGTCAAATTTAATTTTTATATTTAGGTCCTCTGTTCTGATTATGATTATGACATTGAAATAATATAGTAACAAACTATCAGCAAAACTTTATGGAAAGACTAGGGAAAATGAAAATTGCACTTGCCACTTAACTGTAATTGATGTTTTAGGTTTCATTTGGATCGAAGGATTTGAAGTTGAGGATTATTCGCTACGGCACACGGCTTTAGAATACGTTAATTTGGGATAAATGGGTCCCAAATACAAGCACACAACCCTCTTCATCCATGAACGAACTCATCATTTGACAGCAACTTTATTCCTAATAATTTGTATTTGTACTAGACTTGCAGTCTAGATAGTCCAAGTCGTCTATTATAATAACCACAATTTCTGCAGAGTTGACGAAGACGCATTGAAAAGTATTTGGACATACTTTTCCAAATTATCCCCACATGCCAATGTTGTTGTGAACTAGACGCAACAAAAGCTACCAACAAATGGAACGCAATACGGAACTTGGCGAAGAATCACAAATTACAATGAAAATAGATAAATTTCATGTTTTTAATATCAATCCAACCACCTAAAAATTAATAAATAGATCAAACTGCTAACTTAACTAGGATATATTAGAAAATAAACTAAAATAGAATATCTCTAAACACACAAATGACAAATCACTTCGTAAAATATAAGATATTCTAAAAATAATGAAACACCATATTTTTCCAAGTCTTTGTGTTGAAAAGTAAGACTGCCCCATTTAAGAAGGAAAGAAGATAAATGTTTACCCCAAAAAACCGTTCCAAGTCAAACATTGAGTATAGTATTTAGACTTGAGATTAGAATTATATCTTGTCTGCTCTGCATATCTGTAATATCTCAAATTAATTCTCACTTCACTTTGGTTCTGTTTTGTTCAATCTTGAGAGCAATTTCTTTTTTTACTTGACTTTCAGTTAGAATTTGTTGCTAACAAGAAAATGAAGTTATTACCACCCTTGATACTTCGAATCATTTCATCCCTATGTCTTACCACAACTCTGGCGCTAGCAATATCCATGTCGAAGCCTGATTGTCAAGAAAAGTGTGGAAACATCACAATTCCCTATCCTTTCGGCATCGGTTCTGAATGCAGTGCAAATTCCAATTTCACAGTTATCTGTCAAAATTCCACAAATCCTTCAACACCATTCTTAAGCAGCATCAATATGGAAGCACTTAATATATCCATGCTCGGTATAGTCATAGCAAAGCTGCCCGTGTCGCCTCTGAATTGCTCCGACGTGCAGACAACGCAATATCTGGCGACATCACTTTTAGGAACTCCATTCACCATCTCAGCAGAGTACAATAAGTTGGCTGTTTTGGGCTGCCCAATTACAGTCTTTTTGCATGCTGAAGCAATAGGTTCAATGGTTGGTTGCAGGGCCGATTGTAATGCTAATTCCACGGACACGAGTTGCAACGGTGTAAACTGTTGCCAGACTACAATCCCACCAAGACTCCAGGAGCTTCAGTATACGTATCAAAGCATTAATCGAGCTAACACGAATAATAATAGTAGCTCTTGTGGTTATGTTTTTCCTGTTGAAAGCAAATGGTTACAAGAGGATTATACAAGGTACAAAAGCCAGGAATTTCGATCTGCTCCACTGGTACTCGAGTGGGAATTCGTCGAATACAGTGATAACGCGACCTGCTTATATGCCAATAATTATGGAAATGATTACTTATCTGCGGCCCAATATTGCTCTTGCTACGGTGGGTTCGAAGGGAACCCATATCTACCCGGAGGATGCATTGACATAGACGAATGTAGCAATCCAACACTGAATAATTACTGCACAGGTGGAACTTGTATCAACACAATTGGGTCTTTCACATGTCAGCATCCAGATGACAATAATATTAATAGGTGGTCTGATCCAGATGACAATAATAGGTCTCCAATCAAAATAGCATTCATCGGTATTGGCAGTGCGCTTGGCGCGATAATCTTGCTTCTTGCTTCTTGGATGTCCACGAAAGCTATTAGAAAGAAAATCAAGGCAAACCGCAAACACAAGTTCTTTAAGCGCAATGGCGGCTTGTTATTGCAACAGCAGTTGTCCACTACTCACAATAGCCTTGACAAAACCAAGTTGTTTAGTTCCAAAGAGTTGGCACAGGCTACTGATCGTTATAATGAAAATCGTATACTTGGCCGCGGTGGCCAAGGTACCGTCTACAAAGGAATGCTGACGGATGGAAGAATTGTGGCGGTCAAGAAATCCAAGAGGGTCGACGAAGGTGATCTTGAATACTTCATTAATGAGGTTGTCATTCTATCACAAATAAACCATAGAAATGTAGTAAAGCTGCTCGGATGTTGTCTGGAGACTGAAGTTCCACTACTCGTCTACGAGTTCATCCTCAATGGCACACTTTTCCAACACATCCACGATCCGAACGAGGAATTCCCGTTATCTTGGGAAATTCGTTTAAGAATTGCCCGAGAAATAGCAGGGGCGCTTTCGTACTTGCACTCTGCTGCATCTGCGCCTATTTATCATCGGGATATCAAGTCCACAAATATACTCTTGGATGATAAATATCATGCCAAAGTTTCGGATTTCGGGACATCGAGGTCGGTTGCTATCGATCAAACTCACTTGACTACACGAGTACTAGGCACGTTCGGGTACTTGGATCCAGAGTACTTCCGATCAAGCCAGTTCACAGAAAAGAGTGATGTCTACAGTTTCGGTGTCGTTATGGTTGAGCTTTTAACAGGGGAGAAAGCAGTCACATCAGTTAGAGCCGAAGAGGGAAAGAGTTTAGCTATACATTTCTTGCAGTCAATGGAAGAAAATCATTTATTTGAGATTCTTGATCCAAGGGTCCTCAGAGAGGACAGCAAGGAAGATATTGTAGTCTTTGCTGAACTTGCTAGGAGATGTCTGCATTTGAATGGCAAGAAAAGGCCGACGATGAAAGAAGTCGTGGTCGAGTTAGAAGGAATTCAAATGCTGAAAGAAGGTTCGGTTTTTATGCAGAATCAAGAAAATGACAGCAGAGATCAGAACAACACAATTGATGTTGATGAGTCTTATGATTTCTCTTCCATCTCAGGAAATATGGATTTGGATACCAACACTGCCTATTCACCAGACGCTCATCGTCCATTGCTTGATGAACCATGAACAAACATTGCATATATTTCATCTTTGTCCATCATATGGCTGGTAAAGACACAGTACTAATTTTATGTCCTGTGTTATGTAGTATCTAGCAAAGAATAATTGTCATTGTTTTCGAATTGTTTTGTATCTAGTCAGTTTAGAGAGTGTTTGGCTAAGTCTATTTAAAAGATCTTATAAGATCCTATAACATCTTATAATCTTATAAAATGTTAGATCTTATATTGAAAAGAAGTGTTGAAGTGTTTGGACAAAATAAGATGTCGAGCTTATCAAATGATAGTAATGACAGTTTTGTAATTAAAATGGTCAAAATTTAAGGAGATTGTTAAAATAAGATCTTATTTAGAAAATAAGTTAGAATTATCCACCTTTAAAACAGCTTATAACATTATTTTGGGAGATTTAAATGAAACCACCTCTGAATTCCACAGTTCATGAACAAAGCCATAGTCTTAACTCTCAAGTACCAAACCCGATACAGAGCAACATCAACACACACGAATTCTACAACACGAAGCAACGAGCCATATGCAACCTGCCAACCTTACTAACGTATTTACACACAGGAAAAGCGTAAACACTAATTTACATTAATTAAAAAAAAAAGGGAACGTAGCTGCTATCCATGCTACTACAACAGGAGGTTGATAGAGGGTCTTCACAGTAATAGGAAATTTGAGTTACAGTAGTTGGTGGTCATATGTCCATGCCATCAAATATTTCTCCATCTTCCTCACGGCTCGACTCATCATCCAAAAAGCCTTCGTTCACCAGGTTGCTGCCAAAAGAGAGCAAGGGGATTAAGTCAAAAGAAATTATGGCGTCTCATAGTAACAGAAATGCAGGTGAATGGAAGTCTAAATTACCTTAAACAGCTAAAACGAAAGCTTACAACGCGCTTGAGCTTTCTATTGTAGAAGAAGAAATGATATGACCATCTGGAAGGTGAAAAAGCAAAAAGAACAACAAACAAAAAAGATTAGAAGCCAGAGATCGACTACGACCAAACGAGCTGTTACTGTAGTTGTATTAAAGCTTACATGGCTTTTTTCTCAAGGAACGGATCTGCTTCAGCCTCCGGGTTGTAACTGTAGATTTCACATTCTGCTAGTTTCACAACCTGCAGCAACAACAATATCGACAAATGCTACATTTTAAAGCCTTTTTAAATTAACCGTGGAGTGCGTATACGTGGTCCTCCCTCCAAACTTAGCTTGATAATTACTAAAATGTATCCTTCAAATTTAGTCTTACAAAAAAATCCAAATATCTTTGAAAATTACAAATACCCCCTTAACACTTGTTTCTATTTTACAATATGGATCCTAAAGAGGGGTAGTTAAACAAATACAAACCTCAAGGAGTGTTAATACCTAAGGGGGTATTCCGTATTCGTGATTTTGAAAGATAACTGGAGTATTTTGTAATTAGATTAAACTTTAGGGGTAGTTTTTGTAATTAACCCTTCTTAGTTTTTGTCCTTGGTTCCTTTTAAGGCTGAGTGTACCTCATCTAAGGCTTTGTACAAGGTCTCAAGTAGGGGACCTCCCTCATTCTCCTCAAGCCACTCCTGCAACCAAAAGGTTACAACATTGAGTATATTATATAAATTACAGAAAAGCAGATCAGACCGCAACATTTGATGAAGCTCCAAATCTGTAAGAACTCATAAAGAGACTAAATTGAGTATAATTCAAAATTTAATAGCACAAACATATGGCACGTTCCTTTCATTGTAAATGACAGTATCCAACTGGCAGTCGAACAAAAAACCTTCTTAAATGAGATACTCAAGTAACATATTATATAGCATTAGTCATCATAATAAATATACATTGGTATGCTGAAAACATGAAACCAGAAGTATTGTCCCTTCAACTCTCGATAACACCACCAACCAAGAAATTTTGGTTGGCTCGCCGTCCATAGCAAATTTTGGTGTGGTTTGGTTTATTAAATTTGCGAACCACAAATGAACTATTTTGAACCAAAAAAAAAACAAACCTAATTAATATTTAATCGTATGGACGCCCCCTAAAGTGACTTCTCAAGTTCTTTTGAACAGATTAACAGATCAGTCTGCTATGTAGAATTTAATCTAAAGTGAAACATGGAATTGCAACGTTAAAGGATAAATGAGTGTCAAGAGAGAATAGACAAAATTGATACATGAATTTGCACGCGCATAAGTTGCCGAGTGAAAGCTTGATATTCAATCATCCAATTCACCAAGAGAGAGCGTCGGAGAAGTAAAACTATTATTTCGAACTCACGATTTAAGCCTTTTATCAGCACAACTGGAAATTTTGGAAGTTCTCATTAAATTGTACAACAATTTTATGAAATGTGCAATCAGCTATTAAGCTTTTCAGTCAAAGTAAAAGACATAGGTACAGTAGCATGGTTCCTTGCATCGTGAGAGCTATCGCCGATAGCAAGCCATCTCCAACAGAATTAATATTCTTTGGAGATTCTAATGAAGGTCATTTCAATTCAAAATCGGATTTTCATACCATTAACTATTGATGCACTTTGCGGCATTAAAAACTCTTGTACTTAAGTTACAGAAAAGACATAATGCTTGCTCGGCAATTCATCTTAACTACAATGCAAGGTTAATTAAAAATATATTAGATTACCTTTGAGGCTTCGAACATGTAAACATCAAAAATCTGCTTAAAACTGTCCCAGCTTTCTTCTGTGAAAACTCGTGAGCTTTCACTGCACTGGTAAACCAAAAGTTGGCAGATTGTAGCATAAAAAAGAATAAATCTATTTAGAAGCATTAACACTCAGGATGGACAGTGATATAAACTAAGAAACAAGATATCGACTGACTAAAGTGTTGGGAAATGGAGAGACTTGAACTCTCAGCTCCTATAAGAGCAACAGTAATCTACACTGTCTGTCAAACCTTCTGACAACACTCCCAAAGCTGTTAAGAAAGGATTATATATCGGGATGCCATGTCGCCAAGAAAGCTGACAGTGGCATTACCCATAATCCTCCTTGTCGGCTCCGTATTAATCATTAACAATATAATCCAACATAAGATACAGAGTTACCTGAAGTCGTAATCGGGATACATGTGATGGAGAGTAAGAAGAAGATAAATCATTGTCTTCCGGCTGACAGGGTTAGGAAAAAAAGAAAAAAAATAAAAATTGAGCCACATATCACCCAAGGTTATGATTAGATGAAAGGCTTTTAGATTGATTCAGCAACCTTGATCTACTAAATAGATATTCAACTGGTGAAGAAGAGTCTGTATCTGATGACTTTCCCAGGTGATCAAGAATCTGGATTGAAAAAATAACGGGAAAGAACAAAAATCAATATAACTCGATAAATCATGTGGTAAGACTATCATCCGAGACTGTATTCAATCCAAGATATGACATGGAACTACAAGCCAAAACTTCATAATAACATATTCCATGCATAGAGGCACAAGACTTCACGAGTGTTAAGTCTCTGAAGTGGAAAAAGACACTAAGTCAGAACTAGCAGAAATCAGATATCACTAAGAAGAAAACAAAGTAAGAGAGTCAGCAGTCAGCACCCAACAATTGACTGAGAAGGGCTAAATTAATTTTGACCATCACAAAACCAAAACTAAAACACGCCCCAAAATAGAACTGTACTCACCTCATTCTCCAAGCTGAGCGAAAGCTTCTTATCTGTTCCCGTGTGTTTGCCTAGAAAAGCACATAGCACGAAAACATGCCTTCAATTTCTGCCAACAAACATATTGTGTTCTCTGATATTGGAAATCATACTTACAAGAGTAAGCTTCGAGGCATCCTCTGATGGTACGTTCTCCAAGATTTACATGACTCAAGAAATCATTTATTCTGGGAAAAGACAAGATATGATTGATTAAATAATTATTTATAAGAGCAAATCAATGACAAAAAAATGACAATCGCAAAGAAGATTTTAATGATCATATTGAAGTAAAATAAACAGTTCTACCAAATCTTTAAAACTTACCGGTCAAGAGGAGTGTATTCTAAATACTTCATGATGGTTGTCAATTAAATCCTCGACCTTAGTACGATCTCAATGCCTGCGTAAATAAAATAGCTTGAAGTCTGAAGTATTTTCGAGCAATAAAAGTTCAGAATTATCAACTAAAGCAACTTAAATACTGTCAAAACCAATTTTTGACCAGAAAAGTGTTGTCCTTAGCAAGTTTTTCAGCATACACAAGAACATTGCAATACACATAATTTGAATGTGGCATGCTAAAAGTCCCCATGATTCAGTCAGTTACATACAGGCATAAATTCATCAAAGACGAAGGTCACGATTCCCTTTCCAGAATGCATGCCTCTACAACTCCTTATCCTATAAACTCATGAATCCCACCCACCCCCACCCCACCCCATCCTCCCCCCACACACACACACACACAGAGACAGACCAAAAAACAAAAAAGGAAGAAAAACAAAAAAGAAAATTACATAGAATTCCAAAAAAAAAAAAGTACATCTACCTAAACATTAATCTCAGCTAACCTTTGGGATGGTTATCTTCCTTCAAATTCAGTTAACTTCTCCAATTGAATATCAGCTTTCCAAATTACAGCAATATCAAAATTTAATACCATAGAAGACCTATTTATCGTCCAAATAGAGCTTCTAACTTCTAGTTCCAAGAAGGTTTCCAATAATTAACCTAAATCCATAAAATTCTGAACCTTTTTATAGCTTTCAAGCACTGTATATAGAAACCCACCAAAATTTTAAGCCCAAAAGCAACAAAACAAAACAGAGAATAAAGAATTTAAAAAATACTTCCAAAAAACAAGATTAATCGCAGAACTACGGTTCATAACAAGCCTAGAAATTCATTGGTTTTAAAGACTAAGCAGTTATAAGCAAAACCCAGTTCTATAACGAATTTAAGGAGATTTCAGATCTAAATTGACTTTCCATAAAAATAAATAAACGACCTAACTCAAACGACACAAAAATTGTAACAGAAAGGATTTAGCAAAATCAGAACTAAAAGAAAAGAGAGATAAGCATACCAACTTTGACGAAACGTCCAAAAATGTAGAAATGTTTGGGGTTTTTTTTAAATTGAACGAAAAATTTCACAGGTGGCCCAAAGTTTTATAAGGAACCCAAAGTAAGAATATGCGAATTTCCCTACCAACACTTTCTTGGTTGAATTCTTGTCACACACTGGGCCAGCTTAACTGCATGCAGTTTTTTCTTGGTTGGCGTAAGACGGTTAACGTCGTCCCCGAGGGTTTATCAGATCTTGTATTTCAAGACCAAGAGAGTTACTGGAGTTAAAAAAAAAAAAAAAAAAAAAAAAAAAAAAAAGAAGAATATGCGAATTTCTCAATGATTGTCTCATTTGTGATTTGTGTGAAGATTTATCTTATTTATTAGGGATAATTCTGGTTAGGATTTAGTCCTAAAAAGCGTGGTTTCAACACCTGTAATCGTGGTTTTCTTGTTCTTTATTCCATTCAAAGGGTCCGTTCTCATTTTCGCTTTCATTATTTTATCCAAAAAAAAAAAAGGCCGACTCTTCATCAGCCACGTGTTATTGTTAAGGTTATAAAGCGTTGCTTCAGCTAAGAAAGAAAAGGAAACGAAAATCCAACTCAGTGTGGACAAGGTTGTAAATCGCTACGCATTAATCGAGCGGTTGTCTATTGCCTAGCGTCTGGGCCGCATAGATGGTCACCTAAGAAAACAACTATTTTTTTATGTTTTTCATTTTTGGCTGGTTTTTGGCCGTCTAGGCCTGCCTCGCGTAGGTGGACGTCTAGGCTCGATTTCTAACGGGGTGATTTTTCAGAGATTTGGACAAAATCGCCTTGGGCTCCTAGACTGATTTTTATAACACTTTCCTAGATGATTAATGAAGTTTATTTCAAGAAACCTATAAATATGGTTTACTAGACATTGATAACCATTTAGATCTTATGCAGATTTATCAGGTGGTATTTAGATGCAGATCTAGCATAGCATTTACAATAAAGTTAAAGTTTTATCAGGTTGTTCCTTTCTTTTAGTTAGGTAAATAATGGTTTTATATGAGTTGAGTTCATGCCGTCATCAAGCTCAACGATGGGAAGCCTAAAACTTTTCTTCACCACCAATGTTGGTTTGTACTAGAGGCATTTACAGAACTCTTTGGTGAGATAGCAATTAGTGACGTGTTTAGGATTGCGTGTCAAATGATGACATTAAATTTGGGTTATTCATGTAAGATTTCTTAACCCAACCCGATCCATTTATTCAGGTCAGATTTCTCGACCTTAAACCAACCTATTTATTCTTAGCGTTTTCCGAGGCAACCCAAGATAATCTACTCATCTATTTGTAAGGTGTTGGTAATTGTTGGCCCAAATATTGCTGGCCCATTATCAAGACTCCTAAGTCCAACAATCCAGGCCCATTTGTGCTTTGCCCTTGAAATGATCTCTTCAAATTGATGTATAAATATTCCCACAACCTATCAGCCGCATAGTGCCAAGGAAAAACATTCCTTATTCTCTGACTCTCAGTCTCGACCTCTACTGCTATTCCCAACAAATTTGTTTTGTTCTTTCTCTTGAAGTTTCTAAGTGAAACTTGGAGCCTTTTGTGAGTTGTATTTGATTCTTCTCTTTGTGAGGTCTTTCGGAATCTTGTGGGAGGATACGCAGGTCGGCACTTTTCGTAGGTGCACGTCGGCTCGGTCAGTCCCGGTTGGTTTCGGTCAGTCCCGGTCATTTTCGGTCAGTCCCGGTTGGAAATCGGTGTTCTAGGGCAATCGTGTATTTTGGGTCTGGATTGTGAGAGGCTACCTTTCGGGCCAACACCTTGGATTGCTCGACTGTGAGAGGCCGGAATCAGGTATTCCTGAGCCGAGCTAGTTCGAGGCCGTAATCGGGCTCCAAGTCCCGAGCCTCAACGGTCTTCGTGACCGGAGCTCCTATTCGGTATTTTGGTGATATTTCTTCTTTCCTTATATTTCCAGATTTTCAGCTTGTAATTTATAGCTTTATTAGAAACGGACTGTAATCCCGTAATCCCTATCCCGTAGGCGATTTATTGTAATAGTTTATTCTTTAGGCTTGTAAAATCGTCATTAATGGCAGCGGTTATTTCGGCATACGGGGTCGATACCTAACATAAGGGTTGTATGAGTTAATTTTAATACGAAAATTATATATATATATATATATATACATTTGATAACTTTTCAAAATTCAATCATATACTAACAAACAACATAATAACATTACAATTGGGATTGGTCAAGGAGTTAACCGTGTTATTCCAAGTTCACTTTTAGAGATGTCAATAAGGGCTCGGCCCAAGGGCCAACCCTAGCCCGACCCTAAAAATCTAAGGGTTGGGCCTATGTTTCATGCCCTTATAACACGAGGGCTTTTAGCCTCCCGCCTATTGGCCCTAGGGCCGTCTAGCTAGGGTAGGGGCCGATCCTGCGCTTTTTTTCGATAAGTTTTTGTATTTAATATATTTATATTCAAAATGTATGCTTGTAATACTATTAATCTATTATTTGATCTCATTTATCAATTACCATTTATCTCAAATTATCAATTTTGATCTTTGATCTCATTTATAATTTAGTCTTACTAAATAACTTAGTAAATACAAAATTAAAGTTGGTACATAATTGGTAATTATTATTTAGTATGTTAATAATTATAGAGAACTAAAATGTATTTGGTATAGACTATGTGATTACTAAAATAAAATTGACAAATTTTGAATATTTTAATCCAAATGGAGTCTAAGAATTACATGGCGTTATTTTATAAAATAAATAATTCGCAATTTAATTTTCCATCACGATGCAATGTTTTAATTTAGACGGAATAACTTCATAAAAAATGTAAAAAAAAAAGTCATAGGGTCGGCCCTAGCCCGACCCTAGCCCTACAGGGCTAGGGTTGGGCTTATATTTTTCAAGCCCTTATAAGTCCAGGGCTTTTTAGCCCTAGCCCTTAAGGGTTAGGGCCTCTTAGGGCTAGGGCAGGGCCGGGACGGGCCGGCCCTTATTGACATCTCTATTCACTTTACTCGGCCTATTATTATTTGTGTTATCCGGATCCTACTCGATTATGACCCTAACCCGCCAACCTCAACCCTAACTCATTGTATTGTGTTCACCCCTTCTATTTGGTATGGAAATGAGTAAATTAGAATTATACATATTTCACCATCTTAAGTTCTCAGCTCTCCCAAACTAATTGAACTATGTAAAACAGCTTCCCATCATTCAGATACACCAAAGTTAACCAAAACAGTCTAACAGCTTGTCACTCGACAATTAACAGTTTATGTAGTTGTTACTTGTGACTATGTAAAATAAAATAAGTAATATCCACCTTACACACAAAATCAAAGGGGGAAAAAGGTAAACATGTTCCAGACAAAATCTGAAATCATCATACAAACTTTTTCCATATTCATACAATTAAATGTCAAATCTGTACACTCCAATTAGAAGAAACAAAAGGCTGAGAAGCAAGGTATATAAAAGTGTCTTGAGTAGAGACTATCTTGTTGAACGCTTTCATCTCGTTCTGAGACAAGGTCTCAACTCACTTGTGTATAAACTTTACTCAATGTTGGTGTATAGATTCGGTTAACTATATCCGTTCCAGCTTCTCCTCGGCCTGAAACATTTGTGTAAAAGAATAAATAAGAACACCAAACTCCCTACAATACAAACATCTATATCCTCTCATTTTCATTTTCATCGCGCTTGTATTTTCTTTTTCCTCTCGTGTTTTAGATTTATGTGTTAACCAATGAGACGAGACTATTCACTAATCACTATATAGTCATATATTCTTTAAAGAGTGTAGATATTTATACTTTCGGCTCTTTTGGTGTTGACGCCAGTAGCAGGCGAGAGCTCCAAATGCACAGCTTGCAACAGCAATCGCCAATGCGGCCCCCACAGGAACCACAACTGCATGTGCTGACGCTGAAACTGCCAAATCCTCGGCTAGCACACCATCGGCCCGTTTTTCCACAAGAAGTTCCTTATCCTTGTATAGAGTTACGAGTGTCTTCCCATAATAGCCCATCAGAAACTTGTAAACTTCATCATGGTCCCATTCGATCCGACTGTTACCATCGTTTTTTCCACTTCCACTCAGATAGCAAGAAGGACAGAGCTGTCTTGGAGGCCAAATGATTTTTGGGTATTCTGGATCACCTGTTCCAAGAGATGCCTCTTCCTTCATAAGTCTTTTGTTAACTTTGTTGTGTGTATCCCACAACCAAAGGACAAACTCACGAGATTTCTTGAAAGGGCTAGAAACACTGCATGTTTGATACTTATAGTCAGATGACATATTAAAAAACAGGGATAATTACAAAAAATACCCCTTGAAATTAGCCATTTACAAAAATACTCCGGTTATCTTTCAGAATTACAAACACCCCCTTTAAAGTGTTCCAAAATCCCTCTTGAGCTTTGTAGTTATCTAACAAATACCCCACTTTTAAGGATGGAATTTGTAAAACAGAAACAAATGTCATGGGGAAATTTGTAACTTTGAAAGATAGTTGGGATTTCTTGTAATCAGGCTAAATCTCCGGTGTAGTTTTTGTAATTAACCATTAAAAATTTAGTAAGGTAAGCCTGCATAAAACTTACCTTGAACACATGCTGTAAAAATGTTGCCTACACTCCTCACAGATGAAGAAACTATGAATAAAATCACAAATGGTGGTAAATGCCATTTGGCTTTCTCCATCGTCAACTCTTACAGAAAGTGAGTGCAATAAAACCCACAAACCACAACTGCAAAAGGAACAGAAGTATTAGTTATGACTGCTTAGCTTTGAATATTATCATCTGCTTCTATTCTTGTTTAAAAGAGGGTTGCTTTAAGGGTGTGGACCTAGCCAATATTTAACATTGTCCACAGATATATCTATCAGACAATCTGGTGGAGTCAATGACGCAAAGGTCGCTTCTGGTTTGATTGACAGAGCACACATTTACAAGATGTTCCCTAGGACCTTCTTAACCCTATGCCGCTCAATTAAATTAACAACTACAGTTTATACAGAAAATTTTCTTGACCCAAGTCCAGTGTTTGAGGTATTTTTAACTTATTAAAACAAAGTCTATTCCAATGTGGCAAATTAGTTCAGCTAGAAGCTGCTTCATTTATTTTAAGAATGATGAAATTCGTCTCTCTTCCACACCTGCTGATGATACTCACAGAAATACTAAAATCTATCCTCTCAAACTAAAATGTATTGCACCTTAAAACCTTTATTAGGTTCTTATCTGGCAGTTTACAATAAATAAATGAAAGTATGTGGTAAATCAACAAAGACATAAATATATGCCTCTATCATTAATAGGACACGTGGTGGGTGTAGGATTTCAAATGCATCCATGACCATGCAAGTTACAGCAGCTACGTTACGGCAAACTTCAAAGCCTGTTTCCCATGTAATTTGACAATAAACTTCGAAAACAATATATACTTCAGGAATAACTAATAAATGCGCCTTACCTAAAACCTCTGGTCTCATTCTTGCTTCCACGACAAAACATCTACAGAGAAAATTCATTGCCAGATTAGCAAAATCACAGCTGATAATACTATAAAACATGGTTACAAGGATTCACCTAAACTAGTGCAGTAAATTAACATTTTCTAGAGAAGAACCAGAACAATAAGAGTGTTGGACTACTACTTTTAGGATGCAGCACGACAACAGGAAAATAAATGGCTTTCCATCCACCTTAACAATGTTCGAAACAAATATTGGAGGTGCATAAAAGTCGAATATGAACAGCTTAGGTATGTCTACTTGGAGTATAGTTAAGGTGGATTGGTAGAGAGTGGTAGGCATGCAGATCCGCAATGTATTTAAGTTGCATGTCATAAAAGTTTCAATGCTTTTCTTTAAAAACAAGAATTAAAGCCCAATGAATTAGGTTAATTCCTGAATAAGAGTTGAATCATCAAGTAAATAATAAATTGTGGAGCATTAAGTTAATCCCTCTATGAAGGCTGAGACATATCAGTAAACTTGAGAGCGCAATGCAGTTCTGGGGAACTAAAACAAATTTGAATTCCTCTTTACACATTAAAAGCCTCGTATTTAAATTGCACTAGATAGGAGCCTAACTTGATAACTGTCAGCTCCATTGAACCATGCGGAAAAGAATCTCATTAAATTTTATGCGACTCTGATTGTCCCCTAAATTGACTTTCGGACTTCTAAGTAACCGAAGTTCTTTACTGAGATAGGGTTTAATTGAAAGCTATAGGCATGTCAAGGGCAGAATCCTACCAGAATAGACCACAAATTCAAATCTTAAAGACGGGCTGAAAATGTTTAGGGAGCCGATTGTCACTTAAACGGCAGAATAGCTTAGCCCTACAAATTTAAATTTTGAACGAAGAGGTGAAAATGTCAATTAATAAAAAACCTATTGGCAAGTTTCAGGATTCTAAGGTCTATGCAATTAAAACAAGGATTTAAATTCCTCAAAAATAAAACTAAATGATTTATCAAATAGATATTTTGTGGGAAAACCATTGTTCCAAAAAGCGATTTTTCTGAGCACTGTTTTCTTTTTCTTATAAAAACTATCAAGAAAAAAACAACTATACCGGTCAGAGGTCCATACTGTGAGTGATGCATAAATTCTAAACGAATGCCTAAACAAAATTTCAATTAAATAGGAAAGCAGCAGCATTCAACTAATGAGCATGCATGCACATTAGGTGATTACTTAATGATGAAACGTATCTGATAGCATATTAAGGTGTCTCAACCCATCAGTGTTTTTCTTTTGCCTTTATTCTTGGGGCAGGATATCTTATGGTTTGTAAATAACTTATTCAATCGCGACTAACACATGTTTCAATTCAATAGTGGTCGAAGTAACAATACAAAACGTAAAACTATAAGTGGAATCAGATGACATGGAAGGGAAGGAGTTGAATAACAGAATTACATACCCAGTATCCACGAGGAACATCTTTTCCACAAATTTGATAATTCCTGAGTGCTCCTTTCTCACCAGCACTATCAGTTTCCTTCTTGTTGGAGGAAAAATCGTCAAAATCAACTAGTATTTCTGAAGTTCCCTTCCGGCATCTAAGAAACAGTATCCAAATCCAAGTAAGGGACGAAAGAAGCACATTAGCAACTAATATTATATATAGAGAGAGAGAGAAGGGGGGGGGAGGGAGATGCAAACCTTCTAGATGGGTGGTGGACCACCAAAAGTTGGAAGAACTTTACAAGCGATGCTTGAGTCTCTGATTTGATCATCTATTATTTACAAGAATTCATAAGTTACATAAAATTGATAAAAGTGAAGCTGAAAATGAAGTAAAAAACAGATATTCACCTTGTGGTCCAAAATGATGTCAAAAGCAGTGGATGTTGCCTCCTCAATATCATATATAGCGCGTGCAATCTTTCTCCAGAAACACATCAGAATAAGTCATAAAGGAACATAATAATTAGAGATAATCTTATCAATTCAACTAAGCATTAAGAACATGCTCCCAAAGAACCTGTCCAATATCTGAAGCATTTTTCTGAAGTTGATCATTCTCAAATTTCTCATCGTCCAAGCGATATGAGCTGTCAATGCAAATAAACATAAAATTTCACACAAATGAAATTAAATATGCTATCCAGATATACACCTATACTGCCAGACATACAAAAGGACATGCGATCTTAATAGGAACGACGAAATGTGATGTGACAGAAGATTATGCAATGCTGTCTATGTGCGCTTTGTGACAACTCATGCACTTTATGATTCATAACTTCCAAATTTTATACCTGCTCAATTGCTTGTTAATCCAATTTAGCAAGCGATCTGCTGTCCGTCCATCATCAATAGAGCGTATTTCACTCTTTTCTTGCTTTGGGTTCCAACTTCCAGACACAAACTTAGAAGGTGGGCCCCATAGAAGCATAGGATAGTGTCCGACAGAGAACTTATCACATAGATCAGTATTTATCTGTGCTGCCAAGCAAGTAAAGTGGAGAAACAATCAAGAATCTATAATTTGATAAAGGCTTTTCAAAATAGCACACATTAACAGAATTAAATAACAACGAAAGCAATATATTGGAGTGTGTGTGTTTATGTGTACGTGCATTGGAATATAGAGCATGCTCATATTTCAAGAGCATATAGCTGTATACACCGGTTTTCAGGCCCATTCAAACACGGAGCAGCAACAACAACAACAACAACAACAACAAACTAAGCCTTAATCCCACTACGTGGGGTCGGCTATACGGATCATATCGCGCCATCGTTTACGGTCATAAGCCATATTTTCGTTTATTTCTAGGTATAGCATGTCATGTTTAATAGCTTCTTTCCAAGTCTTTTTAGGCCTACCTCTTCCTCTTTTGATTTGTGTGAGTGATTCTCTACCTTCTAAACGTCGCACAGGTGCATCTAAAGGTCTCCTATAAACATGTCCAAACCATCTTAATCGTGTTTCTCTAATTTTCTCGTCTATTGGTGCTACTCCCACTTTGTTTCTAATGTGTTCATTTCTTATTCTATCTAATTTAGTGTGTCCGCACATCCTTCTTAGCATTCTCATCTCTGCTACCCTCATTTTTTGTTCGTGTTCATATTTAGTCGCCCAACATTCTGCTCCATAAAGCATTGCGGGCCTTATGGCCGTTTTATAAAATTTTCCTTTCAATTTTAATGGTATTTTACGGTCACAAAGGATAGAAGATGCACTCCTCCATTTATTCCAACCCGCCTGGATCCTATGTGTGACATCTTTATTGATTTCTCCGTTCTGTTCAATTATAGATCCTAAGTATTTAAAACTCTTTGTTATACTCACTTCATGTCCATCAATTTTAACCTTCGTCTCATTGTTCCTGTTGTTTTTACTAAAGTGGCATTCCATGTATTCTGTTTTAGCCCTACTTATAGTAAAACATTTTGATTCTAGTGCTTCTCTCCAAACTTCCAATTTTGCATTTACTCCTTCCCTTGTTTCATCAATTAAGACTATATCGTCCGCAAATAACATACATTCAGGGATGGATTTTTGTAAGTGTTTAGTGATTTCATCAATTATTAGGATAAAAAGGTACGGGCTTAGAGCAGATCCCTGATGCAAACCTATAGTGTTTGGGAATTCACTAGATATTTCGTTGGTGTCTGACGATACATGTTGTTATACCATCATACATATCTTTTATGGCATCTATGTAGGCTATTTTTATTCCTCTTTTTCCAATACGCCACATTATATCACGGTTGACTCTATCGTATGCCTTTTCAAGATCAATAAAAACCATATGTAAATCTTGTTTTCTCTCATTATATTGTTCACATAATCGTCTAATTAAGTGTATAGCTTCAATTGTGGATCTTCCTGGCATGAAGCCAAATTGATTATCTAATATACGGAGCAGCAATGTGAAATTAATATGCATAAAAGCAAAAATAAAATGTAAAAAAATGTGCAAAAATCAACAAAAGGAACAAGTCGTCATCTTTACTGAAGGCGGCATTGAATTCTTATAGTACTTGGTAATTTTGCTGCCTTTGCAGTGACATTTCAGTTCTAACTAAATAAAAGTTGCTTGCATTAGTTACCACATTTTGGACAGATCAAATCCCAAAAATAATTTATTTGAATCACTGGCATCTTTATATCTTAAACCAAAACATCATTGGACTTTTAAGCTAATTACAAGACATGACTATATAAAATGACATGTATATATTTCCTTTTGGGGCTTCTGATAACAAGTTTCATCACTATAACTTGTTTCAACAGGGGGGAAGAGATAACAGAACAACAACAATAACAAACTAAGCCATTTCCCACTATATGGGGTCGGCTATATGGATCATATCATGCATCCTTTACAATCAAAGGCCATATTTTAATTTATTTCTAGATATAACGTCTTTTTAATAGTTTCTTTCCAAGTCTTTTTAGCTTCTTTCTAATATACTAGTTTCATTTCTCAACCTTGTTTCTATTACTCAACAGGGGGAAAGAGAATTTTTTTTAAAATAAAAAACATGGGGGAGAAATCCTTAGCATTGTTTTGAATAAACGTTTTACAATTCTTCAATTCAGTCATAATTGGTTAAAATTCTCAATAAATTGCATTAAATATAATTCGAACACCAACGTAAAATTGTGAAGCTGTCACGAAGAGATACTAATATACATTAAAAAAAAAACATCAAATCCACACAATTGTTTGTTCCTAAATTGTTCCAGAAACAGCAAAATTCTACTTTTTCATTAAAAAGTAGCGAAGCATAGCATTAATACCTTCAAGGCGCAATCTACTCTGGTCATCAATATGATCCCTGGATGGACAGCATCTGCCCCATTGAATATCTTTGCAATCTTCTCATATTGTGGCTGCCCCAATTATAAGTTTTGTCATGAGAACCATAAGGAAGGAAAATAACAAATTTTCTGGAACACAACATACCTTGTAATTTCTGCAAGCAGGGCACCTGCAAAATGAAAAACGGTAAGGAAAATATTGTAGGCCAAGTACAAACTCAAGTTACATGATTGCTTCCACAATGTCAATGAAAACCACCTAACAAATACACAATGTACACACCAAGCGGCAGATGCATGAGTCTGACGGAACAAACATGTTGTCATGTCCTTTCAGGCATTTTCATTCTTCACAATAGAAATTTCGCAATTGTCTAAACTCGACACTCTAACCTACTATGCTCAGTTAAATATAGCCACACACACACTCACACACACACAAGTTTCTGATCGTGCTTTTCATATTTGGACTTTCAAATTGTACAGAGTCAACGACTATTGCATGCTATGCTCAGTCAAATGCAGCAGCATCTACATTTCATTATGAACCTTAAGCGTTGAAAGCTAGACCAATATATATAAAACTAACAAACAAATTGCCACGATATAGATGATAAACAAATTTTTTTCAATTTTGTCAACTTCATGTGTTCACTGCAGGCTGATTATATATTGGCAGTAAGTCACATGAGGATAAAAGTGATTTGCAACAGAATAGAAAGTACAAAGACGAGATGTCTAGAATAAACTCCAACGGAGATAAATAGAAAGCAAAGACTCAAATAATAAATCCAACTGCAACAGTATTACTTACCAATTACAAAACATTTTTGGGGTATGGAATGGGTAGTTCAAATTAGATCAGGGAGCGTCAGAAATGGACAAGATCAAACTGGGCATGATTATGCAAATCAAAGATGGATAAGATCATAATGCTTATATAGAACTATCAAAACCAGCCCGATTGTTTCGTGCAGCTTTATGTGTTCGTGATTATTTAAGGCAAATTGATTTGAAAAAGAGCCACTAAGTCTAAGCAGTGAGAAAGAAAAGCCTATGTCTTGGTTCACAAATGTGTTTCTTCTTTTTGGTGTTTTTCATTCATCTAATATGTTAGCAGACATTTTCCTCACCAACTAAACCATTCAAATGCCTTCAAAGATTGATACTTTTATTCTTTCTTTCGCTACAGAGTAACATCACAGTTCTCATAAGGCAAAAAGCCATTAAATTCACCACATTTCAGTCATCAACTTAAACAATTTAGTCAAATAAAAAAAAGAAATATATAATTTATCAAAATATAGCAACATCGTTTCTCGACACACACACACACTACAAGGGGAAAAAAAAGACAAAAGATAAAAAATAAATAATTAAAAAAGATAATTAAAAAAATCCAAAAACAGGAGTAACTGACCAGTGAGCAAAGAATTCAACAACGGCATAAGCAGCAGGTGTTTCCTTAAGCACAGAATCAAAATTCGTGGCGTTTAATTCCACCGCATAATCTGGTTTCTCAGATTTATCGTCGATTGACCGTAGAATCACACGAGATCCAATCGCAAACGGAGTTGAAACTGAAATCTCAGACGATGACGACACTTCGTTGCTATACAAACACAGCGTTAGGATTAACAAAGTGACAATTGTTAACGAAGACATGGAATTAGTGCTGATGTGTAGAGATTGCAAAAATGTGTTCAAGTATAAATCTCGCAGAGGTTTGGTGAGGGGAGGAGGGTGGTGCCGTTTTATTTATTGGCGATCGCCGTTTTGGCGATGAAGAATGGGAAAAGGTGCGCACTGCGCCAACCGAGTTGAAATTTTGGGACTTACAGAGAGGAAAGGTCCCTACTCCCTACCCTTGGCCTACACTACCTAATGTTACTTGTACTTTGTGCTGTCATGGTTGTTCGTCCAATAAAAGAGAAAAGGAAAATTATAAATTGAATATATGAGAGTAATAACTAATAACTAGTGGATTTTGTTACTTTGTGCTGACATGGTTGACTAAATTTGTATTTTGATATGAAGTTTGTGACTATTAATATAAAAACAAAAATAAGTAGCGGTTTCTTTAAAAATAAATAGATTTTTTATTTTATAGATTGTTTATATTTGTAGTCGACTTTTTATATTATTAACCAATATAGAGTCTTTTTTTTTTGAAAACAACCAATAAAGAGTCGAGAAGTCAAAATATGCATTTTCTTCATTGTGGATTACTGTAATGTTATATGCTCAATTAATATTATAATTATAATCTATAAAATGTTCGTAAATAATCTCCTTCTTTGTTTTAGATTTATGTTGCATAAAGAAAATTTGTAGCGTGCTTGTTGACATATCACAATACATATATATGATGTTATCAACTATACCAAACCTTTGAATTTATTATTTCATTTTATTTTTGTTCCACTATATAAAACCGTTTAAAATTGTATAATCATAATATAAGACAAGTTTTCCACTCTTTTTTTAAATATAAAAATAAAAAGCATATTTCATCAACAAATATTTGTATCTTTTTTTTTTTTGCGCAACAAAATCCAATAATTGTTTATATTATATTTCTGAATATATGGTGAAATTCTATTTTTATTCTTTTAAAACTCTATCCGCTTTTACTCTTTCATCTTTTTCCTCTTTTTCATCTCCTTCTTCTTTTTCTTAATTCCTTCATCTTTTGTTGGAGGATGAAAAGTAGATTTCATTGATATTAATCGATAAATTTGTCCAAAATATGTGACTTTTATTTGTCCCCAATAGATGACTTTTTTTCCAGTTAGTAAATTTGTTACATATGTGCGATTTTGTTCAGATGATCAGATGAGTCATTAGCCAATGATATGTAACAATGCAAAATCAATTTCTTTAGTACGCGTTTTGTCCAGTGCATTCATTGCGAAATTATGATTCTACGAATCAGTTGGATCTATTTAGGTTTAATTTTATTTGTTCTAGATCTGTATAAATTTATGGTAGTGCAACAATTTTTTACTTTGTAATTTATTGTGTTGGGGGGCAAATAATATTTAATAATTAATATATGATTTGATTTATATATTAAAATACTACAAATTGTTCAATGGGTTATTAATGTAATAACTCAGTCTAAAGGAGTCTGGGACTTGCCCACATGTCAATTTCTTCTACATAGCCCACGAGGCCCATCACCCAGATATAAAAAGGCCACTCCTCTTCATTTGTAAGTTATTGACTCATAGTCACTCTTTATGTATTAAATTCAGTATTTTGTCTTATCTTATATTTTCTCTCGTTCATCGTGTTGACTTGAGCGTCAGAAACCCGGTAAAAAATACTTAGAAGACTTCTCGTTTGGGAAGAAGAAGACTTTGACTTATTTAGAAACTCTATCTTTGAGTGATCTACCGTAAAAATACATCACGTAAATGAATTAAATTCATTTTGATTATAAAAGAAAAAAGAGTATATATGAAGAAGATACGCGTACGAGCTATGACTATGGTTAGGCACTTAGGCTAAAGGCTTTTTATTATTCAACCTAACTTACGCTTTTAATGATGCTGCTCAATAAATAATGTAATTTGCAAATTCCTTCCTGCTAGTGAAAAGGTTAAATTGCAATTCATGATATCTTCCTTAGGGTTCATCGCCAAAATTTAGGATGTGCATTTAAAAAGATTCATAATGAAATACTTAAGATAGTGCATTTAAAGAAATTCAGAAGAATTAAAAGAAACGTATTTGTTGATTAATATACAGTTTGAAATAGAAAATCACATGTCGCAATAAATTAAAAAAAAAAAAAAACATATGTATACGAACATCATCGAATATCAAAAAAATCACAAAATTGCATGTAACACTATGTATAGAGCTAAAAATCGAGATATATCAGCACGTACCATGGAATGGCGCTTCGCTCCATTTCAAGTTCGGCTAACAAGACGACGAACATATTGTAAACTATTATATATCATACTACTGCCTTTTTACATCCTAAACACTGCAATAAAACCTAATCTAATGTAACGGGCCACCTAAATGGACCAGATTTTTGCCACCGATGAGCTAAGAGGTTAGCCCACCAACAAGTCCGTGACACTAAGCTCCATATCCTGGAGTTGCACTTGCCGAGGTTATATTGCTGTCAGATGCGCGGTTCGTCTTGCCACTGCAGCTGCCTCTTATTCGCGACGAAAGCTTAGCAAACACCTCCTCCCTTCGGGGGCGGTTTGCATACAGTATCCACAGAGCAAGGCTGAGCATCACTCCTACTGAGATCATCGCTAATCCCGCGTTTACTATCCCAAGATAGTGCTCTAATGGAGGACAATAGCTTGAGGTGATGTTTCGGAAGGTATCACGTACGAAGTTACAGTTTTGGAGATTCAATAATGGTGGAGCGTAATGTTCAAGAGCGTAGCTAACGTTTACTGCATCCACCAGTTCCGTGTACATGTTTGGAGTCAACCTCCCAACGCTGCTACAAAGCCCATTTGCTGATATGGTGCACGTATAATTCTACCAAACCTGGAAAATATACATTTTCTTACAAGTTTTCCGACTTACAGACAGCAAACATAATACTCATAATCGATTGGACAAAAAACTACCCTTGGGATTTTGCGTAATTACATAAAAGAAATCCAATTATCTTTCAAAATTACAGATACCCCCTTAAGGTATTACAAATACCCCTTGACGTGTGTATTTACTTAACAGATACGCCCATCTTTGGGTGCAATTCGTAAAATAGAAACAAATATAAATGAGGTGTTTGTAATCTTGAAAGATAGCTGGGTTTTTCGTAATTAGACTAGACTAGGGCATCTTTTGTAATTAACCCTAATCCATTTGGAGCATATTGGATCTTCTATTTCCTATTGTTTCATCTGGTTTCAATTCACTGGGTGAATGTCGTTATTGTAAACGTGTCATTTGCACGCACTGAAACACTGTGTGAAATAAGAAATTTGTCATGCATTCGGAGTCAGAGCTTACCAGGGAAGCGTTTTCCATGGAAAGTTCTTGAGCTGAACAAGAACGGTCTTGCAGCTGGGAGTCGAGGGATAGCAGAGTGGAGGTATGAGTGGACCGGACTGATTATAATATGCCGGAGTAACCTGGGGAGGTGGGTTCGAGTTGGCAATAGAGCCCACAAATCCATTCACCATATTTGCGATATCGTTGATAACTTGTTTACTCTTGAACAGGGTCTGATTTGTTGTTCTCTGGTCAACACAAGGCAGGATGTTACTCAGGGCAGTTTCTGCATGAGGATTTTCCACCCATTCTCCCATGGCCATGCACGTGTCGGAAATTGTGCTGAAACTCACAAAGACACGATTTTAATCCAACCGATAAGCATTTCCTATACTAAAGAGACGGCTGAAACTTTGAAGATGTATTATAAGATTACTCGAAACATGAATGAGATTCCTTATTGGCAAAATTCTGTAATAAATCGGAACTAGGTATCTTACTTGTCGAGAATTACAAAAACTCCACAAAGGATGAACGTAACTGCAACGAGTAGCCATCCACTAATGATGAATCTGCATCAAGTGACAAAATAAAAACAAAGGTTATAGAATGCATTTTATTCAATCCCGAATAATCAAGAGTTCTTGAAAAAAAATCGAAGCCAAAAAAACGAGACTCACATGTGTATTGCGTGCAAATGGCCGAAGATAGAGAGAACTGCAGTGAAAAAGTACACGCCCGTCAGCTAAAAACTGAAGGCGAAAAACTCAATTAACGACACACTAAGTGTTTTACCAAATACATACCAAGACCTAAAATAGATATGAGAAGCATCACCGCCGCAACAATGATCAGTGCAGATCTCCTACAATAAGCAAAGGGCTGTCAATACTAAAAAGATGCGTGAAAAAGATAATAGTCTAGAAAATACTCTATCATGGGATAAGATCATACACTGTATTAAAGACTTCCCGTATTTTGCTTGCGTTTTCGTTAGTCTTCTGCTCCAATGTATCAGCTGCATTATTTAAGTCCACATTTAATCTGTCGATATCACCCATGACATCTGATGGAAGGAAAATTTGGGCCACACTGACGCTTTTTGCCATTGATAAATATTCCGTGACATTTCTCAGCGTCTGCACAGTGTACTCCGACTGATTTACAACGTAATTCAGAGTATGCAATGTTTCTCCATGGAATTGAACTTGTCCTACAGAAAGCAAAATACATCCGATCCTGGCGACAAAGAAAATAGACCAAACTAGCAATCAGTTGTATTTTAATCAGGCAACAAATTCGTTATGAGACAATATTTATCAGTCTATGCATTGTTTTTGGCCAAACAAACAGAATAATTGAACAAATCAACTAGTGTGCAACTTGACGAGGCCAAGTGAGCAAAAACACGTCTCAGAAAAAGAGGGGGGGATAGAGGTGAATTTAATTGTGAGATAATCTGTATTAGAGCCACTAAAGCATTGATAGATAAATGGAACTCTAGAGACATTCAAAAAGCGAAGGTGCGAGGTTAGATTATTACGCTGCAGCAGTCGTAAAGAGTATAAGAAGTGAAAGACAGATCCTCAGTGACCAGCTTGATTCTTCGGTATTGATGTTTATTTTCCATCCACAGGTATAATGCACCACAAGAGCCAAACCGAAAGAAATAAACCACAAAATAGCAAGAATAAATGCTGGAGCACCTGTAAATCCAACAGACTGTAGACACAATGGTCAAAAACATGATCATAGATTTATAACTACAACATTACTCATAAAAAGAATTTGACATTTAGCCTCACAGGATGTGTAGTTGTTGGTACTAATGGACGTGTTTAGAAGGAGAAAATGCTATTTACCAGTCGGCACCACGCCAATTTACACCCAACAAAACTAACATGGTTCCTGAAGCATCCAGAAAGTATTTAAAGCATGATTCACAAAAAAAATTGCCCACGGCAGAAAACTTAAAAGTACGAGTTACATGGCAGTAATTTATTCCTAATTCTAGTCATCATCTAGCACAACAATCATTATTCCGTTGTTAGTTTGACACATTTCCCGCAAGATTATCTCGCGGATTTTTTGGTTGAAAGACTGTGGAACATAGAAATGACAATCAATTCTTCTAAACATTTCCATCCATGCATTCATGGTCAGCATTGAAGCAAACTTCAATCTAGACATACATCTAACAAGAATTATCGGAACCTTTTCCTTTAACAAATTTTAGGGAATAACAGAACATTTTACAACTTTGAACCAACACATTCTGGAGAAACATTGGAAAACATGGCACAACTAAGTTTGTACATAAATATCCACCAATCCCTAACATAAGCGCAATTGCAAAGTTAAACATCAATGCTTTATAGCTATAGATTTCAACAACGAACTTAAAACGCCAAAGTAATCCACGGTGAAATGAGGAGAATACTACTTACAGCCCAGTAATGTTTATTGGCAATATCCCATCCACCTCTGTATTTGTGAAACCTAGAGAGAATGTCAGGCCTCTTTGTCCTGTTCTCTGCCAATACGAGCGTGCTCACATCATTGGCAGGCCCCGGAGCTTCTCCATTAGAAGCTAATATTTCATCCTTCCAGGACCCCAAATTTTCTTCTCCTACAAATTTTCTTCCAGTTCCAATAAATTATAATGAAGACAGAAAACAATAAAATCGCAACGCTCCAAATAATTAGGAAGATCACTTGCGACAAACAAATCAAAAGTTAAATTACCAAATGAGATCAACACTTTTCTATATACAGAGGAACCATTCCAAAGCATCCCATTTTCATGAAGAACCGACACATTATCAGAGCACTAATACCGTGTCACATTTGAAGAAACCCCACTAACCTCAATTACTAAAAATAACAAGCAAAAAAGGGAAGATTACAGATGCCATATCTGCTAATAAAAGCAATACATTATATCAGATTAATAACTTTAAAAGGAAAATATATTAAAGAAAAATAGTTAGCAAAAATAACCAAAGAAAATATACAGCATAATTTCAGTTTTTATCAACTTCCCACACACACCAAAAAAAAAAATCTAATTATAATTAAGCATCATATCCCAGCTGCAGGCAACCCCAGAAACAGCATAAAAAAATACTGAATCCTCGAGAATATGCGAAGAGATTAAACAAAACCAACCTAAAATTGAGTTGAAAGGATCCCTCTTGGGGTGGCAAAGAACAAAACTCGAGTTCAAGAAAATGGAGAAACCAATAAAAGTAACAGCAAAACACAAAAGAGCCCTCTTCTCCATCATCTTGCAGTCTCACTGCAGGAATTGCACATAAAACCACTGCAGAATTAGGGGACACTCATCCTGATCAAAATTATTTCACGCGTCTAGTTCCTATTTCTTGCTTATTACACACAAATGAAAAGGGGCCATATCATAATTTTTTTAGTTACGTTATGTTTCTCTTTTTTTCTTGTTCTGGATTCATAAAAGTAGGAAAATCTTAGTGAGGCCCTGATTATCAAAGATTTCCTCTGATAGACATAATCACGTATATACATACATCATCTGTATATATAGGCCGGGGGGGCGGGGAGTGTTCACATGGGGTTGGGTGGTAATGGTGGGGACGAAAAATGCTGGTGCAAAACTGCAAATAAAGGAAAAATTAAAGCTAAAAGGCAGAGCCGATAATCTGAAGGACTTTCACACTCCAGTTGCTTTTGGATTCTTGTCGTGTTCAGTTTATTTATTTATTTAATTAATTGGTTTAATTAATTGACTAATTCAATATCCTTCTTGAATTGAGTAATATCTTATTAAATGGTTATGACGCCCTAAAATTTGGTCACTGTAAAAATTTCCTTTTTTTTTTTTAAGTTGCCCCCCCCCCTAAATTTAGGGAAATAACAATTCAAGGCACGGAATGGGAATTTCAGCAAGGGTAAATAATGGGTTTATTTTTTTTTAGGTAGTAAATAATGGGTTTATTATTATTATAATTAGTGATGATAATGAGTCGGATTTTAGTCCGTTTAAGTTTTTAAGGGCTTAAACTCAAATCTATCATAAACCCAGATCTAATGGAATGAACATTATACTATTAGAACTTTTTTTTTTTTGACATCACTATTAAAACTTTCTAAAGAATATATATTTTTAGATAAAGGACTACAAATATATACCTTTTAAATGAAAAAAAATTATATGAGTGGGACTAAGTCGGGCCTAAAAATGAACTTACATGGGAGCATGGATCCTCTCCATTTAAGATGTGTAAATTTCTTGTGCATTTGGAGAGAGAAAGATGCATATACATCTATACATACACATACATATATACAAGTGTATGTATAGTGCAGTGTATGTATAGATGCACATGTGTCTTTCTCTCTCCAAATGCGCAAGAAATTTACACATCCTAAATGAAGAGGATCCATTTCCCTTACGTGGTTAGAAATAAGGATGACAATATTGGTTCGACATGTGCTGAGTGTTGGTCGTACCATTCCTGGCCGACCCCTAATGGGTCAGCTCGCCCTGTCCTATTTTAGGGACGCGGCGGGTCTGGATCTTTATATACCCAACTTGATTTGATCTATTGTCGTTCCTTTTTTTTTTTTTTGATCGGTTATTGTCATTCCTAATTAGAAATGGGGCAGGTTGTCATCCATTGCCACATTCCAATAATTAGGTTCTTTCGTAAATAACTCAAGAATATATAATTTATTTTTAAAAAAAATCTTCGTTCCAAATTTTACCATTATAAAACATATGACATAATAACATAAAAACAAAAACCAAATTATTTTTTTTATTTTTTTGCTCCTGTAGATATAGTGCAAAGATTAATAATTTTGTGGTACTTTAGGATCTTATTTCTCTTTCATGATCCCAACAAAACAATTAAAAGAAAGGTTTGTTTAATCAAGGTTAGGGTACTTTTGGAGCTTAGACTTGAGAACTAAATGGAAGTATCTTGGGGAAAAGAGGAGCATGTTGTTATGGGTCTAATAAAAATGTTTAGTACCATAATACTTAATTATATAATTAATTATTCAAAAAATGTTATGGTGCCACTATGTTTTATATTGGTTTACATAGTTTATTTTAGGAATAGAAACGCTTTAGTGTGTTAGGTGCACCATAACAGTCAAAGCTGGTCTGATCTGAATCTTGTCCCTTCTACAGATGTTTTCTTGTTTTTTAACTGCTTTGATGGAATCTGATTGTGATTAATCAATGCTAATTCTGATTAGTACCCATACATGGCCTAGATCCAAATTAGAAAGAAAAAAATTTGTGAAATTTACAAACAGAGCATAAATCACTTGGGATGTAAATTCACTAATGTAATGTACCGAATTTGGTAAATATCATTATATTTCTCTTGTGATTGGATATGGTGAGACGTGATTATATGATAGGTAGAATTAGCTTATTTTGTACATGGCTAAACTTTTTGTGAGATTTATATGGCTAAATTAGATATGTACAATCTTTGATGATCACATGTTTTCTTGTATATATAATCAAATTCATGTAGTTGTTATTGATGCACATAATCACATTAGACTCGTGTTCAGTTACTTATGGTAATAAATAAATTTTATCATATATGATTCATATAGACAACCTCACATAATAGAAAAATATTTAGTTTGTTGCTTTGTTAAGAATAAATCAATTTCATTAGCATAAGAATCTTACAATTCTCAACCGTACAACTGATAACAAATATCAATATTATAATGCCTACAAAATCATAAATCAATACAAATCTTAGAACATAAAACTATCTTAAAGTTATACAGTCTAATTGATGCAGTACGTAGAATCAGAAACTAGAAATATTTTAAACTCAAACAAACTAAATTGCTCCAGTAGGATCAGACATCAGAAAAGTGTTAGACAAATCACGAATTTGCATCAGTCACTAATCTTCCAGTAGGTTATCCGATTTTCTGCACAAACGCCACAATACGAAACTGAGAAGCGTCACAACGACAAAATCTGTTAAACAAAATATAACCCGACCTCCCCCTTATGGAGGGAGGCAATACCACTAGGCCAAATGGTCGGTGGTCAGAACACCATTTGTTAAAAGGAATAAAATCCATTTATTAAGGACACGGACTCCCGTGAAGAGACTCGATAACTATTGTAAAATGAGAAATACAAACAAGTACATAAAAAATAAGAAAAAATAATATTGCTTCCTCCATCGTCTCATAATAAAAAGATGAGCGTAGAAGAGTAGAAAGAATGCAGTTGCCGACTAGAGTTTGCTAGAGACTAATTTTAGAGACAGAGGTATTTGAAAATCTCTCACTTATGAGGTTTTAAAAAATCGTAATGTTATAACCCTAGTAGCCCCTTCCCTCATCTTTTTGCTCTGTACAAAAATAATCACTTCTCCTCCTCCTTTCACAATGGGAGGAAGGGATAATAGTTTTTTTTTTTGTGGCGCTATTTATACCCCCAAAATTGATGGATACACTCACTTACTAAATACACCCCGCCCACTTTTTAAAATATAACATAATTACTAAATACACCCCTCATAATTTTCAATTTTACCCTTGCACAAAAAACCCTAGGTGGCACGATGACATGATCGATGATAAATTTTTGGCCATCATGCCAGATGACACAATAGACGAGGATGTCGCACGATGGGTTTTTGTCATCGTGTGTGATCGTGCCAAGTGTCGCACTGCTACTATCCGACAATATTTTTCAACCTGGACATTTGAGAAATAACATATTTTATGCTATAAACTAAGAATATACATTCATTATTTGAGGATATGAATACTTTATTGTCCATATTTGCAATAATTTGGGGTTGAAAAAATATTGGGTTTATAGAAAAAAAATATCAACTTTGTTCAAGAAGAAGAAGAAAAATGTGGGTGAATGATGTGGGTGTATTTAGAACTTATTTAGGTAAACGTAATATAGTCTTTTAAGTGAACGACATTTTTGCAATCATATGGAGGTGGGTGTATTCATCAATTTTGGGGTTGTTAATAGCGCCACCTTTTTTTTCTTCTCTTCTTTTGTTTTTTCAATTTCTCCCCTTGGTGGGATCGAGTTGGTTTCTCCCCTTTGTGGGAGTTGGTTTGCTTTTTTTTTTTTTTGTGTGTTTTTTAGTCTTTTTTTGATCTATTTAGATATTAGGTAAAATGTTCTTCTGGCATCGTTCGAAGTTTTTCATCAGTTTATCATAGATTTGCAGATCATAAATGAGTCTGATGTGGATCATCCAAAACTTGATTGTAAGTACAAACATTCACTCATCCAACCAAGAATCACATCCCATTGATTTTTAATCCCCTGATTTATGATCTATTTTATCTGTTTAGTTTTATTTTTTGTTTGGCTCCCATTTTTTCCTTGTTTCAAAGGTGGAGTTTATTTGGAGTTTTCCTTCTGGCTTCGGGATTTTGTATCTTGGTTATTTCCTATTGATTAATAAAATGCAGTTTCCTTGTCAAAAAAAAAAATTGTAATGTTATAAATATACTATTTTTCCTTTTCTTTTTTAATTTTACGTTTTAATTATAAAGAAATAGAAAGAATTTTGCTAGGGATGTTTATGCAAAGAGTAAAAAATCTGTGAACCTCTATAACTCTAATGGTTCCTGTAATTATAGCCAACTGGATCAATTTGTGAAATCGTCATTTAAATATCTTAAATCTAAATCATAGTAATAATGTTTTTTTCGATCGATAATTGTAATTTCATTTTCTTTGGTCAAAAGTGAAGCCAAAAATGTTGAAATCCTGCGTATGAAAGTTTGACTCTGAAGGCTTCGTCGCCACAGTTTTGTTGATATTCCCAAGTTCCAAGTGACGTTAGAAATTAAATAATTTTTTATTCAAATAATTCAAGAATTCCAAATAATGTCTCATATTGGAGTTAATCTCCTTCATCTTGATTTGCGACATATTGAATGACACCAGCTTTAAGTCCATCCATATCCAGTACAAAATTTTATTTCATTCTCATCCTCTAGCTAGGCGATTTACATTAAAATTTTGGACTTTTTTTTTATCATATTAGTCATGGAACAAGAAGTATCCCCAAAAAATATTTTTTTCTATTCACAATAAGTATTTTTTTGACACATAAAAAATTATTCAAAAAGAATGTCCTTTTGATATTTTCAAGACTAATAAAAAAGTATTTACCTAAATTACCCTTATATTTATTAACAATAATGCATAAATTTTGTTTTCATTGAAAGCAACATTTATGATTAATTAAGGGTATATTGGGTATTTTAGTACATTTCTTAATATGTGTGTTTTTTCTTAGAAAGACATTTATTGTGAATAGGATGAAGTATAATTTTTGTGTCGAAAACCATCCATCTACTTTTGATTTTTCATGCTATAAAGTGAAAAAAAATATATCTTTTAACAATTCTAGTTGTACAATTTTCTTTCGATAATTCGATCCTTTAGAGAAAAGAGAAGGAAGCATTATATTATGGGCTCGTTTGGTTGGAGTTAATGGGAGGGATATCACATATTTTTTTAATATTTCATATCTATTATGTTGTTTGGTTCAAAGTTGTAAAACCCATGAAATGAGGAGGGCCCGGTCCACTATCAACCCAAATTGGGTATACCATATCCCACCAGGAGGGTGTGATACATTTTCACTCCCTTTCTGACATATATCCAATAGCCCAATCCATCAAAAAAACACAATAATAGGACTTATTATATTCAACTAATAAGGTAGGAAAAGAACTTGGAAATTAATCATACACATAATCATCCTACAACCAAACGAGCCCTATATATACACGAGTATTAAAAAAAATTCTCTAATTTTTAAATAGTTATATGTGGGTTTTGGGAAAATATTCTGACACAATACACTATTTAAACTAAATTCTTGAGTATTATTTATGTATAGCGTATGTTATATACATTCGCAAGAATCACGTACGCTTGTCTAAAGAATGATAATGACAGGATGAAAGAAGGAGAACCTAGGAAACACCAACATTTCTACCGAGAGTGACATACTCGTACCAAATATAATACTTTATACTTCCTCCTATTTACGGTAATTGTCTTTTTAGGACTTGAAAAATTCTTCAAAAAGAATATGGGTTGTGATTGGTTGTATTTTCATTCCTTTCATTTTCATTTTCTGAGAGAAAAGTGAAGATAAATTTATTTGGGAGATGAAAGGGAAAATATAGAGTGTGATTGGTTGTGAAAAAATAGTAATAATTACAGTTGATGTGATTGATTTACTGTTTAAGATTGTGATTGTTTGTGAGGTTTTTTGTGTGTTAGTTTTTTTTTTTTATTTTAACATTTTCTTTTATTATCTAAAAGTAGCTTGGGAGTACATTCAAATCCATGCATTTCTATTAATCAAGTTTATGACATGTGGGAACGAATTAATCTAATATTTATTAATTAATCTAATTAGTAGTAAATACTATATTTATTCTATTCGAAGAGTAGTTGCGATATATGAGTGTTGGACTGTTTGACCAAATATCTTTGAATATTATTATGTAGTTATCTATATATACAAAGCTAATGATTCAATATTCATTTTAAGGTTTGTAATATTGAAAACCAAATAAAATTGCATACAATCTGACTTATTAAACTACAAGAAGAAAATGAATTTCCAAATTGGTTCTACATAGTAACAAATCTCGAATTTGGGAATAATTCGTTAGCCCTTAAAATTCGTATCTCGGGTATTATTCGGGATTATTCATGAATAATTCGATAAAATCTCGGTTATACGACAAAATGCGTCTGTATAATACGCGATTAATTCGGGAATGTATCGATATAAATATTTAATAATTATATAGAAAATTATACATTTTAGAGGGAAGGTTCTCAATAAATTATTTGTAGAAGTTATGCTATTTAATAAAAGTGTATTTAAAATTAAAAAATAAATCAAAATAGTATAATTTTGTTAAAATGGGAAACAATCGGGAATAAATCGTTTTATTAACGAAAAAGTTGGGGAGATTTTATCACATTATTATTTGTAAAAGATATATACGGTATTTTAACGTCGTATGAAAATATCCTATTTTATTCGCGTATTTTTCAAAAATTCGGAGAATTTTGTTTCTATGGTTCTAATCCTTTTGTTATTTAGAATGACAAGTTTGCATTTCGATTGAAAATTTTAATTCCAACGGACATTTCAATGGTTCAATTTCACATTTGACATAGGGAATCCTGGTTAAATCGATTTGTAAAACAATAAAATATACTTTCGTTATTAATTCTTAACCGTTGGTGTATGTATTTTTTTTCTCGAATAAAATTGTATAGTATATTTTTTAAGTTTTTGATTCGTATTTAATTAAACAAAAAAATTAGATATTAAAAAAAGCAACAATAATGCCAAATTGTTAATATACTCTAGATGATATTGTAATGAAAAATAGTTTTTAATTAACCATGTATACGTGTCTAGTTATAAATATATAAAAATGGCGGCAATAAAAACATTTTATACTTTAAATATATAATAAATAGTTTAAGGAACATTCATTTTAATGCATTTGTTTTTGTCTTCTAAAGTATTGAAACGCTTGAGAGAAAAAATAAAAATGGAGGGTAATTAAGTCTAGTTCGACATTGGTATGTGTGTAATTGTTTTTCTAATGAAAAGGTAGGGTAGGGTAAATGTAGGCTAAGCCTTTTTAATGCTTTTCAGATCTCTTTTCTCCCAAGGAATTTAGAAAGTTTGGAAATGATGAATAGTAAATATTGGTAAATGAATCCACTACCAAGCATCCTTTCTGTCAAAAAAAATTCTCCAAACGAAATTTTTGAAAAAAAATCCACATCCAAACACAGCCTATCTTTTCCACATTTTCAAGATTGGTGAATTTTTTTTTTCTCAAATTACCCTTAAATGTATTGTTTTCCAACTAACACGAATACTTAAATTTGTTTGTTCCAATGTAGCATTTTTTATTAATTAATGATATATTTGGTATTTTAACACAAACCTTAATATGTGTGTTTTTTTTCTAAAAGGACACTTATTTTGAATAAGAGAGAGTATGATATTACATGGATACTCCATGATACATATCTATAGTATCCAATTGAGAAAAAAATAAAAAGCAGCCTAGATATCTCAATTCTTATATGAATACTTATATCTATGTGAGTTATCTTATTTCAGATTTAAATACTCAGAAAAATTTAGTTTTTTATCCTTGGAACATTGTTTTTTTTTTTTAATTGTAGTTGGTATGTCTATATTTTCAATAATATAAAAAATATATAATGTACGTATATAAATATATATGTCATATTCGTATCATTAAAATTTCAAAACATGACGTATTATCATATTTGTGTCGTGTCATACTCGTGTCCAGTGCTCGTATAAGTGCTCCATGGAGGAGAAATAATATATATAGATAATCTTTGTTTTTAAAAGAAACTAATATATATATTATAGATGTCACATTGATATATGTTTGGTGTCTCATCTTCATGACTTTATTGTTTCATACGTTTCACTTTAATTTGGACTTTAGCACAAGACTAAAAGGCCAAACCCATCGTGCCCCTAACTTTACGAAGACAACACATATATTTTTATTATTATTATATTTCAAATTAATTTATGTGTACCTATATTAAGTATGATGAGGTCACGATTCGCAATTGCCAACTTGATTTATATTGAGACTACTTGCAAGAAAAGGAAATTCATTAGGAATTTAATAAACGATCGGTATCAAAAACTCTAAGGTTGAAACTTGAAAAAGAGACCTAAATCCATGCGTACGATTACTGTTCATTATAATACGGAGTTAGTTTCAACTTTCAAATGCTCCACTTGAAGTGAAAGCATAATTTAAGTACTTTTTTTTCACTAAACCATATAATGTAGGTTTTTTTAAATAAAAAATTTAAATTGTTAATTTTTTGCATCTTTTTAGATTAATAAGGAAAAAATTAGAAATTTAGACTGCAATTAGATAGGGAAGAGATTCCATTTTTGTTCCGCTCGAGAATTTTTTTGACCAAACATGCGATTGTTTATGAAAATTTTCAGAAAGTATATTATTATCTCACTTTCACTTTTTCTCATTTTCTCTCTTACCAATCACATCTACACATTTTTTCACCAAAAACTAATCATTATTACATATTCTCCCACAAATTTCACTATTCACTCACTCACGCATTTCTAACTACCAGTCACATCCAATCATTATTTTACTATTTTTAATTAAATCAACTTTCATAATTACTTTTTTTTATCTCTCATTCAATCACACTCTCAAAATTCATCTTTTTTCTTCCAATTTTTTTACCACTATTCTCTAACAAAATGAAAGCATATTCAATCGCGCCCTTATCTTTTGTTTTTTTTTCCCACCCCAGCTTTCCTGGCTATTAGCCTACTAGGGAGCATACCATACATATCTTCTAATTTTCCGCAATAATGGGGAAATGAAATATTACCTTAATCACAATATTTGTAGGAAAAAAAATGAATACAAGATATAAATATAGGTGTAAATGAATTGAGTAGAGGTGAATACTATTCTTTTATATTATATCTATTGTGGATATTCACCAGTCTGCTCCAATAACTTATGACTTGTAATAATTTCTGCAGCAGTTAAACAACAACCTACTTTAGCAGCTCTTGCCTTGCAGCTCATTTTGTAGTAGTTATACAACATCCTGCTTCATCAGTTAAATTGATTTGCAGCTACTTTTATTGCGTCAGCGCCTGTGCAACCAGTAGCTTTTGTAAACTTACTTTTGTTTTGTAATTATTCAGAAATCAATGAAATCTAAGTTTCTCTCTATATCTCTCATATAATTTTTATACTTGGTTATTTCATAACATTTTAGTTATTATTGAACTTTAAAAATTATGTTTGAAAGTCTAGAAATCAAGTTAAAGTAACTTAATATTTTCTATATATTTTATTATTAGTTTTTAATAATTAAGACGAGTTCCAGAAGAATTTTACATCTTTTTTTTTTTTTTTTTTTTTGATGAAAATGTGAAAATTTCATTAAAAAATGTGAAAAATTACAAATTAAAAGGGCATACCCTGATTTCAATTTTTAATGTCAAATGGACTGGCCCATTAACATTCAAAGCAAAAGAGGTACAAACGAACAAGATAACAAAGAAAACCTAACAAACCTCAACAGAGGTTAACTAAAAACAAAGTAGGATCTCCAACCAATTATTCGAGGCAGCAAATAAGGAATGGGCGGTCTCGACCCAACGCTCCTAATTTGTGCTCAAATAAGGGTGGCGAGAGATCTACAAGAAAAATTACACAATGGACATAGGGCATACCCTATTAAAAGCAATAGCAACCGCAACCGAGATGGATAGCCAAGGTGGGTAAAGGATTAACAATACCCATCAGGAAGTTAAAAAGCAACATAAAATGGGACATACCCCAGGTTGTTTCAAAAAGAAGAAAAAGAAAAACCAACATAGGGCCTTGGGAAAACCAGACGAAACTGGGGAACCACAAGACAACTACAACGGTCAATCCGAGCACAGTGGGGCAACCAGGAAGGCCACACAAACCACCAAGGCTCAAAGAAGCCATCCAATTGAGGGTAAGTCCAATTTTTCAAAAAGATCAAAAAGGAAAAGATTGCATCAGTTTCAAGAACATGTACAATTGAATCCTTGAAGAACACAATAATTCTTTTTTTTATATATAAAAACAGCAGCCCAAAAGAAAATAGAAAAACTTCATCATTTGGGACAAAAATAATCCTGGGAACCACACAAGGCTATCCACCTGTAATAGAGATCAGATCTGGATAAGCAAAGTAGCAGTAACAACCACGCAAAGAACAAACAGAGAAAAGCAATCACCCATCAATGAGAGCATAAGAAAGGGAGGTCATGAGGCGGGGCAGTTAGGGGGATTCCACTAATGATGGTTTATTACAAATAACAGACCCAAAAAGAAAAAGAAGACCCACACTCAGGACAAAAGAAAAAACAGAGAAGTAGCCCTAACAAAAGAGGACTAAAAATCAACCAGCTCAACTGGAAAATGGTGATAAACAACCTTATATACATCTTTCTGAATTTTAAGAAACACAAAGCCCCAGAGAAAAGTTCAGGCCCTCAAATACCTGACAATTACGGGCCTTCCAGATTTGGTAAATAGTGCAACAAACAGCGACATCACGTGCTTTTTTAAGAGCGGGGCCAACAATTTCTTTTTTGGTCCATTTAAGGGCCCCAGCGATAGTACTCATAGAATGGCTATATCTCAACCATTTTTTAACACGATCCCAAAGTAACCTGGTGACAATACAATCAAAAAACAAATGAGATGCATTTTCAAGGTAGTTTCCACACAATTTGCAAGTAGGATCAACATCCAAGTATTTTAAGTTATTAATAGTAGCCAATCTATCATTAATAGCAAGCCACACACAAAAAGAGTATTTGGGGGGGATAAAGTTTTTCCAAACAGCAGAGTGCCAAAAAGCTTTAGGACTAGATACTCTAAAAAGGTCATACATTTTGGAGGAACAAATGCCTTTTGGATTTGAAAAAAGAGAGAGATGGGAGATAGCAGAGTCAGGAGAGCCAAACTTAGCTAAAATATCATTTCTGATATCACAAATCCTTTTCAAAAGGGGGAATCGATTTTTTTGGGTCCCAAGTCCAAATAGACTGATTTTTTAAGTAGAAGGAGTGGATCCATCGACCCAAAGGGAATCGACTTTTGAATGAATATTCCAAAGAATTTTAGCAAGTAGGGCTTTGTTCCAAGAATGCACATCTCTTAAACCCAAGCCTCCTCCTCGGAGGGGAGACATACTTTAGACCATTTAATGGGTGAGGTATTCTTCCCCAAAGGAAGACTCGCAAAGTCTATTAATCTGTCAATAACTTGGTGATAGGGAGTGGAAAAATTTGGAGCCAAAAGCATTCCACTCCCGCAACACTCGATTTAATAAGGAGGAGCCTACCAAAGATAAGAAAGGGAATTTGCGGTCCATTTATTAATGTAGAGGCAATTGTCATAAAGGGGGCATAATGGTTAACATTGACTTCCGAGTGACCAATGGAACCCCCAAATATCTGACAGGGAGAGTCCCAAGAGGGAAATTCAAGAGATTGAGGATATTGTCTAGTTTATCCCCAATAATCCCCGCAGTGAAGATATTGGATTTAAAAGAGTTAACATCAAGGCCGGAGGCATTTTTGAAATCATTAAGACAATCAATCAGGACCTTGACTGAAGGAAGATCACCCCTAGAGAATAACATAAGATCATCTGCAAAAGCAAGATGAGTAATTTTGAGAGCTTCACATCTGGGATGATATTTGAAGTGGCTGAATTTCTTGCGCTTAAAGAAGCTCTCATTCTGGCGTCATCTCACAATGCTGAAGTTTTGAATATTTTTGGAGACGCCGCTGAAGTTATCTCTGCTATTTATGATGAGAATTGTTGTCCATCTTCATGTTTTGCTATTCTCCAAGATATCTTACGCCTCCGCTCATCATCGAAAATTAGTGGCCCTTTTTGGTTTCGCCGTTGTTTTAATTTTGTCGCTCACTCTTTAGCTAAAGTTGCGAAAACTATGTCCACTGATGTATTTGTCTGGGATTCTCCTCCAGAACCATTATGTCAATCGCTGCTGGACGATTTCCAGTACATTTAATGAAATTTTCCTTTCAAAAAAAAAAGAAAAGTATATTTTATTCTAAAAAAAAAGTATATTCTGCATAAAAAAGCATAGCAGATTAGCAGTATTTGCATCAAGTGGGCCACGTCAGCATCCAGGAAAATGATAGCTTAAAGCAAATCCATGTAAGGTTCATTCATGTTAATTTCGACGTAATGGTGCATTTCGTGCATATCACCTAAGGTATAAATAATATTATAATAAGAGTAATTGAAAAGTTCAGCAACAAGCCTAATTATACTATATTATAATGAATTGGTTTTTATTTTTTAATTCCCAGTAAACAAAAATGAAGAAAGTGAGACGTCTCTGATGACATTTATATAGTAAGTATAGTAGTGGATCGGATTTGTTCAGACCCAAGATTCGGCCCTTTTTTTTATTTATTATTTATCAAACCTAAAAATTTATTATATTTTCAAACTCTGACGCAGTGAGTAGATAACATAAAAAACATTAAAATTTACATATGTATAAAAACATCCCATATAAATATAGGTATTTTTTTTTTACAAAGATTTGGGTTAGTCCGTCTCCGTTACTCGGCCCAATCTTTTTTGTAATATTTTAGGGCGGTGCCATAAGATCTCTGGACCGGTAGTATTTTTGTAATATTAGGGGCCTTTAAAATTATTAGTTTTTTTCCCTGAAAAATATTCGCAGTACATCTGAAAAGTATTAGTAATTCCCATGAACACTATTTTTAGTAGCCCTCATAAAAATTATTGATTTTTTGCCTCAAAAATATTAGTAATCCACCTAAAATGTATTAATTGTCCCCTGAAAAGTACTAGGCAGTGACATAATATTAGGCAACCCTCAAAAGTATTAGTTTTTCCTTGAAAAGTATTAATAATCCCTTGGAAAAATATTTGTAATCACCTGGAAACGTATTATTAAATCCTTGAGCAGTTTTTTAGTAATTATCATGAAAAGTGTTGGGTTTTTTCCACAAAAGTATTGATATTCCCCCTAAAATGTATTAATAATCTTATTGAAAAGTATTGGGTTTTTCGATTAAATGTATTTTAGTATTTCTCTTGGAAAAGTATTAGTAGTCATCCCAAAAAGTGTTAGTATATATCCCTCCTAAAAAGTATTAGCAGCTGCCTACGGATATTGTTGTTGTGGTGTTAGTGGTTGTGCGGGTCAATAAGCAGATTGACTGTGGGCCGGATATTTGAATTTGTCTAACGAATTAGATCCATTAGACGATCTGACAGGAGACTAACCCATTTTTTGTATATAAACAAAAAAGAGGTTGAAGGGACCGAACTCGATCAGATAGGTATGTAAACGAAAAACTCAAGATTTAATCTCAATTCATTTATACTATCAAAATTCAGTCCAAAATGGATAAGTACTGAACAGTCCAGACATAGACGTAGCCAAGGTTTTCGGCCAGTGCAGTCATAATTTTTTTTTTGTTTCGTCAACATGATTGTTGGGCCAAAATTTCAAAACATTAGAAAAAGTATTGCAATAAAAAAAAAGGAATCTGAAGGTCGTATCTTTCAACAATTCTTTGCAGGTTTAACACTCTGTAATTCATACTTATCTAGAATAGAATTTTAGCCAAAATTTCATTCTAAACTATCCACAAAATAACTATTATTATTATAAAAGACGGACTTTTAGACCAAAAAGTTCATTTTAAAAGTGCTCCCGAAAAAGTTATTCATTATCAGGTTTGGCACATATATATCTTTCTTGCATAATAAACAAGACAAATCATTCATTCACTTGTGTACCTTAGATGAGCCATGTGATTACTCATTTACCTTAGATGGGTGAGGTGGTTGTTAATTATTAGGCCAATCTGAAGGTTAATGGCCTTTTAAATTTTAATTCATTTTTTTAATATAAACTAGACATTGGGTTGAATTTTCAGTACGGTCTAACTCTAATTGAACATGGCTATCCTGAAATCTAGTGTGGTCCGTTAACTGCATTGATCCTAATTAAGGTAGATAGGCCAGTGAGTCCATCCCTTAATTTTTTAGTTTTTTTTATTTTTGATGAGTTGAATCTATACGTATCCATTATGTGCACGATCGAGTTTCTATTGTTGGAAAATACCCAAATGTGATGAGGAAATACTATAAAAAAAGTAAGAACTATTATTTGAAAAGAAAAAAGTGATCTGCTATATATAAGTAAATCAGAAAAAATATGTATAATTTAGAAGACGTGACCTTGAGGAAAGCTTTGAATAGATTGTGTACATAAGGAAATTCTGGAGGAAAAAATATGATGTAGATTCACTTTTGCCGGTTGAAACCAATCTGCCTTTCTTGTCTCATCTGTAATATATCCTTTTCTATTACAAATTTAATTGTATGTATAAAAATATTCTTATAAAACTTTAGTTGAAAAAAAGTTTCATATAATCCTTCCTATAGCTTAAATAGCACTATATCCTCATGAGCAATCAAAGTATAAATTTACTTTGCTCAAAGCTTATTCAATGTTAAAAGAAAAAAGAATATTGAATAAGGTGTTAATTTGATTTAGGTAAGTTCAAGTAAAGACAATAATATATTAGTAAGATAATATTATAAAACAAAAAACTCTCTCTTAGGGTTTCTCTCGGTGAAGCGAAAACCTAATTAGGGCAGACATCCTACCGGCGTGTAGGTCCTACCATCAAGATTTTGCTAAAATATTTGGTGGTTTGATCGGAGCAGTTTCATCAGTGTTACAGTATGGATCAGGACGAGATCTTGAAACGTATAGCCAACATCAAAATCTCAAACAAGGGCGAAAAGAATACACTAACCCTAGAACACGAGTTGCGACGGAAAGGAGAAAATCGGATTGCACAATGCCTGGTGGCGAAAATCCTCTCCTCAAAACTTATTAACAAGGATACCTTTTGACAACACCTACCACGGATTCTTCAAGCAGTTAAAAGGATAGATATAGAAGTTGTAGGGGAAAATCTATTCATCTTGGAATTCGGCAGCCCTATTGACAGACGTAGGGCTATGCGAGGGGGGCCATGGAACTTCTTCAACAACCTTATTGTCTTTCAAGAGTTAAACGGAATTCAAAGTCCAGAAGCATTGGATTTCTCCACTTGGGAGGTTTGGGTTCAATGTCACAACATATCGGTAGCGTATATGCAAGAGGAGGTATTGCATCGGATCGGAAATAAAATCGGTGCGGTGGTGGAAATCGACAAATGAGATCGTGAAACGATATTGGGGAGGTTTGCCAGAATCAAAATCAGGCTGCAAATCGATCAGCCTTTGCAGAGCCATATCATCATTCAAGAAGAAGAAGGAGGGGAGGAAGTTTATGTACTCCTTACGTATGAAAAATTACCGGATTTTTGCTATGCATGTGGTAGAGTGGGCCACACATGGAGAGAGTGCGGATTGGGGGAAAGTGTGCTGTCAGTCATGCAATATGGGAGTTGGTTGAGGGCGAATTTACCCATTGGTCGATACAAAAAGAAGCTGGGAGATGAGAGCCCGGATAAGAATTCTTCGCAAAACGTCCAAACCGAAGTTAAGAATCATGGAGAGGGGGTAATGGACTCCCCGTGGCCGATATTGAACGTGGGGGTGCTACACGAAGAGTCGGAGCAAGTGGAGAACTATCAGGTGACGACGACTAAAAATGCTATCGTGCAATGGGAGCCAAATAGTACCCAGTCGGAAGAGGAGGTCGATATAGCGAAAGCCAGGGAGAATAGAATGATTGTATTGAGTCAAAACCTCATTCAGGGGGTTGAGATGAGCAATGTATCAGCAAACTCGCAAACTACTTCGGATATATCTACGGGTCGGAGCCCCAAGAAATGGAAAAAAATGGCAAGACACAAAGGAAAAGAAACAAAGGTGCACAAACACCCAGAAAAGGGAACCAAGCGGGCTATTTGCGAAGTGGAGGACTTGGATCTGGTATTTAGTGAGTCATGGAAGAAACCAAATAGGGGGATAAGCAATGAAACTGAATGTAGTGAAGGTCAGGATATGGATATTAACGATTCGGCGGGGCTTGCGATGCAACCCCGCCAATATCAATGAGTTGCATCGTTTGGAATGCTCGGGGGCTTGGGAACCAACGAGCATTCCGGGAGCTTAAACGGCTTATTGCTGAAAAGGACCCAAAACTCTTATTCTTGAGTGAAACGAGGATGAGAGCTAGTAATTGTTCACATTGGAGGGTTGTACTGGGATTTGATGGTATGTTTGTAGTGGATTGTGAAGGAAAAAAGAGTGGTTTGATTTTTTTGTGGAAGGGTGCGTTGCGGGTTTCTATTAAATCCTATTCAGAGGGACATATTGACAGTTTCAGGAGGAGGAGACGGTGTGGAGGTTCACGGGTTTCTATGGCAATCCGGACCTGAGCAAGAGGAACGAGTCGTGGAATTTATTAAGAAGGCTAGCGAGCATTCCGGAGAATAAAGAGTTACCTTGGCTCGTGGGGGATATTTTAACGAAATATGTAGCCAGAATGAAAAATTTGGAGGTAGATTGCGACCCGAGAACCAGATGGAGTTATTTACAAATGCCATTGAGGAATGCGAGCTGAGGGAAATTTACGGAGTTGGAGAGTTCTTTACGTGGGCAAATCGACGATCGGGAAGTGATATTATATTCGAGAAATTGGATAGATTTTTCAGCACATTCAATTGGAGGATCCTTTATCCTACAGCAAATTCCTTCACGTTGGAGTATTTTTCATCGAACCACAGAGCAGTTGAGATTATTTGGCAGGGTTAAATAATGCAAGACAAGCGAAAGCGGAGCCGCATAAGCAAGTTTCGCGAGAAGTTTTAGATTTGACGAATCCGATTTCAAGAGATAATCAGAGCTGGTTGGTCGGATGAGGCGGGTGCTGTGTCGCTCAAGGATAAGTTTTGCCAACTCAATATGAATATTCAGGAATGGGCAGATCGAAAATTTCGCTATCTTCCAAGACATATCAAGATGAAACGAAAGAGGCTTAACGAATTGAAAAAATCTATCAATTGGAAAAATTCTGGAGCAGAAGTCACCCAATTGGAGGGCGAGGTTGAAAATTTGGCTTATCAGGAGGAAATTTTTGGAAACAAAGGAGTTGAAATAATTGGCTGAAACACGGCGACAAAAATACTCCTTATTTCCACGCCCAAGCTTCCAAGCGTAGAGCTAAGAACACGATCAGCGGGTTGGTTTCAAAATAGGGGGACTATGTGACGGATAACGGGGCGATGTTGGCAATCATCTCGGACTACTTCAATGAAATATTCACTACGAGTAATCCGACAGCGATGGAATACGAGGAGGTTTTGCAGTGTGTGGAAAGAACAGTGACAGATGAGATGAATGAACTTCTTTGCAAAGCTTTTGATGCAAAAGAAGTTAAGAAGGCGCTCTTTGATATGTGTGCAGACAAAGCGCCCGGACCCGATGGATTTTTTAGCATTATTTTACCATAAGTATTGGCCCATCGTAGGAGAGGATGTTACAAAAGAAATTCTGCACATCCCCAACGACAATGGCAACTTAGTTGGATGGAATGAGGCGACGATAACATTAATTCTGAAGGTTAATAATCCTCTTCTTGTGAAGGAGTTTCGCCCTATTAGCCTTTGTACGGTACTCTATAAAATTGTGGCCCGGGCCATTACCAACAGAATTCGAGCCGTGTTACAACATGTAGTGGATGATTTTCAGAGTGCTTTCATTCCGGGCAAATTAATCACGGACAATGTAATCTTGGGATTCGAATGTATTCACTGGATTCGCAACCACCGGCAGAGTAGCAGGGGTTACACGGCGTTAAAATTAGACATGAGTAAAGCCTACGATAGGGTGGAATGGGGGTTCTTGGAGGCGATCCTTACAAAGCTCGGATTTGCGGATCAGTGGATAAATTTAATGATGACATGTGTACGCTCGGTTCAATATTCATTCTACCTAAATGGGGAGGTGGCAGGTTCGGTTATTCCGAGTAGAGGTTTGCGATAAAGGGACCCGCTGTCACCATATTTATTTGTGCTATGTGCTCAAGGGCTTTCATCGATGTTCAATTACCACTTGGGATCGAGATGGATAAATGGTGTTCGAATAGCCCTGCGATGCCCTCCGATTTCACATCTGTTCTTTGTCGATGATAGCCTGATATTTTGTAGAGCCTCCAAAGAAGAATGCAGCTGTGTAGCAGATATACTCAAATCGTATGAGAGAGCATCGGGTGAGTTGATTAATTATGATAAATATGCTATTACTTTTATCCCGAACACAAAAGATGAAATAGTGGACTTCTTCAATACCACCTTCATGGTACAAGTAGTGCAAGGGCATGAGGTGTATTTAGGCTTACCTACGGTATCATTGCGAAGTAAAAGATTGCAATTTGGATACTTGAAAGAGAGAATTTTGAGTCGCATTGCGGGATGGAGTGGCAAATTTTTTTCGGAGAGTGGTAAGGAGGTAATGATTAAATCGATCTTACAAGCTATCCCGACATATGCCATGTCGTGCTTTCAAATACCGAGTTCAATATGCGATGAGATAGAACGAGCATCTGCGAATTTTTGGTGGGGTATGGAGGGAGGTAGTCGAAAATTGCATTGGAAGAAATGGAGTTTTTTTGTCAGCCTAAAAGAATGGGGTGTATGGGATTCAGGAGTTTAATAGAGTTTAACAAGTCGTTATTGGCTAAACAAATTTGGAGAATTATTCGGAAGCCGGATAGCTTGGTGGCCCGAGTTCTTAAGGCTAGCTATTTTCGACATGGCGACATCATGGAAGCAGGCTTGGGCTCGAAGCCGTCGTATATATGGCGATCGCTGCTGTGAAGTAGAAGTCTGCTAGATAATGGATTGAGCTGGAGGATTGGTGATGGAAGGCCTGCTCGAATTTATAAGGATTTATGGATCCCATCGCTACACAATAAAATAACTAGAGGGGCTTTAGGAGTGCTGGAAGAGGAGACGGTTGACAGGCTGACGGAAGGAAATTCATGGGATGCAGAGTTGATCCGACAAACGTTCCCGCAGCATGTGGCAGATGGGATCTTGCAGATGCCAAGTCCTAATCCCAGGCGGGTAGACAATAGATATTGGAGATTTGATCCGAAAGGAAACTACTCAGTTAAGTCGGGCTACCAGGCGGAGATGGGTTTCTTTCAGACGCACGAGCATAGCTCTTCTTCGGAGATGAACAAATGGTGGAAGTTTATCTGGGCATTATCCATTCCGGCTAAGGTGCATATTTTTTGGTGGAAGGTGTCGCATAGTATCATTGCATCTAATGCGAATTTATTGCGATACCATGTGCCCGTGATGAGAGGTTGCAAAATATGCCATTTTAATAATGATTCCACAACACATTTCTTGTTTTTTTGCCCTGTTATTAGACGGATTTGGAAGAAGGCTGGGTTCTGGGAATTATTAAAGGTGGCAAAAGGTGGAGACATTTGGGATGTGAACTTTTGGATGAAGGATAAGCTGAGGAAGGGGCAATTTGAGCTGTTTGTATGCACTGCGTGGGCTGCGTGGAAGGAGCGGCAAAGATACATCCATGCGAACGAACCGACCTCGTTAGCATTGAATGTGCGCTGGGTGGATGCATTCCTTGCTGTGTATCAGGACGCTCAGAAAGATGACAGATGATGTGTAGTTGGGGAGGTTGAAACGGGTATGGGCAGCTGGAGTAAACCATCTCCAGGGCAGTTTAGATTGGACGTGGACGCATGTTTCAACACCAAGGAAAGCCGCTTCGGCAGGGGGTGATTAGGAATGAGTTTGGACAAGCTATTTTGGCATTTGGCAAACACTTTGATAAAATGGAGAGTGTTCCGGAGGGTGAATTAGCAGCAATCAAAGATGGATTAAATCAGGCAATTGATAAGGGTATTGGGCCGCTTATGGTTTCGTCGGAATCGTTGATGGCAGTGCAAGCAGTCACATCTATTAATGAGGACCTCAGTTACAATGGATTATTGATACATGATATTTAACATTCTTTGGCTTCTCTTGGAGTAACTACAATTTCACACGTTCGGCGCACGGCTAATAGAGTTGCTCATAGATTAGCTTCGTTTTCTGCTTTTTCTTCATCGTCGTTTTGTTGGACGAATGAAGATTTTCCCCGTTGGGTTGAAGAAGTTGTAATAGCTGACATTCCATAATTATTAATAAAAAGCTATGCAATTTTCTTAAAAAAAGATATTATTATAATAAAAGTAAAAAAAATATACCAATTAATTTGGTCCTCAGATATTGCTCAACATGAAGAAACTAATTGAATAATTAAGGTGTTATTTTAACTTTTTTTTTGGATTTAAACAAATACAAAAACTATTTATAAATATAATAAATTAAATAATTTAAGACAAATATAACTTTTTAATAAAGATGACGGTTGATTTTACATCAAGTTTTTGTCATGATTGTTAACATGAAAAGAGATATATTTCTTTTAAATGTAATTACTGTCAACTTTACGCTCGATCAATCTATACTAATTGGCCTCAATTTCATTTTCATTTAAAATTTCATTTTTTCACACGGTTTCTCTTTTTTTAATATTAAAAAAAAATCTCTCAAATGGATATCTGGAATCAAAGGTAGGACTATTTGTTTTAATTAGGTGGAAGATTTATTTAAAATTGTGTGGTAACTGGTAAGAACTAAGAAAGTTGCACAATGCACACCATAAATATGGGTAGTTTGGTCATGACAATGTGATCATTCTCGGAAATTACATATATATCATGCTGACAATTGGTGCACCACAAAACTCGTTTATTCGTTTTTTTTTTTTTTTTTGACTTTAGAACAAAAGTAACATGCTTGAACTCCAACTTTTATCTTTTTTTTTTTATATATATTATATTCTTTTTCGTTTTGGCAATGGACGAAATAATGATGTTAAATAAGGTGTATTATTTCCGGTTTTTATCCTTTTTTTAATACGATTGAGGGATAATAGGTAGGGCTGTAAGTGAACAGAGCGTTCAGCAAACAGCTCGTGAATATGCTTGGATAACGTTCGTTTATGTTCGTTTATTTAGTTAAGTGAGCATAAATGAACACATTTTGAGGCTCGTGTAATAAACGAACAGAGCTTGAACAATTCTATACTCGTTTACTAAAAGCTCGTGAACAAGATTGTTTAGTGTTCGTTTATAAATGTTCAAGAACAAGCTCGTATAATATATTTTTAGACTTGTTCGTGAACAAACTTGTTAAGGGCTCGACTAATAGCTTGATTATTTTAAATAAAGAATTAAAAATATTTTATTTTAATAAAATTAAAAAGACTTAAAGTCCTTAAGATACATAATACTCCCTAAACCCTATCCTAATACGTAATAATGATAACTCTCATTAAATAAGCTCTGGCCCATATTTTTTCACTATTTCTAAAATATAGTTTGGCAGACTTGCCAATTGTTTGGTTAGTTACTTAGTTTATGTGTGTTTATTTTTTTACAATAATTTATATGTATTTTCATCGATAAGTTTGAAAAATGTTTGTTTGTTTATCGTTCACCAAAAAAAGTTAATTTTTTTGTTTATTTGTTGTTCGCGAACAAAGTTATTAATTGTTCACGAACATATTGAACACGAACTCAAAACGAACACGCGTTCACGAACATGTTCACAAACACATTCAAGCATTAAATTTTTTATCAAGCCGAACACGAACAAGTTTTTTAAAATCGAATCATGCTCAAGCCAAGCTTGAACATGTATAAAATTAAACGAACATATGGCAAACAAGTTAAAGCTCGGCTCGGCTCGGATCGTTTACACCCCTAATAATAGGGGAGGGAATACACGCTCGTATGAGATCGAACGTAGATCAATTGCGAAGACTTTATGTATTTGAATAAAATAATTTGATATGAGAAGAGAAATTGGAGGCCGGGATAAGTTTTAAGCGATTTTATGTTAAGTGGATTTCGTACGAGTTCATCTTTCGCGTCTTTGCCCGGTTTGCAATGCTGCTGTAGAAACAGCAAATCATATCTTTTACCTATGTCCTTGTGCTATTTCTTGCTGGAGGTTGATTGGAGTAGATGGATTTTTTTTGGAAAATTCGACATTCCTGTTCAATCTTAATAGATTATGGATGAATTTGGCATATGAAAAGAAGTGTGATGTGGCTATGATCTTGTGGGCATTATGGAGGAATAGGAACCAACTAGTTTGGGAATATAGCAGCAGAACTCCATCTCATGTTGTTAATTTTGCTAGCTCCTCCTTGCTTCAATGGCGGTCGGCCCAAGTAAGTGAGTTGGTTGATTGGTATATTTTATCAGGTGATGGTGCTGTGGCTTGGCAGTTTCCAAAACAGGGATGGATAAAATGTAATTTGGACGCAGCTTTATTTCAAGAAAAAGCACAGATGGGTTATGGTGCTGTCCTTCGTGATTGTGAGGGGAAATTCTTGGCAGCAATTCAAGGTGAGATTCAAGGCCATTTTCTCCCAGAAGTTGCTGAAGCGTTGGGGAGGTGAGAAGTTCTCAGTTGGTTGAAGACAAATTGGAATTCAGTGTGCATAATGGTGGAGTCGGACTGTCTTCAAGTGATTAAAGCCTTAAGAAGAAATTTGAGGGACAATTCTTATTTTTCAGATGTTATCCTAGAATGTAAAAAGTTGTTGGATGATTTACAAAGCGTGTCTTGTGTTTTCGTTAGGAGATCAGCGAACGGTGTTGCCCTTGCATTAGCTAGAGCAACCGGTTCTACGTCTGCTATCGTGGTGTGGGAGTCTCTTCCTCCACCTTTTATTTGTTGAATTGCAGTTCGATTTGCATGGTTAATGAAAGTTACTACCTTTGATTTGGAAGGAAAAAAAAACTTAGAAAAATAGGCAACATGAAATTATCCAAAATCAGTGAGCTTGTTATTATGATTCGAATTTCTAACTTTAAATTCAGTGATTGGAAAAATAGTTTTGGGCAATCTCAATCAAGTTGAGGCCATACTTTAAATAGATTCAATTATTATGTTCACATAGGTGATTAAACTTGATCTCAAGTTCTACAAATTTACATACTTATACATCAGTTATTTCCATAATAAAAAATGATGACCACGCCACACTAATATAGTAATACTTCCTTCATCCCAAATATATAGTCGAGTTTGACTTTTCACAGAGATTATGAAAAGTATTGAAAACTACAAATATGTTAAATATTTACTTGATTTGTCCTTATTTAATGAATAGTGTAAATTATAAAATGCATATTAAATAGGGGTATAATAGTAAAAGAATGAAAAATATACTATTAAATATAAAAAATGGATTATAATATATTTGAGACATTCCCAAAATAAATAGTGGACTATATATTTGGGACAGAGAGAGTATCTAATAGGTTTCACTTCTAGTATCACACAAATCTCATAATTTGGTATAATAGCCCACTGTTAAACCAGGCCCATGACCAGTTAGGTGGTCACGACCATCTTAAGTGATTTTAAAAGTCACCTTCCATAATAGCCCACTGATTTTCCGGTGGAGCGATTTTAATACTGTCATTTCAGTTGAAAGAAAAATAAAGGAAAATTGCAATTTTAGTCTGGTCGCTATAAGGGTGTAAATAAAGGGGTTGGTTATGATGGTCATACAAAAATCACGATCCGCAAAAAAGTGGAGTAATTTTTAAAATTTTCTTGATTTTAGTCATTTGATTGATGGAAATAAAAAAATCCGTTGAAGTGAATACCAATTTCACTTATCCGAATATCATCTCAATAAATTTTTTGTTCTTGAGTTTTTGTCTCAATCAACATGGCAATTCTTTCTTGTATGAATTTCCACAGCCGTAACCAACATATAATGTTTACATTTAAGTATAAATATGTTGTATAACCCAATTGTAAGATATTTCATCTTGTTCTGATAATAAATGAACGTGTCAGGACCATTCTTCAGTGTCAGCAGTATGAGACCCTCCTCAAAACAATAATTCAAAAAACTGACAGAGAAGGTGAAGTGCCCCATAATTTGTGAATAGCTTGGCTCGATAAAATGGCAGACTCAGAAGAAATTATTTCACAATCTCATTTAAGGTCGGAGAACAAACCAAACTACTCTTTGTACGACTAAACGAACCGAACTTGAATACATTTTTTCTGAATATTATTTCATCCTTTTGCACTGTTTTAATATCAAATTCAGCCATTCCAATTAATGTTTGCCTCAAATAAGAAAACTAGAGCAGAGCCTTATTTCCATATCATACCTCACATTAAAAACTAAAACCAAACAACTCTTATGAACCTTTGAAGAAGCAAAATCAATTTAGAGCCAAAATTGGGGCATAAGATCCTCACATTGTCTTGTCACCTTCAAACAGGCACAAAACACAGAAATAGATCACCACTGGCAACATAAGATTAGACTTCGAATTTGTAGTCTCTTCTTTATAAGTTCAGTAGTTGTTTCAGATAATCAGATGAGCAAACAACAGCTGGTTTTTTACAGTAGAGGGTAAAATAGCAATATATTCTTAACAAAGCCTATGAAGAAAAGAAAGAACAACAAAACAACATTCTGCATCTCTATAAAATTTAGGCTGCATTTGCATTGATGGATTTGGATTTAAGGAAAGGATTAGGGAGAATGATTTCAAATAACTCCATATAAGATGAAATTGAAATCCATCACAATTACTCACAAGAATAGCTTCAAATAGGAGCATAAGGATTGAGCTTATCCAAGATTTGAAATCCTTAGCCTCAAACTCATCAATCCAAATGAAGCCTTAAGATACAGGCATCTTCGGGGTGCATCTTGGTTAGAGATCAAAACAACAAAATGCTTAGCTTCATCTAGCATTACTAAAAAGTAAAATACTTGGAAACAATATAGCAAACATTACTAAAGCAGAGCTGCCATAACTCATAAGCAGAGAAACCAAATTCAAGAATGTGAACGCGACAAGTGGATTTCAAATTAGTAATGCAATTAAAGAAAAGAAACAAATCATATTCCAAAACTTCTAACATACAGTTCATTAAATCGGACATTGTTTGCCCACGAACAAATTCAGAAAGTTCCTCAATTCTGTGAATTGATCCGAAAGGAGCACCTAAAAATTCTCTCCTAATACCCTAATAAATCGATCATCAACATTCTCCAAACTCAATAACCAAAGCTTTCTTACCTAAAGCTACATAAATCCTAAGACAGTAAGATAAACTAAAACCCATTCCTCAAATCGTTGTAACAAAAATAATCCACCTCCAACTCATTCCCCACCTTACTCTTAACGGTAACACCATCGACACCGGCCACAATCACTGAGGTGGCCAATCCAATAAACATCCCATGCTCAACTATACCAGGAAGCCTCAAAATTGCATCACTTGCTTCTTTCAAATCTCCGATATCCTTTTCGAAATACAAATCGATAATGTAATTCCCATTATCAGTAACAAACGCCTCCCCATTTTCAGCATACTTCCTAAGCTCCCCAACACAACCCGCATAAGCAAACAAACTAACAAGCCTTGTTAATGAATGGTTCCAACAAAATGGAATAACCTCCACAGGCATAGCTAACCTACTACCCCCAACATAATTCACCAATTTTGATTCATCAACAATCACAATAAATTTCTTGCTAGCAGATTCGATCATTTTCTCCCTCAACAAAGAACCCCCACGCCCTTTAACCAAATTCAACTCAGGGTCCACCTCATCCGCCCCATCAATGGCTAAATCAACAACAGGATGTGAATCGAGATTAGATAAAGGGATACCTAACGAAACGGCCTGCTCGTGGGTTTTCGTCGAGGTGGGTATGCCCACGATATCTTTGAGCTTCCCCTGCTGCAAAAGATGTGCAATACGATCCACGGCGTGTTTGGCTGTGGACCCTGTGCCGAGGCCCACAACCATACCGGATTTCACGTGCTCCACGGCTTTATAAGCAGCAATCTTTTTCAGATCGTCCTGTGTAAGGTTAACAGATGGGCAGAGAGGAGGCGCGGCGGAGGAGACCATTAGCGTCGGTGGCTCAATCGTTGCGTGGGCTACGGCCATGGTTACGAATTAAGCTCCAAAATATATGTATACAACATATGAAACAAAAGTTAACAAAGAAACCCTTTTAGTTAATTGAAATCAGTGGGCAATGTAGATGTGTATGAAGAGAAATATGAGAAAAGATTTTTATTGGGGAAGGGAAGAAATAAATGAGGATATAACTCCAAAAGAGAAGCGATATTTGCGGAAGAGACTTGGATTGCGTGGTCAGAGATGAGCGGAGAGCAGATATAGTGTTTGTTAAATTGTCTGTGAGACAATGCTGTTAGGGTTTGGGTGGAATATATAGAGAGAGGGCGTGGGGGTGATGGGGATGGAGGCGGAAACGCGGAGGGGAGGCGCTGGATCCTACCAACTGTAATGGATGAGCAGAAACACTAAATGAGGACTTTGAATTGATTACCTAATGGATTTTCATATTTTATTAGTTTGCATCAATATTTTAACAAATTGACAAAAACAGTTGGTTACATGATAATTTGCACCAATGTTTTGATAATATATTTTTATTTGTTTACTACTTAAAATTGAAAAATTTCGGGATCAATTTATACTTTAGTGGTAGAAGCTTGTGCTGCAGTACTAAAAGACCAATTGACTCGGTTCGATCTCATTGTAATAAAAAATAATATTATTGTATTAAACAAAAAAAAGAATAAAAAACTTTTAGGGCCCTCATAATTATGTTATGCACCATAAACAATGCCAGAAAATGTTTTTGGCCACATAAATAATAATATATTTTACTATTTCCCAAACTAATAATTATTTGTAAGCAGCCATAAGTTAGGATTTTTTGCTGAAAAGAACGTTCAACAACATTGCCTATTATACAAGTTGCAAGGTAATTAATTATTCTCGATAATATCCATACTATATCAAGGATATGTCCACCTAGTGTGTAGATAAAGACTAAATGTTTTATTATGTGAAAAATAGGATAAGACGATAAGTGTAGCACTTACATGACCATCGTTCTTTACTAAATTGTAATGCAAGTAATAAATTGATAAGAAACATAAACCATATATGCAAAACGCTATTATGAGTAAATATGATAAAGAAATCAATCTTTTATGTGAAAATATATGCAAAATGATATCTGCTTCAACACATAATAGGCATTGTTATGAAAATATATGCAAAATATTTGCTTAGTCAGTTTAGTCTTTCGCTTAGCCATTAAGCGCTATTATTCTTGACGCGCTATGTGTTTCTTTCGATTAAGGTCCGCTTAACACCACCCAGCGCCTAGGGTCTGTCTAGGTGCTAGGCATCATTTGTTGTCAGCCTATTGCTTTCTAGAATACTAATACTATGTAAAAGTGAAAGTTTCACTCACCTCTTGAATAAATGGTGGAGGACAACCCTGGAAAGATGGAACGAAAACCAAAACTTAGGCGGTTAAACTGTATTTTTTTACGTTATAAACAAACATTAATTTAATGTTTTATACTTGTTTACTAGCTTTATGAAATAATTGTTGGAAAAATTGGGTTGGTGTATATCAAACGACTGTAGAAATTTGAGCAGAGTAACAGAAAGAAAGTCGAGGCTGATGGTGTTAACTGAAACTGACAATTGTCTCCCAAGATATAACGACTTACGTCTTGTGATAGCAATACTACAAATCATAAGACACTTCGAAATCTATGCATAATGTATGAAGATTTTCGAAATTTTCAAGTGATGAAATGAGTTCTGGGGACCGCCTTTTATAAAGCTTCATATGCTTTTTCAGACTGAGTGCGACCCCTGGTTCAGATCGACTGGACTGTCAAATCTCGCCATGAGATCAACAGGGAGTGCAAAGTGCGCCTCTAAAGCTTCCAATGCGACTATGTGCGACGTGCCCAGGCTCAGGCCCGGCTTGGACAGTCTGCACCGTCCTTGGTGCTTTTTGAGCAAGCCAAATGCTAGACAAAATTGACTTGGTCCACTAGGGTGTGCCATAATGAGCTCCACATGATTACTCCTTATTAGTGGTGAAACTCTTTATAAACTAGTCAAACATTTAATATGTTTCGTATGTGGGATAAGACTTTCCATATTCACACCCTTTTATATTCCATATATAAAGACATTTTAAGTGGTTAACTTCATGCATTTATTTCTCATTCACCCGATATTGGTTTTGAAAAATTCAAAATGTTAAATTCATCTACCTGCGGTGTAGAATACGTTTATCTCTTTTATTTCATACAACGAATAAATAAGCCCCTCTTAAATAATTGGTCAAAATCGGGTCAAAATCCAATTTCTTAAAATCAATTTCGACAATAATATACATACATGTTTTCAAAAAATAATAATATAAATATACAGTCACTTTTCAAACCTTTTTCTACATAATAATGATTCTAGTTGCTAAGAAAATATATCATATATGATCTTTGTTAAGTGGATGGACAACCAAACTTTGGACATGAAAGAGGATCCATCCAATACACAACAAAAGCAAGATTTGATTCTTTGATGGGCCACTTGTGTTTCCTCCATAAAACCAAATAATCATGGTACTAAAAGAAACAAATAATCATGTATTTATTTATGTGTAAAAAGACGAGATTTCTCGAAAGATAGCTTGCCATATAATTGTCTTTAGGATATGTCCATATGAATAGAATCATTAATTCCCTCAAAAAAAAAAAAAATAGAATCATTAAGCTCAATTAAGTAAGTTTTCTCGAAAATCCTCCATATAAGACATATACATCTTCCATTATATACATTTTGTCTATTGGTTGTGAAAATGTAAACACTAGATATTCTGTCCAAAAGTATGCATTTTTTAAAAAATATTTTATCGCCGTCTATTTAATCAGGCTTCATCAGCATAATTCCTTTATTTTTAGATGTTTCGTTATTAGTGATAGGAACTGTATTAATTGTTAATTAATGATTCAACTTTATTTAGTGTTGTGCCCTTAGGACTATAATTTTAGTAAAAAAGGTATTCCCTGATCCTACGACATACAGCAATTTCTGGGGTCTATGTTAAAAGGGTCGAAACAACTAATCATTAATGTTGTTTTTTAAGGCATTTCTTTTTCGAGATTCCTTTAGAAATTTTATTTGGTGGCGCTAATTAAGTAATTGTCATTAATTTGTGTTGACGTGCGTTTTGGTCAACAAGGAGAAATACGTAAAAAGGTTTAACACGTGGAAATGAAAACGTGCGTAACGTATCTTTATTTCTGGCTAATTATGCCTTTCTTTGTATTTTGCCGAGGAATATTGGGGTCGGTCTTTTTTACAATTTGTTACTTCTCCCCTTCTTCTTCCCTTTTCGGACTTTTTATACCCCTTTGAGTAAGTGGGTTTTTACAATAGTCATCTTTGCACTAACTATTCATTAATTAATAAAATAGCTAAAAAGGCGACACATGTCCTCTATAGTTGTGCATGTCGATCAAATTCGCCACTTGTCGACTTCTCTTCATAATTCTCGACATGTGGCGAGTTTCGATACCAATAAAGTGCTAAGCATGGGCGTGTGATTATTTTTACGAGGTTGTCGCGCGTGTGCTTCATATTGAAAGGCTCGGGGGCTCGGCTCGGCGGCCGTGTTGTGGTTGGGCTCGGTAGTAGTTGGGCTCATTGGCGGCGAGCCTAATTCGTGGACGTGTCGTAAATGCGTTATTGTTGGACGTCACTCGCAGGTCGCCTACTCCGGATATGTGTCGATCGATGGCGTGGATTAATTTCTTCCGGCTGGCTCGGGTGTCATCAAAGGCCCCCAAGTTTGACTTCGAGAGAAAAATTCGACGCGTCGGAGTTAAACTTTAATGCTAATGATGAACAATTAATGGGAAAACGGATTTTTCAAAGGTTTTGTTCTTTCCTGGTACTGTCGCGTAGCAATTAATGCTTGAAACGGGCGCATTAATGGGTTGCTATAATGCAGGAACGTGGCATCTCGTGGTTGGACCAATCTTGCGCAGAACCGAAAAATTACGTCGATCACAATCGGGTGTGGGGACACGGCGTTCTCTGTCATGTTTGACGCTTTTGAACTTTTAAAAGGAGCGCGTCCTTTCGCACAAACGCGTCCGTTTATCGAGGAAACTTATCTATAAATATTTTTGTTTTCCTTCATTATTCACTTTCGCATCCTTTAACCCTTGAGCTAAAGTAATTAAAACCGAGCAGAAATTTCGGGTCGGCTTCCCAAGTTCAGAGACTTCGAACTTAGGTATTTTTTCGAAATACTCTTCCTTTACCTATAAATGTCTTCTTTTGAAGATAGTAGGAGTCGTAGTTATAGTGTAGAAGTTGAAATTGAAGATCCTCCATCTGAACCCTCTGTTTATTTTTCACCAGCACGGCGATCTCCGTCCCCCGGCCGAGTATTATCCGATATCTTCTAGGATTCTTCACGAGGTGGAACGTCCTTGGAGCGGACGCACACTATCTTTATCTTTGACGACACGGTGACCGTTTATAGAGAAGGGCGGTGTATCAACCCTTTGGGTGCAAGAGAATTCCGGTGAAGAGTCGCCAAGTGTTGATTCTAAATCGTGCCGGCCCGAGAAGAAGAAGATATGAATCCATCCGAGTAGGAGCGTGACAACGCAGAGCGAGTAGATGAAGCTGTCCCGGGATTCGAGGTAGGAAAAGGCCACTCAGGGCCCATAGGCCACCGTAATGGCGACGGTCGACAAGGAGGAGGACCTCGTCTTCGTGTCGAAACCTCGTTGGACGCCGAGTGACATAAACGATATCCCGAGCATGTTGATGATTCGGGAGGTGGATGAGCTCCGGCGGATGTACCGTATTCCGAGCGGTATCTACTTTTGGTACCTGGGACGGACACGGAAGTTCCCAGTACCCACCGAGAGGGTTGCATGGCCATTTTGTATTTACTCCTAGCCTTTTATATGGTTTAAGATTTCATTCGCCGGCCTTCCTCACGCGGTGGTTTTGCAAGTGGGGTATGCATCCGACCTAGGTGCACCCTATTTCTTGGGGAAGGATCATCGGGCGGTCTGCTCGGAGGATCAAGCCAAGAACAAATTGATATCTTTATGGCCATGTCGGGGCGGATGATTGGGCTCTTATGGCATGCGGTTGGGGAACCCGCGAGTTGGAGAAAAAAATATGCCGACTGGAAAGGCGGCACGGGGATCTGCGGGAGGCCACGCTACCTCCAGGGTGCAAGAGTCTTTTAAGACTCAAGCGGATGGCTATAGCTCGGGCCAATTCCGAGAGAGAGAGTGCTTTGCGAGGGCCGAGGCGAGCGAGATCGGGCCCGCAAGGGAAGAAGAGCTCGGGGTTAAGGTCGCGAGCCGAACGTGCCGCGTCTTTGCCCGGCCGAGGAAATGGAGAGCGTCTATCCGATGCTTGACGGGAGGTGAAGAAGCCGCCCGCCGCAAACCGAAGAAGTTCGTAGAGAGGCCATTAAAGCTTACAAAGACTCAGGAGTATGCATTCATGTTAACTGTGGCCATGCGACCGTCTCAAGAAATTCTTGATTTACTTAAGGCGGGCGTCTTGTTGCTCGACTTGAGGAAGATTTGGCCCTTCCGAGGTGATCTCAATACCCTTCGGCCCGAACTTTGCGGAGGCTTCTAATGTGCGGGGGCTCTCCTCCTCCGGATGTGGAAGAAGTCGCTTTACAGCGGTGCCGTCGATATTCCGCCCCCGCTCGGTCTTGACACTTTTATATGTAGCCCTAGGTAGGTAATTTGGCCTCGTGCCTCGAGATGTAGACTCGGCCGGCCTCCTTATGTAATTATTTTTGAAGTAAAAATGAATTGTTATTTTCCTTTCTTGTGTATGTGTTTCAAGCTTTTTGTGGATGCTCGGCTCTTTCCTTTTTGTAAGATTGTTGCACTGTCTTCTTTTTCCTCTTATTTTCCCAAGACGGGGCTCGATTTTGATCTTCCGAGTGAGGGGTCCGCTTGCCTTAATCGATTCTTGCACTCGGGGATATAAACCTGTCCATTTTGTATTTGAAATTCCGTGTATAAATTCTTTGATTTGCGCAGTGCGTAACCAAGTCTTGGTATCGTGCTCGGTGCGTGACCAAGTCTTTGTTGTGTGCTTGCAGTGCGTAACAAGTCTTTATTGTGCTTGGTGCGTAACCAAGTCTTTGTATTGTGCTCGGTGCGTAACCGAGTCTTTATTGTGCTCGGTGCGTAAGCGAGTCTTTATTGTGCTTGGTGCGTAACCAAGTCTTTGTATTGTGCTCGGTGCGTAACCAAGTCTTTATATTGTGCTCGGTGCGTAACAAGTCTTTATATTGTGCTCGGTGCGAAGCAAGTCTTTATTGTGCTCGGTGCGTAGCGAGTCTTTATATTGTGCTCGGTGCGTGGCGAGTCTTTATCTTGTGCTTGGTGCGTAACCAAGTCTTTATTGTGCTCGGTGCGTGGCAGTCGTATTGTGCTCGTGCGTAGCGAGTCTTTATATTGTGCTCGGTGCGTAGCGAAGTCTTTATCTTGTGCTTGGTGCGTAACCAAGTCTTGATTTTTGGTGAGTAAAAACTTCGTTCTCCTTTAAAGAGCTCACGAAATACCAGATGAAGGGATAATTCTTTGGAATCCTATCCGGATCGTAGATCAAGATCTTTATTGATAATACCGCCAGGTATGCTACATTCCATGGATGCGTGAATTTTTCTCCACTCAAATATTCTAATGGTATGCCCCACCGGATAAGACGTGGGCGATCCAAACAGCCCTCCCAGGTTGGCTTCAATGGGCTCGGTTGAATGCCCGTTATCTTTTTCAATACAAGATCGCCGACCGAAATCTTCTTTCTTTTACTTTGAATTGTAGTACCTTTCGCTCCTTTGTTTATACACTTTGCATTTTCATCTCTTGCATTTTTTTTTCCTCGGCGAGTCTAGTTCGGCTCGGAGCGCGGCCTCATTACGATCTTCTTCAAAATTTGCATTTGAAAGTAGGGGCTCCAATCTCGGCAGGAATCACCGCCTCGGCTCCATAAGCTAAAGAAAAAGGTGTTTCTCCCTTGTGGCCTTTCGATGTGTGTCGTATGACCATGACCATAGTACGCGGTAGTTCCTCCGCCAATTGCCTTTAGACTCTCCAATCTCGCCTTCGGGGTATACTTGAGTATTTTATTAACGGCCTCAACTTGTCCGTTCGATTTGGGGTGGTATGGAGTTGAGAAATAGTTTTTATGTGGAAACTTTCACAAAAATTCGGAACCTTCGGTTGTCGAACTGTTTCCCGTTATCGTAACAATCGAATGTGGTATCCCAAATCTACAGATGATAGATTTCCATACAAAGCTCACAACCTTTTCTTCATCTATTTTTGCGGAGGCTCGCGCCGACCCATTTTGTGAAATAATCCACCGCCACAATGGCATACTTGAGCGTCCCCTTTGCCAATGGGTAATGGTCCGATGAGGTCCATTCCCATTTGGCAAACGGCCATGGGCTAAACGGAAGTAAGTCGCATTCGAGGATGATATCGACTGTGGTGCAAATCTCCGCACCTCTCACATCTTTTGACGAGGTGGTTGCATCCTTTCCGGGGATGGCGAGTATCCTTGCCGTATTAATTTATAGGCCAACGTTTGGCCCCAGCGTGGTTGCCGATATTCCCTCATGAACCTCTCGGCGCATAATCTGCGTGCGTCTCGAAAAAGCGTAGAAGTGGGATGGAGTACCCTCGTTTGTAGAGGATGCCGTCTACTAGTGTAAACCGAGCCGCTTGAGTTCGTAGTGTTAAACCGACTTTGTTTTTCGGGTTGAACTCCTTTCTCTAAATATTGGATGATTGGGGTCATCCAAGTTTGCTCAACGGTTTCGGTTGTATATATTTTCTGCACCAAGTGACGGGAAGGCGACGGTTGTGTGATGACATCCGTGATGGCATCCGTTCTGGACTAGAGCGAGCCGAGCTAGGGCATCTGCTTGCATGTTCTCGGCTCGGGGCACATGTAAGACTTTTGTCTTAAAGTGTGATAACCTTTTCTTGACCAAATCCAAATATTGTGCAATTTTTGCTCTTTTGCTTCATACTTCGCCGTTGATTTGATGAACGACTAACCGAGAGTCACTTTGTGCACCAATAGTTGTTTTAGGCCCATAGAGGCCGCCATATCTAAGCCTCTTTATGAGCGCCTCATATTCGGCCGTTGTTCGTTGCGGGAAGGCGAAATCGTCGTACGGCGAGTAGCATTTTCATTTGGATCGATTATCACAATTCCGCCCCGCTCGGCTGCGGTGGAAGAGCGTCAACGAATAATTTCCATTCTTGGTCTTCCTTGACTTCTAATTGTATGGAAGACGTGAATTGGCCACAAAATCGGCTAAAGCCTGTCCTTTTATTGATAAAGACGTGGCTCGTATATAATGTCAAATGGCTAAGTTCGACGGCCCACTTAATCATCCGGCCAAGTATCGGGTCGGTGTAACACTTGTTTCAACGGATAGTTCGTCAATACTATAATCTTGTGTTCTAAGAAATATGGATGGAGTTTCGCGCGCGATAATTAATGAATAAGCCGACTTTTCCATTGGTGGGTACCGAGGAGCTCGGCATCATGTAACGCTTGATGGTGTAATACACTGGATGTTGAATAGAGCCATCTAGCCCGATTAACACCGAGGTGATGGCGTATTCGGATACCGCCAAGTACAAATACAAGTCCTCCCTTGGGTCGGTTTTGTAATATAGGGATTGAAGATAGGTGTTGTTTGAGGGATTCAAAGGCCATCTGTGCCTGCTCGGTCCACTCGAAATTTTTGCTTTTCTTTATGATTTCAAAGAAAGGTTTGCACTTGTCTGTGGACCGAGAAACAAATCGGTTAAGGGCGGCCAATCGGCCCGTTAGGCTTTGTACCTTTTTGTGAGTTTGGGGATTCTAGGTCGGTGATGGCTTTTATTTTGTGCGGGTTAGCTTCGATTCCCCTTTGGTGACCATGTACCCCAAAAATTTACCCGAGCCGACCCCAAATGTGCACTTTCTCGGGTTTAACATCATCTTGTACTCTCTCAAAACAGCAAACATTTTATTAAGATCGTTTAGATGGTCGGACATGTACAGTGATTTTACTAGCATGTCATCTACATAGACTTCCATAGTGTGACCTATCATTTTCTCAAACATCTTATTCACTAACCTTTGATAGGTTGCTCCAGCATTCTTCAATCCGAAAGGCATCATCTTGTAATGTGAGTGAATTCCCGAAGCGAGAGAAAAATGAGGTATTTTCTTCATCTTCCAGGTGCATCCGTATTTGGTTGTAACCCGAGTATGCATCCATGAAGCTCATCGGCTCGTGTCTGCCGTGGCATCTACCATGTAATCGATATTCGGCAATGGATAAGCTTGTCTTTGGGGCATGCTTTGTTGAGGTCGGTAAAATCCACGCATAGGCGCCCTTTGGCCATTCTTTTCTTTACCAAAACAGATTGGCGACCCATCGAGGATAGAGGGCTTCTCGGATGAATTGATTGTCTAGTAACTTGTTAACCTCGATTTCAAGTCTTTGCTGTCTATCGGGGCGAGTTTGCGCCTTTTCTCGGATGATGGGGCGGAACGTTAGATCAATATTGAGGCGGTGGCACGCATGCTTGGGGTCAATTCTGGCATGTTTGCGTGAGTCCATGCGAAGACGTCAAGATTATTCCCCAAAAATTCGACCAACTCGCTTCGATATGGTTCGGAAGATCATGACCAATACGTAGTTGGCGCCCCTGGCAACTACCGGCATTGATTGCATCAACATTCCCTCTACTAGTTCCGCTCGGAGAAGTTGATTTGCCCGTCAAATGGGACAAGGTTTGCATAAACGGACTGTTATGACAACATTCAAAATAATCAATGCCGATTGGAGTCAATGCCATCATTGGGAGGCCATTGCTTTATCATATCAAAGCGGCCGTTTCAATATATCATTTTTGTATAAAATTCCGACGTCACGATGGCGAAGCTATACATAAAGGGAATCAAAGGAGTCACGAGAGTGCTCTCTTAAACTCCGACCGGTGGAGATTAATGTGGTGGAACAAGGGCAAACGGTGAAACCACACAAGATAATCCCTTGCCCGGGAGGAGTCCGAAAGCGTAAAGCGGTGGTCGTCCAGGAAGATAACCCGGACGCCGGCCGGGAAGGAGCCAATGATGGAAGAAGCAATAATGTTAACATTTAGTTGTGGGTTGAGTGGGTTAGTATTTGCAAGGAATGGAGGGGGTGCTTGAGAGTTCGTGGTAGCGAGTTTGTGATATGAGTTGGTTCATTTGTTGTACAAAAGTTGGGTTGGCAATTAGCGAGCGAAGGAAACAAAGTAGTCTTCCCGCCTCCGTTTGGGGTATATTTTGGCCATTAGTAGTCTGCGGCAGTTTGGTTGTTCAAATGTTGCTCTTGATCACACGAGCATTTCTCGTGATGACTCATTTTGTCTGTTATGAAGAAGCCAAACGTTAAATTTTACCTGGTTTTTTCTTAACTTGCCTGTGCTTGGAATTCTGACTGGACCAATACGGGCCCTCCTTCTAGCGCCAATTTGTTGACGTGCGTTTTGGTCAACAAGGAGAAATACGTAAAAGGTTTAACACGTGGAAATGAAAACGTGCGTAACGTATCTTTATTTCTGGCTAATTATGCCTTTCTTTGTATTTTGCCGAGCCGGAATATTGGGGTCGGTCTTTTTTACAATTTGTTACTTCTCCCCCTTCTTCTTCCCTTTTCAGACTTTTTATACCCCTTTTGAGTAAGTGGGTTTACAATAGTCATCTTTGCACTAACTATTCATTAATTAATAAAATAGCTAAAAAGGCGACACATGTCCCTCTATAGTTGTGCATGTCAGTCAAATTCGCCACTTGTCGACTTCTCTTCATAATTCTCTGACATGTGGCAGTTTCTGATACCAATAAAGTGCTAAGCATGGGCGTGTGATTATTTTTACGAGGTTGTCGCGCGTGTGCTTCATATTGAAAACTGGGCTCGGGGCTCGGCGCTCGGCGGCCGTGTTGTGGTTGGGCTCGGTAGTAGTTGGGCTCGGTAGCCGGCGAGCCTAATTCGTGGACGTGTGAAGTAAATGCGTTATTGTTGGCGTCACTCGCAGGTCGCCTACTCGGATATGTGTCAGACTGATGACGTGGATTAATTTCTTCCGGCTCGGCTCGGGTGTCATCAATTTGACGTGATCTAATTTATTTGAACTCAAAACTCAATTTGTTAAATATTCTAAAAAAAAAATATTTCGATTTGTTAAAAGTTTTAAAGTCCTAGATTTAGGATGATCAGGTTCATTAGAGCTCTATAACTTGGAAAAATTAGAAAAAAAATTATGTTAAAAGTAATGTCAAAATATTCATGGATTTATTTATGTAGCAGTTTTGAAATGAGAATTGTATTAATAGATGTTCAGGTAGGGGTGGCAAATCGTGTGGGCCGGTCCAGTCCGATAAGAGTCCGACCCAAAAAGTACTAACCCGAGCACAACCTGATAAGTTTAACGAGCTAGAAATGATAGCCCGAACACGACATGATAAAAATCCGATAGTTTAGACACGACATGTTAATCCTGATAAGCAAATTTTGTTTGTTAATTATTGTTACTTTTTTGGCTCATTTGATCGATTTAGACCATTTGGCTCATTAAACCATTTACTAATATAATATAATATTATTTTTTATCTGATATTTATGATATTTATCACATATAAAGCCCCTTAAGAACTTAGGATTAGAAAAAAAATATATTATTTAAGTTTTTGGGTCTTATCAGGCGGGCCTTATCATGCTTATCGGGTTGGCCTGATATGAACCCGATTTCTTATCACTTATCGATTGGCCCGATATGGCCCAAATCCGATAATATATGGCCCAAACCCGGTAATTTTATGTCGTGATCATGTCTTGCCTCAGATTGCCACCCCTTCAGTACTTAAGCTTGCAAAGGAAATTTAAAAAGTGGAGTGCCAGTTTTCGATTTGGGCCCTTTTGAAGGTCCACTTTTGATTACTTATAGAACCAGGGCAACTTGTAGCCTTTAATTGGACAACCCAATGGCCCATTAGATTCAGTTCTTCGCTATCTGTGTTGTTTATATGTACTGAAGCAAGACAAAATATATGGAGGCCCATTTAAGTATCTACCTTAAAAATCAAATATATTAAAATTTTCCCAAACGCAAAATAATATGTTTGTACTTGGTTTAATTGTAAATCTGGTACGAACTTAAATCAAGCCGAATACGAGTCGATTTGAGCGACTTCAAATTTTTATACATATTTTATTATTTGTGCTAATTAAGTCGAGGTTCAAGTCATATTGAATGAACAAAGTAGCTCAAATAGGTGCTCAAGTATTTACCCATACAAACTTAGTGAATATATTTGTTATTATGAATTCGGAATTCTTAACGTAAAATCCTTTAATTCAAATGAACCATAAGAAAAATATCATTTTCCATGTGGGGTTGAAGATGTAGTAACATTTCCCCTGCTTGTCTCGTAAAACAGTTTCCAGAACAACCCTCATGATGATAATATGAGGATGAACTTTTCGGCATACATTAAGAGGGTGTTTGGGCTTATTTAAAAGATTCTATAAATTCCTAAATCTTATAAGATGTTTTTAGATCTTATAAAAATATTAGATCTTATTTTAAAAATAAGTGATTGAAAGTATGAATATAATAAAAGAGTTTATAAGATGTTAGTAATGACATTTTTGTAATTAAAATGCAAAAAGTGAAAGGAGATTGTTTAAAATAATTTTTTATTTTGAAAATAAGGTGAGGTCTCCCACCTTTTTTTAAAAAAGAGTTCATAAGCTCCGTAAATCTTATTTTGTGAGCTTATAAGATCGTTTTAGGAAAAGTTTGTCAAACATGTTGGAAATATAATAGATATTTCCGGGTGAATGAGAAATTGTTGCCAAAAGGTGTGACTGTTCATTCGAAACTATTCGTATTGAAAAGGTTTATCCGAATAGTTGTGTTGTTTCGTTTGAAACCAATGGACGTGTCTGTTCGAATAAATGGGCATGTTTGTTTGAACGGTTGTGTTGTTTCACTTGTGACTTTTGGTAATCTATATATATCCCAAGAATCTGCAGATTTTGATAAGCATTTTTTGCATACATTAATCAGCATATTTTCTGTCAAAATTTTTCGATAAAAAGGGAGAGTACAAAACATTCGAAGTTCGTTGTATCTTGTTGTTTGGAGTGCTACTACAACAAGATGAGACCGTTGTATCTTGGGAGACGTTTGCTATTCAACCGTGGCACCGTAGCGAGGCAATTCGTCTTAAAGACATAGAGTCGAACTCTAGCCTCGGTCTATATTTCTGTACTTTTTGCATTTCAATTTTCTGAAATCCAAGTAAGTTTTCTGATTTATTCTCGAATATAATATCGCACGTGATATATCCCCAACAATTTAAGACGAATTTTCTTCCGCCTATGCGTGCGTATTATATTTTGGTGCAGTAATCCGAATCTGCATTGCAAGATCATGATGCCTGATTTGTCTAACTTACGTTTCTGATCAAGAAGTTTTGTTGCTTTGAATGTTAAGTTATAATATTACATAGATATTGTAATATATATTTGTATAGTTATCTACAGATAGTTCATATCTTTCTGAAACTTGAAGTTGAGGATTATTGGATTTTCATGTATTATGTATACACTTGGTTTAGAAAGTCGATAACTCTGAATTGCTTTAAAGTCAGAATCTATTCAGTGAATTTACGGAGGAAATGGTTCTTCAAATTTGAGTTGCTTGGCAGATTATTTCAAGTTGCTTTTGAACTTATTAGTATATGTTGCCCTTAATGAGATTTAAAACCTGAAATGTTACTGCTCATGTGCATGTGAATCTGCCTTGTGCCTTTGAATTTCTTTATTCAATTGAGACCTAATATATGTTCTGTCACTAAACATGGAAACCAATATTTAGAATTGAAACCCAAATTGTTGCCTTTCTCTATTTCCGCTGGTGCCGCACCATCACAAAGCTTGAGCGGTGACTGCCTCCGCTGTTCACCGGTGATGGGATGCAATGGTGACTGGTGGTGTTGGTTGTCTTGACCGATAACTGATTGGAGCAGATAGTGAGGGGATAAGTGGTTCCTCGTCGTGTCTGTTCGAGGCCGTCATGGTGACGAGCGTCTGCTGCTGATGTTCCCCGGTGAAGTGACATGTGAGTTGGGCTTTAACCGATAAGGGAACGATTGGTAAGTGGCAGCAGCCTGATGAGAAACTTGATTGTTGAAATTGGCAGGTTTTAAGTCATTTTTTGAGAAAACTTTTTGGTGAATATAATAAGGATTTGGGGCTAATCTTGAATTTAGAGAAATTCTTGGTTCTTTCTAAGTATTGGTTTGTGGTTTTTGTGAAATTGAAACTTTCTCTTTGGTCTATTTACAATTTATACTCTGTTTGAGACTTTCATATGTTATATTATGATTTGTCGTAGTTGAACTTTTGTGTTAGTTTTAATTTTAAGTCTAAATTGGATTTGTGGACTTAATTAAAATTATATTTTGAGCCTCAGTTTTGCAAACACTTTATTTCTAGATAAAGTTAAACAGGAGATGACAATATAAAATATTATTGTATCTCACAGTGTTGAGTTTGGGCTTATTAAAGCCTACGTGGTTATATTCAGTTCAAAAGAGGAAAGTAAATGATTCTAATGTGGGGAAAGGTTACATCTTTTAGAATTAATTCACAGTGATATCTGTGATTTAAATTTGTGCAAACGAGATGTGGTAAAAAGTATTACTTTTATAGATGAATGCACAGTACTATTATGTATATTTGTTGAGAAGGCAAAATGAGGCTTTGGATGCTTTTAAGCATTAACAAGAATGAAGGGAAATAAGCCTAGCTATAAATACTTGAAAATGTGAGATTCCTTATTGGGATACTGCGATAGCCAATCAGCTATAGGCAGGGCACAAAGTGCCAACTTAAGTGTTGTGACAGTTTGGTGTCATGACAGTTTGGGTATTATGATACCTTGAGTGTCATGATAACTTTAGTTCTATGACATTTTGAGTGTCATAAACATGTGAAGAATGTATGAGCATATATAAATGTCCTTGTGTGAGGCATATGATTTAGCGTTCCCTTGTGAGGGAGCACATGGCAAGTTAACTCTACCTAAAATATGGTGAATATATATAATTGAGTCCTTTAGCCCTCCTCGGAAATTCTTTGGAATTTTGCGTAGGCAATTGGATTGTTTGTCAGTTGGGATACAATCACAATTGAACTTTGTGAGAAATAACAATTGTTAGATTGATAATTCGCAAAGTTGACCTTGTTGCACATTGTGAGGGTGAGGAGTTTTGCCTCAAATGTGGGGATGTTTGGTAAATTAAATTTGCCTCAGTCTTGACAAAGATTGACCCTAATAACTGTAGAGTCAAAGAAATACAAGTTTCTTTAAGAGGTATCCTTAGAAAAAATTAAGGATGCGGGTCAATTGACATTGACAATGCTAGTTGATAGCTCACAGGGATCACCTGTGATTTCTCTAAAAGAGGTGCATCATCTAGTTTACTCTTTAGTGTTGCAACACTGCACACATTGAGGTACGAAGGAAAGGTGTAAAAAAAAAAAAGGCCTTAACGGCTAACCTTATCAAGGTAGGCCCAAAATGGATTATTGTACTGAACTTGAAAGGAACATGTACAACTATTAAATCATTGTATAGATAATGACAAGTTTGACAAACGACAAAGTCAAACGAATCTCTACCTAAAAAGAGATGACATATTGATAATAGTCTATATGAGCTTAAGGTGTTATAAAACCACATTGACTATGAAGGGCTTGAAAGTCCACCGGTGGCACTTATGTCGATTTGAAGTGGTTACACATGCTCATGGATTATATGATCAAATATGTAAGGATATTGATCTCAATCTTGCGCGTAAAATTTGATTGAAGTAGAGATCAAATACCGATTATCGAAGGGAATGGGATTGAAGCCTATTACGCATGACTCTTTGTAATGGTAACCCAACCATGATGACTGGAGATCCCAAGAACTTGGTTCAATGGGACAACTAAGTTATGAAGATTCAGTTAAGCACTTTGGATAAAATTTCTACCCATTCCTATGATTAAAAGTGCTTTCTGCAGAAGGATGTAAGGTTAAGTTCAACTTTTAATGATTCCTATAGCTTGGTTAAACCAAGTGGGGTATGGCAAAATACTCTTAATAGAGGTCACCTATGTGTAAGTGTGAAGTAGGGCCGCTTCTATGAGAATTTTTGAGGCTGAATTCTCTAAAACACTTATGAAACCCAAGGTTGTTCAGGGCCAAAATGAACACAACCATGAGAACTGAAAATGTTAGGGAGGTTATTGTGTGGGTGTTGTTGTCTTGGTTTACACCAATGGCTGAACAGTTCAAGACATCATGTTCACTGATTAGCCAAGTAAATCCGATAGTACTCCACTAAGGAAGGTTCAAAGCCATAAACTACCTCTCCTAATGCAATAATTTTCCGTTTGTACTCTCTTTAGTGTCTGCATTTACATGTGCATTTGCATTGATTCACGTAATTTCTCATTCATGTGGGGATTGTTGGAAATATAATAGATATTTCCGGGTGAATGAGAAATTGTTGCCAAAAGGTGTGACTGTTCATTCGAAACTATTCGTATTGAAAAGGTTTATCCGAATAGTTGTGTTGTTTCGTTTGAAACCAATGGACGTGTCTGTTCGAATAAATGGACATGTTTGTTTGAACGGTTGTGTTGTTTCACTTGTGACTTTTGGTAATCTATATATATCCCAAGAATCTGCAGATTTTGATAAGTATTTTTTGCATACATTCATCAGCATATTTTCTGTCAAAATTTTTCGATAAAAAGGGAGAGTACAAAACATTCGAAGTTCGTTGTATCTTGTTGTTTGGAGTGCTACTACAACAAGATGAGACCGTTGTATCTTGGGAGACGTTTGCTATTCAACCGTGGGCACCGTAACGGGGCAATTCGTCTTAAAGACATAGAGTCGAACTCTAGCCTCGGTCTATATTTCTGTACTTTTTGCATTTCAATTTTCTGAAATCCAAGTAAGTTTTCTGATTTATTCTCGAATATAATATCGCACGTGATATATCCCCAACAAAACACTCATAGAGAGTTTATAAGCTCTCAACCATCTTATAAGATGTTATGAATAACTTATACGTTAAAACACCCTCTAAATACTGGTAAGAATTGATAGTTTGCAGCTTCCTGATTCAAGTTGCTGAATGTAAATGAAAAAGCTCATTTTTGTTATTATTTTTGTTACAGAGGATTTGAAGTGCTTGTCTTATTAAGAGAGTGAGAGTGTTGCAAATTCAACAAACAAAATGATGGGCCTAATAGCAAAATATGCCCCATAACTTAGGCCTTTTTGTATTTTTGCCCTTTAACTATTAAAGTTGTATTTTATGCCTTGGACAATTCTGCCCTTATGGCTAAATAGCATTTTTGGTCCTATATCTTTTCCAAGGTAGCAATTATATCCTATAACTTTCGAGAATTAGCAATTTCAATCATTTCATACCATAGCTATTTCAATAAACCCCAATTTCATAAATAATGAAATTTACATTAGCTGACACCTATTTTGTTCGTGACATTGTTACACCTACTTAGATCCAGTCTCTATTCAGAGGTTTTAAATGGATCATGTCAGATTTCCAGCCTATAAACTCAATAGGATATACTTCTATAAAAATCATAATTCTACATAATCTGTTTTTAGACTAAGGTTTTGATAAAATGGATATAGTCCATCACGACCATATCAGGCCCAACATGCTTACGTAAAATTAATAAATCCCTTAAAATTCATACATTCTTTGACCGAATCAGCACTGGGTGAAATGGTTCGCAACACCACCAATCGGAAAATTACTGCCCCCAGATCGTTTGACAAACAGCTCCTCACTGTTCAGCTTCACCCTTAGGGAAGATGATCTGCAAGTTATCCGACTCCTTCAAAGAATCGTTTACGCATGACCTTGGTTCGTTTCCTACCCCAGGCGTATAAGTAATTCTTAAACGGGATGAATTAATGGAACATTATGAAGACATGTTGAAGCAGAAAGCCCCTTTTTATTAAGAACTTATTGAAATATTTATTACATTAGTAATCTCCTTTTGGGAGGAGAATACTTGTTTAGCCTCTCATATTGAAATAATTTTCCTCACCAATTGTTAATTACATAAATATAATAAATATAACCAAAAAGTTCTTAATAAACCTGAGCTCTGATACCATCTCAGGCAAAACACTTAGTCAAATTAGCCATATGTATGAATAAGGGTATAATTGGTATTATGAAAATATGCAATTATTCCGCTGGACCAATTTTGCAACAACTCGAGACTTATAGGACTAAAATTGCTTAGGTATAAAACTTATGAGACCAATTTTGCAAAACTTTATAAACTTACAGTACATATTTTGCAAACTCAATAATAAAAGTCCTAAAATACAATCCACCCAAAGTTACATGATATTTTTTGCAATTAAGCCCAAAATGATTAATAGAAGCAAAATACTATTTTTTCCACTAAGCTAAAAATCACTTTTTTCATTTAGAATTTGCAAACACTCCTTAATAAGTTCATGACTGTTTTGTTGACAGATCAGCTTTTTCAACTTTCGTTCCTTAGAAGTTATGCTTATGTTTATGTTAGAGAAAAGAGTTGGACCATTTTGGGTCCAATTTGTAGATTGTAGCTGCTAAGAAAGAGGTTGCTTTCGACTCCAAATTATCGGATGCGATCTTCTATTCCAGGATGGTAATTCATCTTCTCTATTTTACCGCACGAAGATGAAACACCATCCTGGAATAAAAATTCCATCCGCCAAACAATGGTCAGATTAAATCGAGGGGGTTTAAGTTTGTTTTAAATATTAAAATATTTCCTTTTTTTTGTGAGTATATATTTCAACATATATCGCAATTTAATATCCAATTAAATGCCAAAGTTGTAAAATCAGCTGATCGTAATAAGAAAATCAAAAGAAACAGGACAAAATGATATGATCATTGTAAATACTACAGAAAAATATGTAGGTAAATGTTAAGAAAATTGTAAAGTGTAGGTAAAACCATTGTAGGTAAAATATTTACCTACAGAATCTAAAACTGTTGGTAAATACCTACAGAAAATCTGTCGGTAATTGAAAAACTGTCGGTAATTTGTCGGCAATTTGTTGGTATAATTTGGGGGAAAACGATATTTTTTATTCTATAGGTATTCTGTAGGTAATTGTAAAATTTAGTAACAAAATCATTTCTGTCGGTAAATTCTGTCGGTAAACTAGAATTTTCTTGTAGTGCTATAAACAATATTATAACATCTTGAATGAACTTAAACATCTTGAATGAACTTAAATGAGACAGAAATTAATCATAAATTACAATTTTCTTTACATTGAATCTGTACATAAATTTGTCAACCTCCCTACTGTATAGAAATAACAAAAAAAAAAAAAAAAAAAAAAAAAAAAAAAAAAAACAAGCTAAGCTAATGCAAATACAAATTAAAAGAATAACTTGTAACTTAGCTGATCAAATGAACCCCAGATAAAACTCCTTTGGTCAATTCCAACAAATTGTACATCACCACAGCAGTTGAAGTTGGCACACTCAATCCAATAAGCGCAATCATGCCCAATGCCAAACACGGCCTTGTCTCCATCAAATACGATTGCAAGTGTCCCATTGCTTCGCATATCATCGAATCATAACTCGTGTAAAATTGCTTCTCCCAATCCATCCATTCCATCGGAGCCTCGTAATTTTTCTCGATCATCTTCGTCTCGTGAATTCTCTTACGAAGAACGATCATGTTCTCGTCTACAAGCCTCCCGCTGAAGTTTTGATTGTGAGCTTCACGTTTTGCAGCGTAAACTGCAGTGCGTGCTTTTCTGTTTGAGTTTGGTTTGATTATTTGATTTTTCGATAACGGATCGAATGTTTGAATTGGTGAAGAAAGGAGGCATGTTAAGGCCATTTTTGGTGTGGAATTTGGGAAATTTTTGAAATGTAAGTTTATTGTAATATGATTGAATAAAATGGAAGTGTTTGAAAAATGGATTTGGGTTGATTGTGTATTTATAGGAAGGTTTCCAAATGATTGTGATGAAAAGAAAGAGTCGTGTGGTGGCCATGTGAGGGGTTCCTCATACCTTAGGCAATAAGATTAGGAAATTAAAACCGTGTTGTGTTCTGACAGCGAGCCGCCCCCTGCAGTAGGCTAAATCTAAAGCGCGTTTTTAATAGTAATTTACCTATCAGATGCCGAGAAATCGCCACTTCACATCCAGATAGTGACATTTGTTATTTGCTCTAGCCTCTAGAAGAAGGGTATGTTTATATTTTTTTTTTCTTTTGTCAATTAATTGTGTTTTCTCAGATTTATAATAATAATGTTAAAATTGAAACGGCAAATCACATATAGTAGTTCTCAATTAGGATTTGATGTTCTTGATAAAATAATAATTATGGATTGATCATCCGCTATTGTTGATTGGATTGATAAAATAATTTAGATAAGTTCGGAGTGGATAATATAATTGAGTTCAATAACATATTTCAGAAGTATGGTTGTGATGCATGATTTTTTTAGTAGATTAACAATATTTTGTTTGACATTGATGATAATGAATAAATTCCTGAAATGACCAAATTGACCCAAATGAAAAATAGAAATGTAATATCACTCAAGCAAAAGAGGGATAAATTTGTCAATGACAGTTGACATGAGGATTGGTGGGACTATATAAATGCAACCTCAACCTCAAATCCTCAACCAATTATCAATCAAAAGCAGAACAAAAAAAGTAACGGTTTGGAATTAGTATCATTGCCTCATATGTTGTATTCAAAAATCATTAACAATTGATAAATCTGAACTAAACAATTTATTTTTACCCATCAAGTTTCCCAAACGAGTCTAGTAACAATAAGTATATTTTTTTCAGATGGGATTTTCATTTTCCTATGTTTTTTTTATTATTTCTTTCTTTCATTTATCGTGGAAGGTGTATTTTACTTTCTTGGAATCTGATGATGGATCTTGAATAGGCAAGAGATAGCAGGACATGTGGCACCAGATGCGATTTTTCAGTTAATGGAAGGTACGTACGTGACGGTTTGGATATTGAATTTTAGTATTTGGCCTTGGTTGGTCGGCGAATTGTTTAATCCTAAGATGTCTCGATTCATGTTTCTATGTTGCTAATCACAAAATTTATTTTATTTTTTTTTTCTTCCTTGCAAGAGTTGCTTTCTGTAGATCTTTATATAGAAGAAATTATTATACAACAATAATTATATTCATAATATCAAAATGTACAAACAAATATGGAAGAAATGATTATACAAATAAACTAATTAGCATACACATTAGTATAATTAAAACCAAAAATCTCTTTTTAATCAGTGTTGTAAAAATCGACCTAGTGGTCCTATACCGAGACAATTATATTCAAATTAGTGAAAAAAATCTCATTGGCTCAAAAATCGTGCCTATGCACCAAAAATTGACTAAAAATAGATTGAAAAAATAGTATAATTCGTAGAATTTGGATTGCCCTCCAACTAGTTATAGTTCTTTGTGATTTCTGCAACTTTATTTTTAACGTGTCATTTGGACAAGATATCTTGCTATAAAAAAAAAATTAGCACCTCCATTACTTCTTTCGTTTTTTTATAACTAGCTACACTACAACATAAACGACGTTACAAATTTCAGAAGACTTTTACATAAGGCTTTTTACATAATGTAATACGTATGTTTGTAACACTTTTACATTACAATATTTATGTAACACTTTTGTAGTACTTTATCAATATGTAACACTTATATGTTACACTTTTATATAAGTAACACTTTTTAAGTATCACTTTTTTTTTTATTTCTTTTGTAACGCAAATAGGTAACACTTTTATCAATATGTAATGCTTATATGTAACACTTTTATATAAGTAACACTTTTTAAGTATCACTTTGTTTTTGTTATTTCTTTTGTAACGCAAATAGGTATCACAAAATTATATAACTATCAGTAAATCATGTTAAAGATTTATTTAATTAATTGATGTCACCAAACCTAAAAATTGTAGACATCATGTACTCTATTTTTTTAACTGAATTTTTGTTTACTTTTTACAAAGTATTTTAGTTTTGCTTTTATTATTTTATTTTTTACGAAGGCAATTAATTACGTCTTAATACCGATGGAAAATGCGCATGTATATATTTTATTATTATTATTTATTTTTTTTTAATTTTTACTAACGGAGACCAATTTCATCGTTAACCTTTTTTTATTTTTTTTTTTTACTTTTTTAAAAAAATTACCAATGAAAATTGATGTTGTCGGTAATTACTTAGGAATTTTTTCCGTCGGAAAATTATTATTTCGTTATCTTCTATATTATTTAATTTTTTTATTGTTAGAATTTTTTTATCTGTCGGTAAATTAATTTTATTTTTTTATATATTTTTTTATTTTTACCGATTGAATATTTATTAGTCGATAAATTTATTTTATATATTTTTTATATTTTTAATGTATTGTGTCCTTAAATATATAATATAATATGATTTTCAAACTATATAATATACCATACAAAACTTGATATATACGATGTATAATATAATTTAATACATATATTATAAAATATAATCTTTATTATATAAAATATATTATATATATATAATATATATACATATAATATATATATATATATATATATATATATGTGTGTGTGTGTGTGTGTGTGTTTGTGTGTATGTGTATATATAAAACAAATCAAAAGTTGTAATAAGAATCAACTTAGCTTAGTGGCAAATTGCCACTTCCATACATAACAAGTCGTGGGTTGAATCGACTTGGTGGCAAAAATAGTATTTTACGAAGTCTTGCTACAAAAAAAAGTGTTACATAAGATTCATATGTAACACTTTAGAATTATTTTTTTAAAGTGTTACAAATATAAAAAGTGTTACAAAAAAGTGTTACATATGATTCATATGTAACACTTTAGAAATATTGCTTCAAAGTTTACCAATAGAAAACTTAATGTAACACTTAGAAAAAGTGTTACTAAAAGCTAATAAAAGTGATACCTTTGACTATAGGTAGCACGAAGATTTCAGTTGCCATAAAAGTGATACATATTGTCTATAGTAACATTTTATGGCCATTAGGTAATATTTTTTGAGTGTTACCTAATATCATTTATGTTGTAGTGCTAGGAGAAAAGCTGGCATTGGCAATAAGATTTTTTATTTATTTATTTGTCCACTATGAATGACACCTAGTTCAAACACTAATGATATTTAAGTATATATTAGTTGTAGTGGTTAAACTACGTCTCATAGATAGATAGGACGGTGATAAATTTATTAGCTCTAAAAATATGGTGATTAAACGTAACATAGGAACTAGATTAATTTAATTCTTCTATTAATTAATTATACCTTTGGTCTAATGTAAGCTAGTTGTATTCCATCTTGCTTTCTATATTAGTTGTACATCCATCTTTGTTTAATTTGAAGAGAGAAATTCTTGTGGGACATGCTATTTAATTTGATGATGTATATGAAATCGACTTTACATCTTTGTACTAAGTTTATTGTTGGCACAAGTATCTTTTTTCTGGAATTATTCATTTTTTGCTAGATATTTACGTGTATTCTTCATAATATTCGAAAATCGACATCTTATCTTAGCACTAGAACAAGTTTAGCTTATACTCAAAGAAACATTAATTCACATCATATTACTTTCCGAAATCTTATGTAGCGAAACGTGCAAGTAGATGCAAGTGAATTTGGGAAACAAAAAGAAAATTAAGACTATAGCAATGATTGATTAACATAAAATTTGAATAAAATCCATGTACAAATATTCAAACTAAATTAATGTCCTAAAAAAACATTTACATGACAATGCCTAGCAAATAGGACAATACTACCACCAAAGAAGTTGATGCACTAAACATTAATAAAGCCACCAATCCCACAACAAAGCTTGGCCTAGTATTCATTAGTAAAATTTGCAAGAACCCTATGGCTTCATACACATCGGAATCGTAATTCTTGTACCATTCCTTCTCCCACTCCACCCAACGGTCAGATGGGGTCTGACCATTTTCCCGATTCTTCATTCTAATTTCTTGAATCCTCATTTTAAGAACGATCATGTTTTCATCAACAAGTTTGTGGTTATTATGACCTTTTTCACTGTCAGCATCGCTTTTCATTGCACGAGGTGAAGTCGAACCCCTCTTTCTTAGACTCAATGGTTCTCTTGGTAATGTCAAACCATTAGTACATAATTGGCCATTTGTGTCGGTTTTAAACAAAAATATGCATCGATTGTACAAACGATGCATATGGCTAGGACACGTGGGAGGTGAGAAGTGTAGGGATGGAAAGGAAGGTGTTTGCATGTTTTTTTATTGGGAAAAAATTAAGGAATAAATGTGATTTTGTTTGAGAAATAATGCTTTGTGTGTGTATATATAGAATGGGGTGATGGATTTGAAGAAGAAGAGAGGATAAAACCGTGTAATGGATTGATGATGATGATGATGATGATGATGATGATGATGATGATGATGATGGATGGATGGATTAAAGATTTTGGCGTGTGTTTGATGTGGGGATGGGATTACGCGGGAATGTTATGCCATATTGGCATAGAGGAAACTTAATGGTAATAATCTACCAAAGACAATGAACCTATATTTTCGAGGAATTTGTATAGCTGGGATTGGAGTTATTTCGAAGTGTGCCGGTGCAATTCGCCTGGTCCACTATTCACCCTTGGATTACAAAGCAAGGAAAAGGATGAATCATATAACATATTGAGCAAGTCTCTTGTGAGACGATCTCACGGATCAAAATATGTGAGACGGATCTCCTAAGGACTCCGTCTTGAGAACATGAACCGTGAAAATAAATTTAAAAATAATAATGAACCATGAAGAAACAAAAATAAACCCTAAAAACATGAACCATGAAGAATAAACCCGAAAAACAAAAATAAACCCAAAAAATAAAAAATAAACTTTAAAAAAACTAAAAATCCTAAAAATCCAAATCAATTAAAAATAAACCCAAGAAACAAATATAAACCCTAAGAAAAATAAAATCTGAAAAAAAAAACCTTTAAAACTTTGTGTAAGGGCTCCGTCTCACAGATCTAAATCCGTGAGACCGTCTCACGCAAATTTTTGCCTAACATATTTGGTCCAATTAAGAATCTTACTATCGTATTTTTGACGTATTGATTAAGTAATTAATATAATGCGAAGGCGCCATCCACTAATCAAATCAATTGGACGACATTTATTGGTAACATGAATGTTGTTATTAAAATATATAATTGGCTTATGAAATTTTAAAAGTTGGTCTTCGATATTTTGTCATAATTGTTAGAATTTTTAATCCAAAAATTTAATAATTTTATTTATAATATGTTCAGTTAATGAAATAAATCTATCACTATGATAATATAAACGCAAAATTGAATAACGGTGAAAAACTATTTATATCTAAAAATATCATGGTTGAATTGAGAAAGACTATAATTAAATTGATCAATACTAATTTTGTTGAGATGAATTGCCAAAAAAAAATAGAAGTTGATTTTATTTATAAAAACGAGTAGAAGATAAAAGAATCATTTTCTTTCCATACTTTCTTTGATTAGGTGTAATCAGTATGATCAAAATTAAAAACAACATAAAAATAATAAAATATACTTCTTTTCGCACCTAGCTATAATAGCACCTTAATTAAGAAAATTATAATTATAATTCAAAAATTAAAATTAAAATTTTAACCTCGCCTTATATATTTAATTTCAGAATTATAGCTCTTCATTCAAATATTAGGAATCTCAATCTTTTTCTTTTGGTTATGCTGATTTTATGTCTTATTCAAACACTGGTGTATTTTCTAGGAAACTTGAATTTATGTCACAACTAGGATAGATTATCATTGAACAAAGGATATATATATATATATATATATATATATATATTTTGACAAGAGAAATAATTTTATTAATTAATTCAAACTAGCAATACATCGATAGAAAACAGAAACAAATAAGTTAAAAGCCATAAAAGATAAAACTATGAAAAGATTCATAGCATCTAGGTTTAATAAAAAAATCGGCTTAAAGCTAGCTACAATTTTGAAAAATCTATAATCAGAATACCTATGCCGCAACATTTGAATATCACGCGTCCCGATTTATCTATGTCTAACTAAAAACTTGGTTGTTTAAATTTCCGCATAAGCAAAATATTGCAACAAGACGACAACAAACAAAACACTGTACCAGGCGGCGAAATCACAAACAATAAAAGAAACAAACAACCTAGATCTATGTGGAAAACCCACTTATTTAGAAAATAAATAATAAAAAGATGTAGATGGGGGGTGACTACATGCCAAAAATGGCCAAAAATCACACCCTTAACAATGAAGAACAAGAAAAAGAAGCACAAAGAGAGAGTTTGAAAGAAAAGAAGGCTAGAATTTCTAAGTGGGAATTATAACTTGATAATAACATTAACAAAGGAGATATTATATAATGAAAAAAGGTGTAAGGAGATTTAGAACAAATTAGAGTTTAATATAATATAATGTTAATACAAAAAGTTGAAATAAAATTTAAAAGAGTGCATTAATATTAACGACACAACTCTGATGGCAAAAATATTTTTTTCGTCCATTAAGTGGACAAGTTCATAGTTTTAGTCCATATTATTAGAATTTTTTTAAATTGGTCCACTAAGTGGCAAAAATTCAGACTTTTTAGTTCACTAACCGACTATAATAGGGAAAAATGACCTGCATCCTATGTGGATTTTTTTTTTTGCTTTTTTTTTAGAGGAGAAATTTTATTGTGCTGATAGGGCATCCTATGTGGCATTTTGGAGAGGGAAAAATAGTACTTTCAATGTAAATTAGATACAAATACAAGATTCATTATGATTTATGAATAAAATGTTAATAAAAAAATAATATAATTGGATAAATATATTCGAAAATATAGAATAAAATAATTATTTATATCATAGGTTTAAATTACTAATTAATATTAGTATTTTTATATTACTGGACTTAAAATATAGAAAAATATATTTAGTTCAGCTGCAAATAAAAATTTATTGTGGTAAAAAGAAAATGAATAAAAAAATATTTAATTTACTCTTTAATTATAAAAAAGCAAACTTCGATTCAAACTTAAAAATTATAACAAAAATAATAAATAAATATATATATTGATAAATCTAATATCCGAAATGATTATAAATTATTACTTTAATTCAAACCTTAAGTAAATTTAAATTACGGAATGTTACTGATTGATACAACAATTTATGTCTAATATTTTAATTACTTAATCCAAAATCTAAATATTGTGATTTTATATTTAAAAAATGTTAAACTTAAAATTAAATAAAAATACCTAAGCAACAACTTACCAAAATCCTAAAATCAATTTAAAAGTGGTGGACGAAAATTAAAAATACCAAAACAAATTTTGCCTTGTGAATTGGATCGAAAATGTTATGATATAAACAAATTTTTTTATTTTATAATCCCGACCAATTTTATATTTTTTTAATCTAATTTACATTGGCAAAACTACTTTTCCTCTCTCCAAAATGCCACATAGGTTGCCCTATCAGGCGTCAGCAAAATAAAGTTCCTCCCCTATATATAAAAAAAAAAGAAAATCTACATAGAATGCAGGTCACTTTTACAAACTACTTTGTTGTGAAATGGTCGATTGATTTAAAATTTAATTTTGCAATTTAGTGGATTGATTTCAAAAATTTCTAAAACTGTAGACTAAATCCCTGAACTAGGAGGACGAGAAAAACATCCAAATTTTGCTACTAAGTCTAAATAGAAAAAAAGAAAAAACTATGCATAACCCCAATATTTACAGTAATTACAGAAGGCTCCCCAGACTTACCTTTTGCCTTATTTTGGAGTTTCCAAATTTTCAATATCGAACATCCAACTTCAACTCAGCAGAAGAAGAGTGGACTCAAATTTCTGCAACCATTTTCCAGTCATGGCGTTTCTGTTTCAGAAATTTCAAGAGGTACTTCTATTACAATCCAGTGTTAAATGACGAATGACCATCAATATCCATTATTATCGGCATTATTAATTCAAGAATTTGCTTAAGATTAGCATTCCATGTATCTAATCTAATTCAAATTTAGTGCCCATGTTACAAGGAATCACAAATTAATTTCTTTTGGAGTATTTCCGCTCAACCTACTTTTGTCGTGGATTGGTAATTCATATGGATTTATTGTTCTGTTAATTGCTTAATTTAGGCAGTTAAAGTGCTTGCGAAAAGTCCTACGCTTGCTAGGGATGGGAGACACCTTCAGTTTGAAGCCGATATGTACCGACTCTTTCTTTATACCAGGTGAATGTCATTTATATTTTGAGCTGACATTTTTAAGTGTGATTTGTACTGGAATTTAGCTCTGAAATGGTAGTGAATTACCTGTTTAAATTTTATTTTATACCTTGAATCATTCTGCAAAATGGCAGTATATGAAATGTAATCAAGTGATCAACTAAGTATCAATCTCCCTTTTAGCTGTTATTAAAGTTCTAGCATGTTGCTAGCAGGAAATGTTCTAGGTTTCGGGGGTTGAGTAGGGATGGGAAAGCTTTAGCAGAGAGGTTCTATTTCTGCAGGTGGGGAGAAGGTAATAAGTTAAAGTGCACAAAGGAATTGCATTTTGAAAAAATGTTGCGTAAAAGTTGGCAGTTGCTTTTAGTTTTAAAGAGAAGGGAGTTAGGATCGCCAACCGCGGCCCAGTGCTTAGTCTATCCAGGTTTGCGAGTAAGTTTGCCCCAATTTTAGATTACCGTAGTTGTTCTGGTTGAATAATGCAAACTACACGTACCCGCTGACTTTTTAATAAGGAAGTTTTCTTGGTTTTCATTCTTGTAGATGTTGAGCCCAATTCATATACACTAAGCTGGAACCAATGCACCCATTGCACCACACACCATGCACTGGTTGTATATAGGTATTACCTTTGGTTTTGCTTTCTTTTGCTCTTTAACCTTGCCTACTGAAGTCCTAACTATGAAATCGGAATATAATCCACTCTCATGTGTGATTGTAAGTTGTATGACCTCGCGATAGTATTTGCTGAAATGACTCTTCAGGTGAGAGTATACCCGCAGGTTGAACTGAAAGATATAGTATAGCTAATTGAGCTGGGAGTTGTATGATATGATTATAATCAAAAAAAGGTATTGGTGAATTTTTGACATTTTATAGTCAAGAAAGTTTTTTTTTTTTTTGGTGGTGTGATGTCATAGACTTACCATCAACCGTAGCTTTGCTTTAGATGTGATCTAAAATTGAAACTTGGGAGCTGATTGAACTGTGATTACAAAATCTTTATGTTTGAATAGTGAGCTGAACTCAAATAGGTTTTTGTATATTTTGGACCTTCTGTGGTTTTCGTTGTTAATTATGGTAATGGTGCTTCAAATCCTCTGTCTATTCAACCCTAAATTTCATCCTGGCACTGAATATTGCTCATTATATATGGCTTATTTGTTGCGGCAGCAATGTAGTTCATTTTCTGATTAACGACCTATGCTGTCAGCTACAACCGCTTGGGAAAGAATGCCGAAGAAGCTGACGCAGACGAGATCATTGACTTGGCTACTAAGGCCTCTCTAGATGAGCAGCAGAAGCAAGTTCAAGAAAATATTCATGCACAAATAAATAACTTCTGCACACATATGGATGACATTCTTCTTCCGGATTCAAACACGGCCGACACACTTAACCCATCTTCAGAAAGAAATACTGCTCCACGGCGCAGTGGCCTTGGTCTTGCTGTTGGCAGTACTGCTCCTTTGCATGATAATCACGGTGAGTAGTATATTGTTAATGTTTATCAAATACCATTAACTTATGCAGCACGGAAGTATGCATTGTGCGCTGCTTACATTGCAAATCTCTATTCTTGAAGATAATAATGTAAAGACTTCAAATAAGTATTCTCGTTTATGTTCGCTGTGTATTATTTGGATAACATGACGTTTTCATTACATCTTTATAAATTGATTATCTGTTTACCTTTGGTATTTGATGACCCATACAGCCGTGGCGAAAACAAAGCCACTAAAGCGTTTTGAGTTGTCACAGAAACTAAAGGATCTTACAGGCTACACTCTCGAAATCAAGCCATCTCAAATTCAACATGAGGACGCCGGCCAAGGTTTATACTTGGATGGTGAAGCTGACGTGGGTTCTGTAATAGCTATATACCCTGGCGTGACATATTCACCAGCATACTACCGTTATATTCCTGGATATCCGAGAGTTGATTTAAATAACCCGTACTTGATCACGAGATATGATGGAACCGTAATCAACGCTCAGCCTTGGGGTACGGGGGGCGAAACTCGCGAAATGTGGGACGGGTCAAGTTTTCCAGAACCTAGGTTAAATGCCGAAGGCGGTGAAAATGGTTCGGATCGGGTGTGGAAGCTTCTCAGTAAACCTTTAGATGGTTCACGAGTTGGGGGTAAAGGCGTAATTTTGGAGAGGAGAAATCCTCTGGCTTTCGCACATTTTGCCAACCATCCGGCAAAGGATATGGCCCCTAATGTTATGGTCTGCCCCTACGACTTTCCTCTAACTGAAAAGAATATGAGAACCTATATACCAAATATCTCATTTGGAAATGGAGATGCTGTAAGAATGAAGAAGTTTGGCACCTTTTGGTTCAAATCTTGGAAATCGAACAGCACGGTTGCAGATGTTCCGATTCTTAAGAGTCTTGTTCTTGTGGCTACCAGAGAAATTTCTAATGAAGAGATTCTATTGAACTACAGGTTGAGCAACTTGAAACGTCGGCCTTCTTGGTATACTCCTGTCGATGAGGAAGAGGACCGAAGGAGGTGGAGCTAAGGTAAATCGGTTTTAAGCTTAGCGTCTTTGATCGTTTTTCGTTTAATCTTTGTACTGTGAGGTTTGACATAAGAGCAGTAGTTTTTCTTCCCAGATTTTGGATTTTTACTAAGTTTCACTCTTCACCAGTTTTGGCCTGGCTTGGCAGAACTCATGATGCAGTTGTTGATTCATGAAATGATTTACCAAAAATAAGTGTTTTAACATGTTTTATGCCATATTGCAGTGCCTTTGTCTTTATTACATCTAATTTTCTTGTAATTGTGTGTACAAGAATTAGGTTTTTAGTAAATAATTATACTTTACTAGAACATTATTTTATTTATAAATTATATGCCTGCCATATATGGGGCTTGTTAGTATTTGTGATTGTAAAGCCAATGAGTGCACTTGCAAACTCTGGTTAATGTCATTTTATGGCGCATTAACGTAATTTAATACTCTGCATACACGAAGACCTGAATTGGGCTTTGAAAATGCAGATCAAATAAAATGATACTTTTATCAAGCCCGTTAGATATTTTATTAGGCAGACCATTCCAAACGCTAGGCCCATTCCAAAACTTGTTTGTCAGTGAAATTAGCGTTCATCTACAGTTTATAATATGTTTTTGTAATTTAATGTCAAAGAAGTTTTGTTATGGGTTAGTTTGAGGCCGTAATTAAGGTTATAAAGTCTTGGATTTAATTTCTTTTATTTTGTGTTATATATATATATATTCAACAACTCATAAATTAATATGCGTTATCACACATTAAAATATCCACTTAGCTGCTACAATTGTGTAGTGCCAAATTTTCTATGGAGAAATTTGTTGGAAATTGCTACAACATAGTACAAGTAATTACTGAGATTAAATACATGATAATCAAAGGAGTTGGAACTAACTTTTCGAGCATTAATAATAAGGAAAGGTGGTTGGACCGGTGTTGTGTATGTTGAAATTGAGTTGTCACAAGATACCGAACTATGGTATCGAAGGAGTGAGACAAAAATCGTGAGTTATCACTGTGGGTTCAAATCCTAGGGAATCATCCTCCTTTCTTTTGTTGTAGCCGTGTAGGACCCTAGTGTAGTGAAGGTCAGTTGATCCATTTATTTTTAGTAAATCATTTCATGAATCTCAAGGTGAATCACAAGTTGATGGTTGATACATCTCGCAGTTTAACTTGACAACAGTAGTGAGGGGCTAAAGCCACAACCCAAGACACAATCGGGCCCAAGTTTGGAGGCTAGGTTATAAATAATAATAATAATAAGAAGTTGTATTTATGTTTGACTTATAAGACTTTAGACTCCCCAATTTTATTGTAACTAATGAGATTAAAGAATCTTCCTCAAAAAAAAAAAAAAAAAAGAGATTAAAGAATGGAAGATTCCCTCTCTAAATCGATGCCTAAAATCAATCTCATGTGAAATCTCACCTAGTAATATAACTAGTCAAATATTTTTTCCTTTCAACATGAAAAATATTAAATTTATCTTTAATTCTGAAAATATTCCAAACCTAACGATGAGTTTGAAAATGAATCAAATGAACTCAATGGATATTATGTCTTTAGAAAAAATAAAATAGAAAAATTGAGGAATAAACAAAGTTGAAAACTCCAGAAGAAAGAGTTAAGAAGCAATGTACTTGGCAAGCAGCAGCAGCAGACATTGGCAAAAGCAGAAAACACAAGTAATGAAGGACCCAACACTCCATTTCTACACCTTTTCTCACTTTTCAAGTCTAACTATGACAAACAAATCTCAAGTGAATCCATGTTGTACTTTTCAAGAAACAAAGAGCTAGTTTATTGGTTTCTATTATTTTAATATTTTCAGTATTTTAAAGAATTTAAAATAGTTTGTCTTAAAAACTTGAAACCCCCATGACTGACATCTCATGGACTCGCTTTAATTTGGTTACTTCCATCTTTAGGTATTTTTCTCAGGTAAATTAATTATAGTATCCAGGCAAGTTTATCAAGGGATGTGATTTGTCAACTCCAATCGATCAGGTCTATATTTTACCTCATCAATTGATGTTCTATACATTTTATATTCGTTGGTTATTAATTAACATTGTAACGATGTTGATGTATAATTATATTGTGGATTCTTTCCTAGGAAGAATGGATTTATTTTGGAGGAACGAAAAAGCCAAATTCTTTTGACGGAATGTATCCAAACATAACAATATGTTTAAAAGTGCAATTAGATGCTTAAAACTTAAAAGTGTTAGTTTTGAGTGAGGGTATTAGATGACTTCTTTTTTTTTTTTTTCTCACAGTCGCAAGGAAATTTGAGCAAGAGTAATGGAATAAATCTTGAAAGCCAAGGCAATAGTTCAATGTAGACTTTCTCGTTAAGATGGAATTGGTCGGATTACGGTGCTTACATAAAACGACGATCATCTCTCAAGATATAATAACGACTACTTTCTTGTGAACTATCTAGAAGATTTTATGCAGAAAGAAAAAAAAATTGACTCGAAATTGGATCATGAAATGAAGGGGGGTCCAATTTGTTGAATTTTGGATGGGCCTTCAAAATACGTGCAATTATTTATCCAGATTAATTTGGGTTGTCGGATCGCATCCTTTAATTAATAGGATTCGGTGCTTCAGATCGCACTCCTTGTGAATATCTCACCTTTTCCTGTACCTCTGCCAACTTTGACGGTTGTGACTAGTTACTCCATCCACATTCATCATCAACTACCAAGGGTAACTTTTTCGGTCATGCACTGCCAGTAGCCATGCGAATAGACACGTCCAATCAACGTCTCCGCTTGCCACGAATGCACCATTTAGATGAATCCACTATGCCATGCACCAAAATGTCATGCACTGGCGCGTACGGTTACCTATAGTAAAGTTCTCTTTGAGGAAGCTAAACTTGTTTTCCCACCTTTTCATATTCCATAGATAATGCATTAATTTTTCATTCTCTTCAAATTGGTTTTGAAAATTTTAAAATGTTGAACTCACCAACCCACAATGTAGATTACATTTATCCCATTTATTTTCGAATTAAATATAAACTCACTAAAATAACTAGTCAAAATTGGGAAAACCCAATTTTAAAAACCAATTTCCAAATTGGACTTTTGGAGTAATTATTAGGTGTATGGTACATAATAAATGGTGAAAAATATGGCATAGTGGTCAAAGGGCAGGTTTCCAAATTGGTTGAGCTTTCACTGAGATGGCAAATGGCCTAAGAACCATAATTGCTCCATTTAATTTTGCAGAGCCCAGAAGAAGACAACCCACACCAACAGATATTCCCAGTTTCTGACACTCAACCATTGGACACCACTAACCCATCAATTAGTATTTCTTATCCAGTTATTTTCCTACTCTTCATTTTAGTTACACTTTACCCTCCGTCCCTTTATGTCAACAGAAGATAACCAGTGTAACTTAATATTAACCTTTGATAGATTTTCTTGTATGCATATTGATATAGAAAAGATTCCTTCTTACATTAATAACAAAAATTATGGGAGGAACAAAATTACATTAATGTAATGGGAAAATTAAATAAACCAAAACCCCCCACCAACCCTCTTTTCCCAAGAAAATAAAATATAAGAAAAATTACAAAATTGGTCATGTAATTATACAACAGTAATAGGTAGCAAAACGTAAAAATCAAGCTTGGCAAAAAAGTCTTGTATCTACAGAAAACTCTTGATTGTGGTTCTACTAAATGCACGGTTTTTGCACATTAGATCAGAATTATATGAAAATTTCAATTTTTATAATTAATTTCATCGAATTTCAATCTCGTGAGCGACACATGTAGTTCCCAATTTTCGGTGAAATTTTTGTCCAACATTGAGATTTCCATTACCATACAGTCGCAAGACTATTTTGCAAACGTGCATTTTACATAAACAAAATTAAAATGTTCATATAATTACAAGAGTTTTTTCGCAAAACATAATTTTTACACGACATTTTTGCTCGGCCCGTTGCTAAAGCCTAATTTCGCAATTCTACATAAAATATAACATCACTACATCACTCCAAATACTCCATCATCCCAAATATATAGTCTAGTTTGACTTTTCATGAGATGAAGGAAAGTATTAAAAACTACAAATATGCAAAATATTTCTTGATCTTCCCTTATTTAATGATAGTGTAAGTTATAAAATGCATATTAAATATGATTATAATAGTAAAAGAATGGAAAATGTACTATTAAATATAGAAAGTGGACTATACATTTGGAACATCCCAAAAAAGAATAATAGACTACATCTCCAGTCCCATAAAGATAGACAAGTAGAAGAATTCACACATATTAAGAAAACATAATAAATGTAATTGGAATTATAATTTTTTCCTTATTCTTCCTATTTTGCTCTTACATTAAATGGTGGTATATCATTCCAAGTGAATTAAATAAGGGTAATTTAGTATATTGTTTTATAATTAATACTTTTAATAAGGAAATAAACCTATAATTTGAGACGAATGAAGAGGAAAAGTGAGGGGCCAGGGATTTCCGATCAGTGCGGTCGAGAAATTTTTTTTCGCTTAGGGTGAATGTCGGACCAATATTTGAAAAAATAGAAAAAAAAGACAAATAAGAAGGTTGTATCTTTGCAACAATTCTTTGAATTTTCATAATCTCCAATTATGGTTTTTAAAATAAACTTTTGGATAAGTGATTTATCCAAAAATATATTCTAAATTACCACCAAATAACTATTATTATTATGAAATAGACTTTTCAATATAAAAATTCATTCAAAAATACTCCTAAAAAACTGTCTATTATCAAGTTTGAAACATATATCTCTGTATATAACAACAATTGCATGACAATCATTTATCCACTCATATACCTTAATTTGAATAGGTAATTCTTAACATTTTCGGCTAAGATAGTAAGATTTATTGGATTTTTAAATTTTAAATTATTTTTTTTATATGAACTAGACCGAAATTTATCAGTGCGGTCCAACTTAAATTTAATAGGGTCCCATGCTAGCTACGTCCATGATCGCACCCTGACCTATCTTTTTCGGACGAAGGGTCCATGGGCATTGTGATTTACAGTAAAATTTTGTGTAAAACTATGACCTCTTTTTCATTAACCAGTCTTTAATTTTTTTTTACATTGAAATCAATGCTCACGAGGATTAAAGTACAGTAAGAAAGCATGTGACAAAGAGTACAGGGGTGAAAGTCGGCCAGTCAAGTCGCTGTTCTTCTTTTTATTGGTTTTTTCTCAGTTTTTTAACGTTAAATCACATCATTTCAGATTTGAGTAGTAAACACTAATCCTACTATGCTACCCTATGTACCCCTATACCCCTACCCCATTCTTTGGCTTAATTGCAATTTTAGTTCAATAATCTTTAGGGTTGTCAATTTTAGTCCTGTAGCTTCTTGATACGGCGGTTTCAATTTTTGACGATTTTAATCTGTAGCCATAATATAATTTCATTGTTATAGCTTTTACGGTTCTAGGTATTTTGGGTATTTTGCTAAGAGACAAAGGTATTATCGGAACAAATGAAATGTCAAAAAAAAAAACAAGCTAGGAGCCAAAATCGCACGAAATTTGTACATGTAAGACTAGAGTCATACAAAATTAGAACTTCTAAGATCAAAATTGCACATAATTAAAATTCTAATGGATCAAAATTGCTTACCTAAAATATATTTAAATGACCAAAACTTGCTAATACCATGTGATTACATGACCAGTTTTTTTTTTTTTGGCAATTAACCCCCCTTTTACCTCTTTATCTCCTTTTTTTTACGACACGGAGTATTTTCACACAAGCCGGGAGCACTGATTCTACACTTATTTTGAACTATGGGACATTTGTCTTTCTGGATGATCCTAATCTCTAGAGGAGGAGCGACAAATCTCAACCTCTTACTCCGCTATAGTCAATGTTTTATCTTTTGACTTACATTTTTCTTGATCAGATTTAATTTCTCTTTTTCTGTATTCTGACTTTCTGAGTTTGTGTGTGGGTTTTCTACATTTTGTCTTGGCATTTAATTTTGTATTTGCATTGTAGCCCCTTCCCCAACAAACAATTTTAAATGCTGCAAAGACCTCCCACCCCCATGTGCTTGTTTGTTTGTTTCTGAGAAGAACTTAAGAGGAAGAAGAGCAAATAATATAAAAAAAAAATCTGTTGGTCTGTTTTAGTATAGTGTAGTTAGTATAGCTCATATCCAACACTATCCCTTTACTTCCCACTAGATAATTATTGTTCTTTATATTTCTCTGTTTCCTTTTCTAGCAGATCTTACTTCCAAACAGCACTCTAGAAATGACTAAAGATGAAGACTTTAAGCTCCTCAAAATCCAGGTATTTTTTTCTGTCTTTATGAACAGATTCAGTTTGTCTTTAAAAAACCAACTTTTTTATCCATATGTACAGTAAAGTTGTGTTCTGTTCTTTTCCTTTAAATAAAAAATAAAAAATCTCCTGCTTTCTTGGTTGTGTTTTATATTGTTTTCATTTGGCTTGTTTGCAAATTGCAGACCTGTGTTCTCAGAGTAAACATACATTGTGATGGGTGTAAGCAGAAAGTGAAGAAACTCCTTCACAAAATTGAAGGTATTTGCCTTTTTTAATCCTTTGAGCACAACATTTTTGTTTAGTGTTTGTACTTTTACATGCTAATGAATTAACTTTAGGTGTTTCTTGTGGATTATGATTTGAGAAGTAAAGGGATATATTCTTTGTAATTATTTTCAGGGATTTCTTTACAGATACAATTTTTTTTTATCCCTTTTTCTGATTTGTCTGATTTTTTCTTGCTATAACTAACAGGGGTTTACCAAATAAACATAGACTCAGAACAACAAAAGGTCACTGTTTCAGGAAATGTAGATTCTTCAACTTTGATTAAGAAATTGGTGAGGGCTGGTAAGCATGCTGAGCTCTGGTCTCAAAAGACTAATAATAACCAAAACCAGAAACAAAAGCCCACTTCTTGTATTAAGGATGATAATAAAAACAAGAAAGTACTGCAAAAGCCAAATGTGGTGAAAAATCATGAGTCCCTAAAAAACAAACAGAAATTCCCATTCATTTCTGAGGAAGAAGATGATTTTCTCGACGACGACGACAACGATGAAGATGATGATGATGAAGAAGATGAGGAAATGCATCTCATCAGGGCAAAAATAAACCAACTTGCTCTCATGAAGCAACAATCTGAAGCAAATGTGAAAAAAGGTAATTTGAAGATGAACAAGAATGGTGCTACTGGAAATGGCAATAATAACCCTGGAAAGAAAGTGAACCCAACTCAGGTAATGAAGGCAAATCCAGGTGGTGGTGGGATTGATCAAAAGACACTGGCAGCCCTGAAGATGAACCATGATCAGGCAAACATGAAGCACCCTCCTGAGGGTAAAAGGGTAAATGACATTAGCACTATGATGAATCTTGCTGGTTTTCATGGAAATGGAACTAATAATAATACTAATGTTGGTGCTGTTTTGGGAGGAATTGGAGGTCAAACAAACAATGTTTTCCAGGGAGGGTACAACCCTTCATCCATGATGTACAACCACCCCTCTTCAGTGATGATGAATTTGCAGAACAGGCAGCAGCAGCAGCCACAGATGATGTATAATAGGTCTCCTTTTGTTCCTCCGAGCACTGGTTACTACTGTAATTATGGGCCGGTTCCTTATGGTTACACCGGAGGCCCTGGATATGGTGGTGATGATCACTCTGCTACTCACATGTTCAGTGATGAGAACACAAGTAGTTGTTCTGTTATGTAGTTGGAAAAAAGAATTTGCGGACTTAACAACTTGTTGATGTTTTGTTGTTATATTTTGGGAGTGTTGTTTTGAGAAGGTGGACTATGTTTCTCAGTTGTGAAGAAGTTGATGTTACTTTTGTTTATAACTGCTGCTGCTATGTATTGGAAATGGGCTTTGTCTCAATTATTCTTCCATGACTGGTTTTTTTTTGATTAACGGAGAATATGGAATAGGAAATCTCATTCCCATTAGCATCCGATGCTAAGACGAAAAACGAGGGGTATTACACGAAAATAAGTAGAGAGAAACTAAAATATAGATCATCAATTTTATGAATCTATTGGTAGATAATCAATTTTATTGAATTAACAAAATAACATAAATTATAAGATTACATGAATAGATATATAATAAAATCAGAAAAATCAAATAGGATTTTGAAAATAGAAAGCCAAACTCCATTCATTTACAATTTGATGTGTATCTAATGTAACACAATAAATTTAAAAATACATTATAGAAGACTTTCGAGTTATTACTAGAGATGTCAAAATGAGCTCCAAGGTGAAAAATCAAAGGCTAGATTTGTAATTTATGAGGCCTAAAATAGACTAGGCCTATTCGTATTGGCCCATTCGGCCCAAAAAATTAGGTCGACTGGATTATTTCATGTATATTGGACTAACAGATGGGATTTTGCCTCCAATTTGATTTGATCTTTCCTTTGGCCTGACATGGCCAACACCGGCACAATACGATCCAATTCATTTAACAGCTTTATTTATTACACAACTTGGGCAAATAAAGTTAGCCCATTTGGTAGTCCAAATATTTGCCAAAGAAATATTAGTATACTACGTTTAGCCCATTTGTACAACTATAGGCCTAAAAAGAAATTAGCACGTTACGATGTATGTACAATATGTTATCTCAACAAGATAGGAGCCCCCAATACAATGACACAACTCTCATTCTTTCAACAGACCAAGGAGGCCATTATTATATAAGACTTTGAAGTTCAAACTCTATTAAACCTTACCCTCTTTTTCTCTCAAATTCTCTTTTTACTTCTTTTTCTTGTTGTCAATGTTAATGAGTGATTTTCGGCCATTTTTGGTATGAAATCACCCCACCTATATTTTTTTATTTTTATTTTCTAAATAAATGGTTTCTCTACATAAATCTGGGTTATTTATTTTTTCTTATTTGTGATTTCGCCGTCTGGTGCGGCGTTTGGTTTGTAGTCGTCTTGGTGCGGAGTTTTTTGTTTGCGGGCGATTTAGACGAGCAAGTATTCGATCCGATAGAGATAAATCAAATTTTGGTCTTCAGCATGTTGCAGATCTGAAATCATAAGTATTCTAGGTATTATAGAATTTTCAAAGTTGTAAGATTTAAGCCGATTTTTGTTATTAACCTAGATGTTATGAATAGTTTCATAGTTTCATCCTTTATGATTTTTATAACATATTTGTTTCTGTCTTCTATCGATGTATTGCTAGTTTGAATTAATTAATAAAATTATTTTTTTTGAAAAAAAAAAATAAGACCAAGGATATTTGTCCAAATCCAATTGCAGCATTTGCTCAAAACAATGACAATAGGAATCATTCAACAAAAGAAAAAGAATTTTAATGCAAAACAAACAATTTTCAGTTAGACAAAATATTGTCCAACATAAACGAGTTTTATTCAACTCACGTTATTTAATTTAGACATAAACGTCTTTTATTCAACTCGCATTTATTTAAATATTTTACATTTCACTAATCAGGGCAATGCTTATCCAACTTTTGGAGCAAACAGGCATTTTCCGCTATCGTCAAGAAAGACGTAAACACGATTGCAACAAAAATCTCGATCTATAAATCCAGGGGGAGGAACTAATACAACAGTGACCGTTGGATTATCTTTCTCTATCGTCAGCTTGCATTGTTCAGCCGGCAACCCAATTAGCTGCGGCCACTCGGTTTTGTAGTTTACTCCTGTACAGAGAAAATATATTCAGTACTCATAAATTTTCAGGCGTAAATCTGGAAGATGGGTTATTAAAAAAAAAACATATTCAATTTCAAGTTAATAAAAAAAGAAAAAAAGATACCTTGATTGTTGCAAGTATCATAAGCACAACGAAAAGACATGTTTGGGTTATTGGTAGGCAAATGTATCCTCTCAGTGTCGTAACTTATATAGGCCTTGTGTGTGTGTGTGTGTGTTAAAGATTGGATTGGAGAAATTTGATTATTCGAGTTACGTTATAAAAAAGATTTGTAAAATCATTATTTATTAAGAAAATCCCAAAACAAATTATTGTTATTACGAAACTTACCGATTAAATCAATATTTAAGAAATACTCATTGTAATTCTGATTATATGATCAAGGAGGGATTTAATTCCAGCTGACAGGATATATGCAATCAAATTCAGGATATTACACTATCAGATAACGGCTAAATATCAGTTAGTCGGGTTTGATTATTTTTTTCAAGAAGTTAATACTAAAGGATGTCTAAATATTTCATTTATGGTGGTCCTTTTATTCTTTTTTGATTTTTCCAATATCTTTTAGTTATTTTTTGATATTACAGGAAAATAAATAGAGAGAAACTAAAATATTGATAATCAATTTTATGAATCTATTGGCAGATAATCAATTTTATTGAATTTAAAAAAAACACAAATTATGAGATTGCATAAATAGATATATATTAAAATCAGAAAAATCAAGTAGGATTTTGAAAATAGAAAGCCAAACATCATTCATTTACAATTTGATGTGTATCTAATGTAACACAATAAATTTAAAAATGCATTATAGAAGACTTTCGAGTTATTACGAGAGATGTCAAAATGAGCCCAGTCCGGTGAAAAGATCAGGCGAGCCTGTAATTTTTTAGGCCCAAAATAGACTAGGCATGTTCGTATTGGCCCATTTGGCCCAAAATTTTAGGTCGACCGGATTATTTCATGTATAGACTAATAGATGGGATTTTGGCCCAATCTGATTTGATCTTTCCTTTGGCCTGACAGGGCCAACACCGGACAATACAAACCAATTTATTTGACAACTCTATTTATTACACAACCTGAGCAAATAAAGTTAGCCCATTTGGTAGTCCAAATATTTGCCAAAGAAATATTAGTATACTATGTTTCAGCCATTTGTACAACAATAGGCCTAAAAAGAAATTAGCACGTTACGACGTATGGACAATATATTAGCTCAATAAGATAGGAGCCCACTATATAATGACACAATTTCATTCTTTCAACAGACCAAGGAGGCCATTATTACAAGACTTTGAAGTCCAACTCTATCACATCTTAGCCTCTTTTTTCTCTCAAATTCTCTTTTTACTTCTATTTCTTCAATATTAATGGGTGATTTTTGGCCATTTTTAGTATGAAATCACATCACCTATATTTTTTTATTTTTATTTTCTAAATAAGTTGTTTCTCTATGTAGATCTGGGTTATTTATTTTTATCCTGTTTATGATTTCGCCATCCAGTGCGGCATTTGATTTGTAGCTATCTTGGTGCAGGGTTTTTTGTGTGCGGGTCATTCAGACGAACAAGTATTCGATTCAACACAACATAGATAAACTAGATTGTGGTTTCAGCATATTGCGGATCTGAAATCATAGGTATTCTAGGTATTATAGAATTTTCAAAGTTGTAAGCTTTTTGTCGATTTTTGTTATTAACCTAGAAGCTATAAATTTTTTCATAGTTTCATCCTTTATGATTTTTTTGACAGATTTGTTTCTGTCTTCTATCGATGTATTGTTAGTTTAAATTAATTAATAAAATTATTTTTCTTCTAAAAAAAACCAAGGATATTTGTCCAAATCCAATTGCGGCATTTGCTCAAAACAATGACAATAGGATCATTCACAAAAGAAAGAGAAATTTAATGCAAAACAAACAATTTTCATTTAGACAAAACATTGTCCAACGTAAACGAGTTTTATTCAACTCACGTTATTTAATTTAGACATAAACGTCTTTTATTCAACTCGCATTTATTTAGATATTACAGATTTCACTAATCAGGGCAAATGCCTATCCAACTTTTGGAGCAAACAGGCATTTTCTGCTATAGTCAAGAAATACATAGACACGATTGCAACAAAAATCTCGATCTATAAATCCCTGGGGAGGAACTAATATAACTGTGACCGTTGGATTATCTTTCTCTATCGTCGCCTTGCATTGCGCAGCCGGGAACCCAACTAGCCCCGGCCACTCAGTTTTGTAGTTTATTCGAACAAAAACTAATATATTCGATTCCAAGATATAAGTCGGGACGTAAATAAACCGAATTATAAAAGAGATAACATATTCAATTTCAAGTTAATAAAAAAAGAAAAAAAGATACCTTGATTGTTGCAAGTATCATAAGCACAACGAAAAGACATGTTTGGGTTATTGGTAGGCAAATATCCTCTCAGTGTCGTAACTTATATAGGCCTTGTGTGTGTGTGTGTGTGTTAAAGATTGGATTGTGTAGAAATTTGATTATTCGAGTTACGTTATAAAAAAGATTTGTAAAATCATTATTTATTAAGAAAATCCCAAAACAAATTATTGTTATTACGAAACTTGTGTTAGTACCAAAAAAATCAATATTTAAGAAATACTCATTGTAATTCTGATTATATAATCAAGGAGGGATTTTATCCTTGACAGGATATATGCAATCAATTTCAGGATATTACACTATCAGATCACGACTAAATATCAGTTTTTTGGTTTTGATTTTTGTTTTTAAATCAACTACTAAAGTTGGTCTAAGTATTTCATTTGTGGTGGTCCTTTTTTTTTTTTTTTTTTGGTTTTTCCAATATTTTTAGTTATTTTTGTGTTGAGATATAAATGATTTTTATTTCGTCAGTCAACAACTTATTCAAAATCCAATTTTTTTTACAAAATAAAAGTGGATATATGGTAATTTGTTTCTTTTATGCTTAAAATTGGTCATATTGTTTCAAAAATCCTAGAATTATGAAACAAATCATAGAATACAGAAGATGGATAAATCTATAGGAAAACATAACGAAAATCTGCCATGTTTGGACGTATTTTTCATGGAATTAAAGTAGATTTATGTTAATCATAATGAAAATTTCAAAGTCATATTTATGTTCCCAAAATGATGCTTGAGTGAATCATGAGAAATTGAAACTTAGATAAGAATCTTAAACGTAAGGGTGGCAAATCGTGTTATCGTGTCGTGTTTCGTATCGACATGATAACAATACGATACGATAAAGACACACACGAACACGACATGATAAGGATCTGCTCCGACACGAACACGAACACGAATACGAAATTTTTTGTGTCGACACGATACGACATGATAGTGACACGATAAGTCAAAAAGAAAAAGAAAATGATTTATATGTTAATAAACGATAACAAATTACACGATATTACACGACAATACACGATACAAACATAAAAAATATTAGGTTATCGTGTCAATATCGTGTCACTAACAGATAAACGTGTCATTATCGTGTTCGTGTTGTGTCATTATCGTGTTTGTGTCCTTATCGTGTAAACACATAAAAACACGAACACGACACGAACACGATAAGACTAAACACTAACCCACTATTTTCATATCGTTTTCATGTCGTGCTATCGTGTGTGTCAAAAATTGCCACCCCTACTTAAACGGTCGTTAAACAAGTGATCCAACCTACTGGATGTGCATGATTTTTTGTTTCAAAATAATGTTTCATCTCTTATTTCACGACGTGCAAATATAAACTTGTTAATATACTATAACAGTACAAGCCTAATCAAGGGTTACTTAACACTATAGATGTCAAATCTACCGGCCCAGCCCATCAGGCCTAAAGCAAAAAATGGGCCGGGTGGGGCAAACAATGACCAGACCACTGTTCTTAGAGCCCGTCTCATAAAAATACTCTAAAAATCGGCCAGTCCGAAATCGGCACTCTACCTAACACAATGAAGTGAACACTGAACTCACTTGGTTCGGACTCACCTAACACAATGAAGTGAACACTGAACTCACTTGCGAGCCTAGCTATATACTAACCATTCTCAATTTCACTTCTGTTTTGAAGTTTATTGTGCTAATATTTGCAATTTATTTCCTTGTACTATTAAAAACGACTAACAAATCCTCACATTGTGTATGCTAACCTTTTTGTCATCAACTAAACTAAGTTAACTTTCACCGTCCTTTGCTCCGTGTTTCATCTTGGTGGTTTCATTGCTGGAAATCAAGAACTTCTAATTATATTTATCAGTTTTTAGTCTATACCAAATGTTATATGGCAAATATTTTCGAATAAACATGTTTTGTGGCCATTTAACAGAGAAATTCAATAGGAGTAATTTGAAGAATTTTCACTCAAAAAGAGAATCCTCAATCATCCACGTCCTGAACAGTGAGGGATCAGAGTTGCTACTCTATGCATAGTCGGTGCAAGCTTAAAATTGGGGTTATCACAAAAAAGAAAGTAGTCGATGTAAATATATATGTATTCAATTTTCAATGAAGAAATCTCTTACAATATGTGACAGTACTACTAATAAAGTAATAATCAAACAAAAAACCTAATAATAATAGACAATTATAATAAAAAAATGTCTATATCCCCTCCCCCTCCCCAAAAAGATAAATAAATTAAAAATAAAAATAAAACAAAATATCCACCCCCCTCAAGTATTATATTATACTTCTTCCAAAAACAATTGAAAACTACGCCAAAGTTATAATATCTATTTTTGAAAAGCTTCATTGTAATACAGTTTTGTTTCGTTTGTCGTGATTTTTTGAACTATATTTGAAGGGAAGGTCTTTTGTGAGACCGTTTCACGGATCTAAATCCGTGAGATGGAGCCTCATTACCTAAATTTACATGTCCCTTCTCTCTCTATATATACTCACTTGTCCCTCTCTCTCCTCCCACATCTCACTCCTTCCATGGTCTTCCCTCTTTTTCTCTCTCCTCACACCTCACTCCTCTCATGGTCCCTCCTCTCTCTCTCTCCTCATTTAACTCTTCTTGTGGTCGCTCTCTCTCTTTCCACGTATATCATCATTCTTTCTCTACATGATGAAACAAAGTAAAAACATGGAGAAAATAAAGTATCATTTTTTATAAAAAAAAATATCACATTAGACTCGAAAAGTATCACTTATTATTAAAATAAAGTATCACTTCTTATATAAAAAATATCACTTTTTATTAAAAATAATATCACTTCTTTGGAAAAAGTATCACTGTTTATTAAAAAAGTATCACTTTTTTATTAAAACAAAGTATCAATTTTTATAGAAAAAGTATCACTTCTTATTAAAAAAGTGTCACTTTTTACTAAGACAAAATTTATTTTTATTAAAAAAAGTATCACCTTTTATTAAAAAAATATCACATGTTATTAAAAAAGTATCATTTCGTATTAATAAAGTCACATTTTATTGAAAAAGTATCATTTTGTTTTAAAAAGTATCACATTTTATTGAAAAAGTATCATTTCATATTAAAAAGTATCACTTATTATTAAAATATATATTACTTCGTTATTAAAAGAATATCACTTTTTTTTTAAAAAGTATCAATTATACCATAAAAAGTATATGTTTTTAAAGTATCATTTCTTTGGGTATTTGTTTTATGAAGAATTTGGATTTTGTGAGATTTCTACAAGTAATATGTGTGTATAGGGAGAGAGACATAAGGAGAGAGAGAAAGGACAAGTGAAGATAGAGGAATGGAAGACCAATAAGATGAGAGATAATTAGTGAACAATTAAAGAAAATGAGAGACCAATAAGATGAGAGATAAATTAGTGAACAATTAAAGAAAATGAGAGAGAGAGAGAGAGAGAGAGAGAGAGGAGGATGAGGAGGGGGGACCAACGAGAGAAGATGAGAAAAATAGGGAGGATGAGGACCATGTGAGGATCCGTGAGACGGTCTCACATAAGTTTTTGTGATATTTGAATTATCCCGAGAAGATGTTGAAGGGGCTCGTCAGTTGGTGGGGACTGCCCCTCCTGAAATTAATATAAATTATACATACAAAGTAATTTAATTAAAAAATTAAAAATATTTTTAACGGAAATATAAATTTAGCAACCTTTACGTATTTTGATTTTTGAATATGTGAACGGTGTTATTCATGCTACGCCATGCTATATTTGGATTGATAGATTTAGAGTTAAAAACTGAAATATCAAAGTAATTATACAATTAATGAATATCAAATTCTTAAAGTTATTTTTGGAGTCATTTTATTTCAAATTCATCTTAATAGAGTAATTTAAAATCATTTCCCCAAATGCAAACTTAGGGAATTGATTAATGTCCATTGTTCAGTTGATGAGTAAATATAAACGACAAGTATCATCTCTTAAAAATCAGACTAAATGAATTTGGATGTACTTAGCATGGATAGTAATTTCGGGAACAAATTACATGTTACACTTTTTGTGTTTCACCTCCTACTCTACTATATGGGATAATGGACATGTATTAATAAAATAATCATAGTTGTTGATTTTATAGGTATAAATACATGTGTCAAACATCCAATAAAATGAAATAAAAAGTGAAATACAAAATGGAACATAAAATTTAATTCCAATAATATGCAACGTCTAATTAAAGATGATATTATCCATGCAACACCCAGTGTACTACAGTACTTGGTGGATGAATGAGACATGTGTCCCATTATTAATATGAATAAATAACAAATATTTAATCTTATAAGTAGTGTGATACTTGTTATTCATCCATCCAACAAATATATATTCAACTCGTATAGCATCTATAAGACATCTAAAGACAGTACGTGAACAACTAAGAGTCAGAAGTCACGTTGTCAATTGGAGTAGAAAAACTGTAAAATGGAACCGATTGCCCGAATTTGTCTTAATTTGAGAAATTCGTAGATAAAAAGTAAGTGAGCATCATAACATCATTTACTTGCTGCTCCAGTGGATTATAAACCATCCACGTAGGGGTGAGGAAACGACCGGTTCGGTGCAAAACCGAACCGAACGACAAAAGACCGAAAATCAATTTTATATTTTTTTTCAAACCGAAACCGAACCGCAATGCTAGAAAAACCAAACCGAACTATTTCGGTTTGGTTTGTTTCGGTTTTTCGGTTTGGGCTTTATTTTGGGCCTTTACAATTTTTTGCTAAATATATATATATATATATATATATATATATATATATAGGGAGAGGGTTATATGAGACCACATCTTAGGGTAAGTCTATAGGGACCAATTCTAGCCACATATCTAGATTTTTCAATGGTTGTGATTTTAGAACTAAAAATTTGATTAAATGTTGGTAATTAGAGAAAGGGGTAAATTAGTCATCCTACAAAATTACCCAATATTCATGGGATTGTTCACATTATGATCACACAATCTATGCAAATCTCAAGTCAAATTCAACGTGAACAAATCTCATATTTCTTCTTCTTCAATGCATCTTTGTGTAATCATTCATCATTCTTCTTCAACGCACTATTGTGTGAAAAATATTGCGACATAATTTGCCATAGTTGCTAGAGTTTGACTTGATTCAAAGTTTGCTTATGAAGATGTAATTTGTTGCTTGTGTAGATGTGTCATGGTTTATATACCATTAACTACATAAGCAAGTCATAAGCAACAATCCGATACTACATAAGCAACAATCCGATACTACATAAGCAACAAATATACACTACGTATGCACCACTTAATACATTAACTACATAAGCAAGTCATAAAGAACAAACCCATACTACATAAGCAACAAGTCTATACTACATAAGCAACGAATATACACTACGTATGCACCGGATACATTAACTACATAAGCAAGTCATAAGCAACAAACTTATACTATATAAGCAACAAGTCTATATTACATAAGCAACGAATATAAACTACGTATGCACCACTTAATACATTAACTACATAAGCGAGGCATAAGCAACAAACCCATACTACATAAGCGATAAGTTCTATACTACATAAGCGATAAGCCTATACTACATAAGCAATGAATATACACTACACATGCATCACGGATACATTAACTACATAAGCAACAACCCTATACTACATAAGCAACAGAGAATGTTTTTGAAACCAAAATTTGGAGAGAGAGTGTGCGTGAAGAGTGGGTGAAATTGCGTGAAAGAGGAATGAAATCTTAGTAAGCGATTCTAAAGTGCCAAATTACCACCTACCTACTTTTTAATTCTTTGAAAACAAAAAAATAAACATAAAAAGCCCTAAAAATCGGGACCACCTAAAATTGTTGATCTATGGTTAGGATGTGTCCCCATGGACTCACCCCAAGTAGGAGGACCTATTTGATCCATATCCTATATATATATTATATTATATTTATTTGACAATTTAATAATAAAATAAATTAAAAAATAAAATAATAATATAAATATATATATATATATGTATGTATATATATATATAGAGAGAGAGAGAGAGAGAAATTAATATATTCGATTCGGTTCGGGCAAACCGACATTTTATGGACCAAAATCGAACCGAACCAAAAATTAATTTGGTTTATTAGATTCAAAACCAAACCAAACCAAACCGTTTAACCGAAAAAAATTAAACCAAACCGAACCAAACCACCGGTTAGGTTTTTTCGGTTCCGGTTCAATTTTGCTCACCCCTACATCCACGTTATTCAAATTACAGAAAGCATAAAATATCTTATATTGATGCCAAAAGAATTAATCCTTGTCTTCAACTATATATATTTTCAAGTTTTGATTCTTGATTGAAATAATATTGCGATAATCATTATAGTAGATGCCAAAAGAATTAATCCTTGTAAGAACTATGTTTTTTTTTTGAGGAAAAGAACTAGCTATATCTTAAATTGTAACAATATTTTGGTTTTTGAATGAAATAATATTGCGATAATCAATATAGTAATCCTGTAGAATAGAGTTAGACCAATGATATTCAGACTAATTAATGACAAGATAGTAATAAGAAAAAATATTGGGGCGTAATTAAGCAAGTATACCTTGGTATTTATTTTGAACTCTACGTATTTTAGTTCTAAATTACAGACAATCTATTACAGGGTCACAATTTGTGACACGATACGATAACCCTAGGCGAATTTAACACGAATTTAGTGTTGTACATATATAATATATAGTTTTGGTGGTGGGGCTTTTGGGTTTTGCATGGGCTCAGTTGGAGAAGTTTGTGGATGAAGTTGAAGATATGCCCAGAATTAAAGGTTTTGATGTTGTACATCGATGCTTGTCCTGTTCCCAAATCCCTTCGTATTGCCATGTTTCACATGAAATGGGTAAGTTATGATTTTGGCTTTACATAATTTTGTTGCTGGTAAATTAAGAAAATTTCGGTTGGTTTTAGAAGGCATTAAGACAGAATGAGTCCAAATTTACAACATAAATCCGACCATACCTCAAAGTGCACTACTTCGAAATATATACATTTTGTCCTTTGATTAATTTATGTCTTAACTTAAATATATTTATGTGATTAATTTGTGATTATATGTTGTAAGATATATGTTTTAATGCGATTAACATAGTTTTGCAAATCAGGGAATCAAAAATCAGTCCATTTTAATTTCTTGCGGGCCCATTACTATTTGAAAAGCAACAGCCCAATCAATTGCCAAAGCGGGCCCACACATAACCTATCCATCATACGTGCCCCATTTTCCTCCTCTCTTTCTTTGTCACCCAATGGGTTCCTTCCAGAATCTCTCTGCTTCCTCTCATTTCTGTATCATTCAGCTAAACTCTCAAAAAAAGGTTGAATTTGGGAAGCATGGCAGCCACGCTCTGCAGCCTCCCGACACTTCCCAGTCTTCCTCCGAAGCATCCCCAAATTCATCCAAAATTACTTTCCATTTCCCACAACACTTCTAAATCTCAAAAGCATCCCCAAAAACTCATCAATGAAACATTTCAACACCTGAAATCAGCTTCTCTCCCTCTCACAGCACTCACATTGCCTTTCTTTCTCGGCCCCGAGGTATGTTATCGATTGCATTGTACTGATATATTAACTTATTTGTCAAATTGATAGTAATTCGATTTTGATTTTTTTTTTTTTTTTGGGGGGGGGGGGGGTTTAATTGAAAAGGATGCGGTTGCTGTTGGAGGTCAATTTGGGATTCTGGAAGGGAGATCATTTGCATTGATTCATCCGATAGTGATGAGTGGGCTATTTGTGTACACGTTGTATGCTGGATATCTGGGGTGGCAATGGAGGAGGGTTCGGACTATACAGGACGAGATTAATGAGCTAAAGAAGCAAGTGAAGCCTGTTGCTGTCACGCCTGATGGAAACCCAGCTGCCGAACCACCTAAGCCCTCCCCTGTTGAAGCCAAGATTCAGCAGCTCACTGAGGTAAAACATCAAACACTTTACAAGCACTGCCCAAGCTCTGTTTTATACTTTCTTTCAACTCTTTTGCGAGACTTTAATTACTTGGAAACAAGATTAAACTGTTGAATTACAACAGTAATGCATATTGTTAATGTCATTGAACATCGCAAAATATATAAGTGAAGAAAATGGATGAAATAACAGATGTGTATTATCAATGGTACCAACATTATCTTGAGATTTACAAATCGAATTAAAAAAAGGGATTTCTGTAGTGTTATAAAAATTCTTTTCTACAGGTATCCATGACATGATCCAAATGGAGCTTTAAAGAATTGAGATCATGATATGATTAATATAGAGTAAATAATGTGAACGTGGTTCATTAATAGATGCTATACTATCTTTGCACGTAGCATGATTAAATGTTTAATTAATAAAGTTGAAGAACTATTACCTGTTAATTGGACTCCAGAAGGTCTTTTCGGATCAGTGTTCTATTCTTGACATTGATTTACTTCAGGAAAGAAAGGAGTTAATCAAAGGGTCATACCGAGATAAACACTTCAACGCTGGCTCCATATTGCTCGGGTTTGGGGTGTTTGAAGCTGTCTTCGGAGGGATCAACACATGGTTCAGGACAGGAAAGCTATTCCCTGGACCTCATTTATTTGCTGGTGCAGGTATATCTTCCGTTTTACAGGTTTAACAGTGTACACCGTAGCTAGTAAATCCCAAATCGTACTATAAGTCTATTAACAACTCCCTAGTTTAGTGGTTTATTTGATATGATCTCTACTGAAATTGCACTAAGAACAAGATTAGCTGAGCAGAGTATTTGGCGAATATTATACTATTTGGAAAATGATTTAATTATAAACTGTCATCTTAAAAATCTTGTTTCACATTCTTGGACGATTGAACGCCTTATTAGATTCCTATATATTTTGAAGAGCTCAGAAATTAAGTCAAACACAATCCAGGTTTTAACCTAGTTAGATAATGTCAAATGTTGTGTTTGAATTTGTTTCTATTGGATCATAAATTGACTCTATTAATGACTATAAATGCAACAAATTAAAGAACTCTTTGAACTGCCTAATTTCTCCATATATTGTAAATTCAAAAAAGTTAGAAACAATATATTTCATCAAGTAATTTCTGACTTTTACCAGATTAAAACTAGTTCGCTGATAACATTTTGCCTATATTCCCCACATTTCATTTCTGGATGAAAAGAGCTAAACCCGTTTGATTTTATTTCATTATAAAACAGGTATAACAATTCTATGGGCAGCAGCAGCTGCATTAGTACCTGCAATGCAGAAGGGAAACGAAACTGCCAGAAGTCTACATATTGCATTGAACGCGTTGAATGTAATTCTCTTCATCTGGCAGATCCCTACTGGAATTGACATTGTCTTCAAAGTATTTGAATTCACTAAATGGCCTTGAATTTGTAAATTCCGAAATCGAGTTGTTAATGCGTATGTTGTTATGTCTTGTATCAGTATATTTCCCCCCAATTCAATTTATACAAATGATTTCAGATGAAGGAAAAGAATAGATATTTGTGTGCATATATTGTCTTATGCTTAAATTAGTCATTCATTTTATTTCAATTTTGTATGCATCTTATTGCAACGGTAAAAGGGGTGACAGATAGACTGGTTTGATTTTACACAGAATAAACTCTATGACAGAAACTTTGAAGACGGAAGGCATTTGAACCATTAATATTAAGAACACATTTAATCCAATTTTATTGAAAATCTCCCTTTTAAATTTCTACTCATAATGTAATTTGTTATAGTTGATTGACAAGAACTAAATCTCATAAAAGAGAGTACAATTAACAAACTACTACATGATAAATAAAAGAATAGCATAAATATTTAGTAATCTCAAACCGAAAACCAAAAATCGAATATTGATTTATTATTTTTCTCAGAATAAAAGTCGAACAACTTCAGTGAGTTGTATCAAATCGTAAACACCCATAATAGCCTACATGGACTGTACCCACCAGGGGAAGAGCCTCCTAATCTCCCTAGCAAGCCCAAATCAAATAGGCCAAACATATAAGGCAAATATTTTAGGGAAATGTACATAATTGCCGCATTTTTCGAAAACAATGATAGTTTTTACACTCCAAAAAGTGGGATAATTGTGTCAAAAGCCCAAAAAGGAGAAATTAAAAAATACCCATTGTCCGGTAAAATACCACACAAAACGCTCTTATCACGTTTGTACTCATTTTTTTTTCATTTTTACGCTCATGCATATTTTTTTTGATTATTTTCACGTTTTTTTTTCTGTTCCTGTATTGCTTTATATGTCATATATGTTGTTTCGATGATGTTTAAATTTGTATCTTTTTTGTTTCTATATTGTTTTTTTGTTGTTACGATGTTTCAAAACAACTTTTACCTATTTTTTATGCTATTTTTTGTTCATTTATTGTTTTGTACATTGTTCCTATTGTTTCTGTGTTGTTCTAAAATATTTTTAAATGTTGTTCGAATATTTGTTTTTGTTGTTTTCATGTAGTGTTTAATGTATAAATACAATTTTTACCTATTTTTATTCATGTGGTGTTTTTAATACTTTTTATGTTATTTCTGGGTTAGTTCCATATCGTTTTTAATGTTGTTATGATGTTTCTTTATTGTTTCCACATAGTTTTCGATGTTTAAATACAATTTGTACCTATTTTTAACTCTTTTTGCTATCATATGGTGTTTTTCATATTATTTCTGGTTGTTTCTATGTTGTTTCTTGGTTTTTTTTTCCATTTTTTTATGTTTTGATGCATTGGAGTAAAAAATTAAATTGTGTTTTTTCATTCATGTTGTTTCTATAATATTTTTAATTTGTTTAGTTGTTTTTTGTGTGGATTTCTTGACTTTTTATAAGATTTCGAGTATAAAATGAATTATTACGGGGGCAAAATTTATTTTTTCACTGAAATTTTATTGGAAGAAACATGTTCAAAACAATCTTAAAACAACAACATAAAAAAGTCCGGAAAATTTGGCGGGAGCGTAAATTTGTCCAAAAAAGTACCGGAAAACGTAAAAAGCTGACATTGTTTCCAAAAAGTTGGGCAATTGTGTACATTTCTCTTTTTATATTTCAAAGATTAGTCTAAATTAACTAATCTTACTGAAAATTTGAAGCTTTGTAAAATCAAATTATTGTTATATTATCTGTGCCTTTAATAATTACATGGGCGGATCTAAGGGGGGGGCCAAATTTTTTTTATCCCATTATTTTTAGTGGAATTTTTTTAAAAAAGAATTATATATTTTTCGTAAGGGAAAAAAATAGTTGGGCTATGGGAAAAAAATTTGGGCTAGGGGTAAATAGTGCGGCTCGCTACGCCCCTGAATAATTAGGTTTAATTTTATCATATGTTTTGGAAACATTTGTTGATAAAGCATTTACGCGAACAAGCATTGTACGACTGAGGATTTAAATATAGTTTCTTTTAAGGAAAGAGACCCTTGAAAGATTGTGCCCTTACTAAAGATATAGAAAAGCTTGTATACGTGAAAAGATATCTTTAATTAATACTTTTTTTTAGAGAAATTGTAAAGCTTTATTAAAATCACGAATTGTCTGCTAATACAATTTCTCCAACCCAATGCGGGATATCCCCATTCGCCCAACAAAAAGACGATGAGGAAAAAAAAGCAAAAGAGACTAGTCTATGAGCAACACTATTAGCCGTGCGACGCATATGCAAAATTGTGGTCACTCCTAGGCACACCAATAAATGGTTAATATCATGTAATAATAAACCTTTGTAACTAAGGTCTTCTTGTTTAGCCGTGACTGTTTACACGGCCAGTAACGAATCCGACGCCACCACTACAGGCCCAATATCCACTTCCATTAGTTGTTGTAGTCCATCCTTAAGTACAACTAGTTAACCCTCCAATGCACTACCCATTGTAGTTGTCTTTTTTTCCAAACGCCATAATCACCTTACCCTCATCATTACGTACCACATCTCCTGTGGCATACCTGTCTTCTTTTTGATTAAAGCAGGCATCCACATCGAGTCTACACTTTCTCGTTGGTGGCTTTCTCCCACACGACTTGATCGACTGTGTAGTATGACTCCATCCCTTCCTTCACATTGGGCTGTTTTGTACGCCTCTAAAAATCCATCAACCCACTGAAGTGATCTGACCAAGCCCCTACCTTCTTTTTCATGTAAAAATCTCTGCTTTTCTTTCCAAATAGCCCACGCCTGACAAACAAACTCCTCAAACTGAGTTTTATCCAAGTTTTTTCGCATCCAAAAGCCAATTTCCAAAGCATCTCCATATTTTGCTTGTTTTAAAAATTCCCAAAACTGAGTATTTTTCCACAGATGTCGAATTCCTTCACAGAAATAGAGAGAATGTGATGTAGTATCTCTATTGTGATGGCATACTGCACAGCTTCCATCTACTGGAATATGGTGTTTTCTTAAATTCATTTGGGCCGCCAAAATATTATGCGATACCTTCCACCAGAAAATACGGACCTTAGGCGGGATATATAGAGCCCATATGAATTTCCACCATTTGCTCATTTCCGAAGTTGCGCTATGTGGATGCGTCTGCGATAAGCTCTTTGCAACATGATACCCTGTTTTCACTGAGTAAATTCCTTTATCTTCATATCTCCAATACCTGGTGTCATTACGTAAGGGATTTGGCTAAGGTAATTGAAGGATTCCATCCACCACATGAGATGGGAAATTCCCTCTAATCACCCCTTCATTCCATGCATTATCCTCCACCAATTGTTCCACCACGTCGGAATCCGCAAGAGCCTGAGGATGATAGGCTATAGTGCCCTGTAAAGAAGAGATCCACCTATCCTTGAATATACGAATTCCATTACCCCCCAACTCGCCATAATAATCCAGCTTCCATCAAATCTCTGCTCCACATAAGAGAACGCCATATGTAGGACGGATTTGAGCCCAAACTTACATCCATAATATCGCTATGCCGAAAATATATTGCCTTAAGAAATTTCTCCACCAAGCTATCTGGCCTTCTAATAATACACCATATTTGTTTCGCCAAAAGTGCCCGATTAAATTCCGTTAAACGCTTAAAACCCATCCCTCACTGAGATTTAGGACGACATAACGAATTCCAGTTCATCCAGTGCATCTTTCTTCTTCCACTATCCATACCCCACCAAAAATTCACACACGCTCGTTCTATCTCCTCACAAATAGACTGTGGGGTTTGAAAACATGACATAGCATATGTAGGTATAGCTCGAAGCACCGACTTAATCATCACTTCTTTACCCCCTTCCGAAAATATTTTTCCACTCCATCCTTTGATCCGCTTGAGAACTCGTTCTTTTAAGTAACCAAATTGTAGCCTCTTGTTTCTTAATGACACCGTCGGCAATCCCAGGTAAACCTCATGGCCTTGAACAATTGGCACTTTGAAAGCATCTTTAAAAAATTCCACATTTTCAGCCGTTGTATTAGGACTGAATGTTATAGCTGATTTCTCTTCATTGATGAGTTGTCCCGAAGCTTTCTCGTATGCTTTCAACATATTAGAAATTCGAACACACTCCTCCTTTGTTACTCGGTGAAAAATCAGGCTATCATCGGCGAAAAATAGGTGTGAAATCGGTGGACACCGTGCGGCTTATTCGAACTGCATTAATCCTCCTATTTTCCAAATGGTGAGTGAACATCGATGACAATCCATGTGCACAAATCACAAATAGATACAGGGATAATGGGTCTCCCTGGCGTAATCCCTGGGTCGGTTTAATAGAATCAACCACGTCTCCATTTAGATTGAAAGAGTAACGAACTGTGCGTACATATTTCATTACCAATTATGTCCATTTATCCGCAAAGCCAAGTTTTTTCAAAATTTCCTCTAAAAATCTCCACTCCACCCTATCGTATGCTTTACTCATGTCCAATTTTAGCGCTGCGTATCCTCTATTACTAACACGGTGATTTCGAATCCAATGAATACATTCAAAACCCAAGATAACATTATCAGTAATCAATCGACCCGGTATAAAAGCACTTTGAAAATCATCAACAACATCTCCTAAAACCACATGTATTCTATTTGTAATTGCACAAGCAATAATCTTATAGAATACATTGCATAAACTGATCGAACAGAATTCTTTCACAAGCATCGGATTAGTTACCTTGGGGATTAAGGTGATCGTGCCTTCATTCCATCCGCTAAGATCTCCGCTGCCATTGAGGATGCTTAACATTTCTTCCATGACGTCGTCTCCAATGACACTCCAATATTTCTGATAGAACAGGGCTGAGAAACCGTCCGGACCAGGCGCTTTACACGAGGACATATCCCGCAGCGCCTGTTTAATATCCTTTGCGTCAAATGCTTTGCACAATGAGTCATTCATCTCATCTGTTACCTTCCTTTCAACACATTGTATTATTTCATCAATCTCCTCCTTCGCCGGATTATCGGATGTAAATATATTGCTGAAATATTCAGTAATAATATCCACTATTCCATCCTTTTTCCGTTATAAAGTCCCTTTGTTTAGAAGCAAGTCTCGTTATTGTATTTTTTGTGCGTCTCTTGGTGGCTTGCGCATGGAAATATGGAGTGTTTTTATCTCCATGTTTAAGCCAATTATTTCTACTTCTTTGCTTCCAAAAAATCTCCTCTTGCGTTGAGAGTCATTCAATAGTCCCTTCAAGCTCCTTGATTTGGTTGGCCGACTTCCTCCAAATTTTAGATAATTTCAGATGATTGAGCCGCTCTCGTTCCCTTTTCAAATGTCGAGGAAGGTAACAAAATTTCCTATCCGCCCATTCTTGGATTTCCTTCATACAACTGCTGAATTTGGTACTTAATGTGCTGTGTTGAGATACCTTGAACCAGCCCCCAGTAACCACATCATTAAACTCTGGCTCTATGGTCCAGAATTTCTCAAACCGAAATCGTCGTGGAAGTGTACATCGTTTATGCTCTCTCTCGTATTTTTATTCGTTCTCCATCGGGCTTCCACCGCTCTATGATCAGATGAGTAATACTCCAAAGAATTTTTGGTTGCGGTAGGGAAAAACATTCTCCACCGAAAGGTACTGAGAAATCTGTCCAGTTTATCGAAAATTATATCTTCATTCGATCTCCTGTTTACCCAAGTGAAATGATCACCATTTCCATAGAGCTCCCGCAATTCACACTCCTCAATGGCATTCTGGAACTCCTCCATCTGAACTTCTGATCGCCTCCTACCCCCATATTTTTCATTATGGTTGCAAATTTCATTAAAATCGCCCCCACTAGCCATGGTATATCCTTTATTTCGGCGAGGGTTGCTAAGCGACGTAACAGATTCCACGACTTGCCTCTTTTACTCGCATCTGGATTGTTGTAAAAGCCCGTGAACCTCCACTGAATCTCCCCATCTTGAATCAGGCCATCAATATGTCCAGTGGAATATGATAAAATTGTTACCTTCAGTGGTTCCTTCCATAACAACATTAGACCTCATTTTTTACCTTCACAATTGACAATGAATATTCCTTCAAATCCCAAGCAAGTTCTCCAATGACTGCACATATTATCTCTCATTTTTGTCTCACACAAAAATAAGAGTAATGGGTCCTTTTCGGCTATAAGTCGTTTAAGTTCTCGGAATGCTCGTTGGTTCCCAAGCCCTCGAGCATTCCATACGATACAACTCATTGATCTTGGTGGGGTTGCATCACAAACCCCGCCATATCATTCATAACCGTATCCCTTGCTTCTTGTATGATCTCCTCCTCGTTACTCTCTAGATGCATTCTTTTCCACCTATTATTCGAATCCTCCAGGCCCTCCAAATCTCCAAAATTTCTCTTCATACCCTTGTCCCCCATCTCACGTGCCTGCTCCTGCACTTTCGGCTTTCTCGCTCTCTTCTTCCATTTTTTTGGGCTCCTTCCCGTGGATATATCCGACGTAGCTTGGGAATTTATTGAGAGGTTACCATCCATAAATGGGGTTATTTGGCTTACGTCCATGTCTCCAGCTCCCATAATCTTTTCTATCTCCTCGGTAACTTCAAGCATTGATGACTCATTGTTCACTGGTATTAGAGCTGACACGTCCGCTGATTGCTGTGTATTCTCCATCTTCGGCCTACCCATATTCAACTTATCCCCCTCTTTTATTTTTTGTCCATCAACTGACTCTACTATCCCTTCCTTATCCTTCTCTTTCTGATCTCTTGATCCCTGAGTTTGGCTCCGATTTATTAACTCATCTCCTTGTTTCTTCTTGACTCGACCAAGTGGTAGCGTTGCTCTCAACCAACTACCATATTGCAAGTTCGATCCCTCATTATCCGTCATATCACATTCTCTCCATGTATGCCCCACTTTACCGCACCCATAACAAAAATCCAGCAATTTTTCGTACGTTATGAGAACGTAAATTTCTTCTTCTCCTTCGGCTTCCTGTAATATAATGTGACTTTGGAGGGGTTTATCAATCTCTAATTGAATCCTGATTCTAGCAAATCTGCCCAAAATAACCTCTCGTTCCCCTTTATCGATTTCAACAACCTTACCAATCAGATTTCCGATGCGCTGAAGGATCTCCTCTTGCATGTATGCTACCGGGATATTATGGCATTGGATCCACACTTCCCACATCGAAATCAAGCGACTCCGGACTTTGAACTCCTTTTAATTCCTGAAATAGTATCAGATTGCTGAAAAAATGCCACGGACCTCCTCCTAATGCTCTTCTTCGATCCATAGGGTTTTGGAATTCCAGAACAAAGAGGTTTTCTCCTACGACCTCGATTTCTATTTTTTTAGTCGCCTGAATGATTCGAGGTAAGTGTTGTCTAAACGTATCTCGATTAATCAGTTTGAATGATAATACTTTAGCCACCAAACAACTAGCAATCCGATCATCTCCTTTCCGGCGTAACTCATGTTCTAGCGTAAGTTTGTTGTTGTTCTTGTCCTTCTTCAAAATTTTGATATTGGTGATTCATTGCAAGATCTCTTCTTGATCCATAATTATCGTATTGATGTTCTCGATGTTTGATAACCACCAAAGACTTTGGAGAAAGCCTTAGTGGTAGTGTTCTACACGTCGGTAGCAGGACTACTCTTATTAGGGTTTCCGCTCAGTCGAGAGGAACCCTAAGAGAGAGATTGGTTATATCAGAAGCCCACAATTTATGATTGATTTATGCTTGAAAATTAACATGGTAAATATTATACACGTGTCAATAGGGATGATAATGTGTAGGATACCAACTCATTTAAGACTACCCATACCCATACCCTATAATATTTATACTACCCGTACCCATCCTAAACCCGATTAAGAAACTACATCTATTACCCATAACCATCCCAAATCTCTTCCCCGATATCCGCGTACTACCTGTACCCACCTAAGACCTGTTTATTTTATATAAAAACTTATAATTATAATATTTAGATAACTATTAAATGGACACCCTACCCAAAACTAATTATTATATAAGAAAATGCTAATATATTAAATTCTTAATAAATATAACAATTAACTATTTTAATTTTGTAAGTCACTACAGGCTATCATCATTCATCAACTAAATCAAAAGCATCACATAAACACAAATGTAACCAATACATTCCTTAAAACTGTAGAATCAACATTAGTACATCAAACTACACCATCAGACATGTAGTTTTATTTATCAAGCTTGACAAAGATAATACGGAGTTGATATGATCACAGATTCAAAATAAATAACAACTTTATATCTTCTTTGTACAAAATAAAATTTTATGTTGGACTTCTATGAAGAAATGTATAATGTCAGAAGAAAAAAATAAACGGAAGCTGCTAATTAGGGGTAAATGGGCTCGGGTAGTGGTGGGTATCCGAGGGGTAAAATCATACCGTACTTGTATATAAATGGATAGTAATTTTTCATCTCATGCTCGTCCCGAATTCGAAAAAGACTACTCATACCCATCTCATTAGAGTCTTCATGGGTGGGTACCCACATCTACCTATTCCGCTGTCATTCCTACGTGTCAATCATTCATACTAATTGAAATAAAAAATAAAACACAATTTTAAAATAGAAGATCTCATCCAATTTTTTTGGCATCTTGAAATGTGAACATCAAAGAGTCAGAAGTCAAGCTACGATGTCAATTGGAGTGGAAAATCTGTAAAATGGAACCATTGGCCAAATTTGTGTTGCAATTGGAGAAATTCGTAGATAAAAAGTAGTAGGGCATCGTGTACTTGCTGCTCCAATGGATTATAAAGCATCCACGTCATTCAAATTACAAAAACCATAAAATATCTTATATAGATTCCAAAAGAATTAATCCTTGTCTTAAAGTATTTCTTCAATCGTATTTTGGTTTTAAATGAAATAATATATATTGCGATAATCAATATAGTAATCTTGTCGATTAGACCAATAAACATCCAGACTAATGACAAGATAGTAATAAGAAAATAAATTGGTATACGTAATTAAGCAAGTATGCCCTTAATATTTATTTTGAACTCCCATATTTTAGTTTAAAGAGTGTTTAATGCCAAATAAAAAATACTGTATACAAGGGTACAATAAGAGAGAACACACATTTATACGGGATCGAACACGAGTCAATTACCTTGAAAGGGCAAACTTTCACCACTAAAGATTGAAGCATAAGATTGATCCCTTAATATATATACATACAGGGCGTAGCGGCCCAGTTACCCTAGCCCAATTTTTTTTCCCCCAGCTCAACTATTTATTCCCCTTAAAAAATATATATATAAATTTTTTTAATTTATTTTCCACAGAAAAAATGGGACGGAAAAAATTTTGGTGCGCGGGAGGCCAAGGAGCCCCCCTAGCTACGCCCCTGTATACATATATAGTTTATTCAATGAATAAATAATTTTATAATTTTAAAATAAATTGATAGGGAAATTAGTTTAAACTTTAAACATATAACAGTTGAAACTCAAACTTTGAGCATCTGAATTATGAGGATTGGAGCATTGATCTTTCAAAATTAGCTAAGCTTAATTGTTGATTGACTTAGGGAGTGTTTGCAAAAATTTCTGCTTTTAGAAGAAGTGATTTATTATAGCAGAAGTAGAAGTAGTTGAGAATCAGAAGTTGGTAGTGTTTGAAAATAGAATTAAAAGTTGAGAATGAGAAGTTGAGAGTGTTTGGTGAAAAAGCGTTAAAAGTACTTATTTATATGTAAAATTCAAACTAGAAGCTGACGAGAATCTAAAGCACCACTCTCACCGCTTTTAGATTCGATTAAATGAAGCGTAATTAGAAGCGAGAAATTGGTATATGCAAACACTAAAAACTCGCTTTTTTAAGCAAAATCGAAAAGCACTTATTTTAAGTGTTTGCAAACACTCCCTTAACCTTTCTGAAGTCTAGTGTATTATACATAAATAGGCAAATCGGAAATTTCCTAATTTCTTGTTTCTCCCCTCTTTTGCTTGTTGTGTAATGAGTTAAGTGAAATAAGGTGTAGCTTAACTTGATTTTTTATTAATTACAATCAAATTTAATTCAATTGTTATATATTTTAATTAATCAAATAGTTAATATAAATTAAAATAGATAATTTTAATTTTTTAAATTAAATTTTATTTTTTTAATTAATCAAATTACACTGGAAGTAAGTCGCCTTATTTTCTCTCTTTTTTCTTTATTTTTATTGTAGGAAGAGAATGATAAGGTAAGATAAGTAATTAGAGCGAAGTATCACCCAATTTTATGTTTTTTTGACAAAAATACTATGGAATGAATTGAGATTTTCTATGCCATGTTCCTATTACATTCCTTATTTTATTGTACTGAATAAATGACAAGTGTACAAGATGATGTCATTATTTTACACGTTATTCATCTAGTCAAGCTAAATAAAGAGTGAAATGAGATTGTGAAACACGAAATCTGGTCTAGACAGTATTCCCTCATGTGGCTAGTGAGAAAATATCGCATTCCACTTCTTGTACACGCGACCTTCATTTGATGAAATGAAATGTGCAATAGGAAATCTCAACTGTAGCCAATTGTCCAACAAACTAGCCGATCCTTGTGTAAGGTGAAAGGGTCAGTCGACTCTTTCATGTATAATTAATTAATTGTATACAAAATAAATAAATAAAATAGACAAATGTTGAGTTTGGCACATCATAACATCTTGAAAGTTCAGTCACTTATGTTTAGAGATGTTAAAGGGGCTGACCCTATTCGGGCTAAATGGCCTTCGGGCTAAATGAGCCGGGGTTAAACAGGCTGACAATATTGGAACCTAACCCTAATCCTAGCGGGCTTCGGGCTAAACGGGCTACTATCGGACTAAAAGTCAAAAAATTAAAAAATTTATATTTAAATTTAAAATTTTAAACTAGAATATATACACCATTTAAGTTTAACATTTTAAGTTAAACTATTCGTCATAAATAAAATTCATGCAAGGTTTCTAATTACGTTGCATTAAAAAACTTATAAAATTAAATATTTTATGATCTAAATTTTAAAAATAAAATAATAATTACTAAAGCTACCTGAAATTAACACTTTTTTCTGCAATTACTCATATGACTATAAGTTAAAATTGTCAAAATTAGATATTTAAATCTAAAATTTTAAAGTTGAGCATGTATAACATTTAAGTTTAACATTTAATGCTAATGTATTCATTATAAAAAAAAGTCATGCATAGTTTTTAATTACATTGCATTAAAAAATTATAAAATTAGATTTATCACCATTTAGAAATATAATTTATATCCTAATTAATCTAATAAAACTACGAGAAATTTTCTTATTCGGAATAAAAATCGGAAAACTAAATTAAGTAATAAATAAAACAAATAAAAAATAAGTTTTCAAGAATTTATAACTTGTTTAATACAGTTAAACTTAAAGATGAGGGAGATGTGAATTTAAAAAATAAATTTACTAGTAATAGGTAATAAAAGTATATATAAAATATTAGAATTATATTTATTTTTAAAAAAATAAAAAAAGCGGGCTAGCTCGGTTAACCTTAGAGCTAGCCCTAAAGGGCTTCAGTTTAAACGGTCCGGGCCAAAAAGGCCCGGATTTAAACGGGCCAAAATTCGGCCATAACCCTCTTTTTTCCGTTTAAACGGTTCGGGCCGACGAGCTTTGGCCCTTTTAACATCTCTACTTAGGTTCGACCCCCTTGTCAGCAGTAATTTCTTTTTATATTTATTGATTTAGATTAAAAAATTGATAAGATCGGCCTGCCAACAAAGTAGACTGTACGCTTACCATAGAGAAAATTGCATCTTACTTCCACATGAATTGGTTTGTTGCACCCACAGTTCCATACTTTGCATTCTTAGTCTCATAATTTATTTTGTTAGCATTTAAAGTCCCACAAGAGTCAAAAGTTGCAAATGTAATCCCTTAACTGTCAAAAAACTAACGGAGTATTACACTTGCATTTCATATACACGTTAGTCGTTAATCAAACCCTGTGTTTTATTTTGAGAAAATTGCATCGTTGGTCCCACAGGAATTGGCTTGTTGCAGCCGTAGTCCCAAACTTTGCATTCAGTCCCATAGTTTATTTTGATAGCATTCAAAGTCTCACAAGAATTGAAATTTGAGGAAATTACCGCAACGGCAAACAATTGAGCGAATTGCTTTTATGGTGAAAAAATTATTTATGTGAATAAAAATGTCTAAAAAAATATTTTACAAATATATAAATTAACAATTAAAATCAAAACAATTGAAAATTTATTTGATAATTATTTCAAGAATTTAGAAATTAACATAATAAATTTAAATATACAAAAATAAGTTTGGGATTAAAATATGAAATTGCAAAGTTTATTTAATAAATCTAAAAGTAACTAATTAAAATTATTGAATAGATTCTGAAAATTATTTGAGTAAATTCAAATATTACCAAAATAATATCTAAACCTTATTTAGTAATCTAAAATTTATTTTGAAAATTTTAAATTTTATTAAAATAATTTAAATTTACAAACAAAAAATTGAAAAATAGTCAAATAAAAAGAAAATTTATATATAACTAAATTAGAAAATTTATTCAATAATTTTTTAGATATATGCAATAATATTTTAAATATTATTTCAATTTATTAGATGATTCAGTATTTTTTAAATTTTATTCAATAACCTTTGCAATTTATTTTTGCATTTTATTGATTTATTTTCGTATATTTATATTATAATTGTTGATTTTCAAATTCTTAAAATATTTTTTCAGATTTATGTCCATGTATCCAGATATTAATTTCTAATCTATAAATTTATAAAATAATTTTTAGAATTATTTTTGCCTCATAGATAATTAGAGGAATGACTCATTTTATTTTCAAGATTTTAGAGTAAAAATGAGTAAAATTTGAGCTTGCACCTATTTTTTGCCTCCAAAAAATAAGGCTAACCTAATTTTTCCCTCCAAATTGGCCATTTAACGGAGATGACAGTTGTTGGTGTTAAAAAACTAACGGTGGGATTATATATGCAAGATTTTGCTTCGTATGGGACCATCAAGCAGACATGGGACTATGGGTGTGCAACAGGTCAATTCCCGTGGGACTAAAGATGTAATTTTCTCACTTACCATATAATAATAATTCAACTTAAATAAATCTTGATTCGAACATAAATAACGTGGAAAATTAAATTATCATTACAATGAAATAACTTTAATGCTCTTGCAATAGCATGAACCAAATTTCAATAAAATGACAAAAACAAACCCAAAAAACTAAAGAAAAAAATGAGGCCAGCTGGAAATTAATTAATTATTATAATCTAGATATTAAATAAAAGTACCCCCAAAAATAAAATGTGACGCATGGCTAGAAATTCTCATACTGCTTTTTATTATAGTCATAAGTCATAACTTTTCAGCGGAGACATCGAAGCCCACAGCCACTCGATACAAAGAAAGAAAAAACAGCTTTTTTTTTTTTTTGTCATCGTCTTTTTCCTTGTCACGATCATTATTCTCTTATTTTTTAATATTTCGTAATAAAAAATAAAAAAGTAATCTATTTCTCATTCCACACCACCATAAATCTCTCTCTCTCTCTCTCTCTCTCTCTCCCACACACACACACACACACACTACACTGCTTTTTCTCATCTGTTTTTCTTTCATGTGAAAGTGTCACCAAACCTTCTTACTTCTTGCTCTTCTCTTACGCTCTACTATTTACAAAATTTATATTTAATTATTATAAACATAAAAGAGTAGTATTTGCTAATTTTTTTTATTCTCCTTGTATAATTAATCTTGAAAGAAATAATGGTGGAAATGAAGAAACTCATCATCTGTTTAGTTTTGGTGGTGGGGTTTTTGGGTTTTGCATGGGCCGGAGATGGGCTGCTAAGCCCATCTCAGTTGGAGAAGTTTGTGGATGAAGTTGAAGATATGCCCAGAATCAAAGGTTTCGATTTTGTCGATGGTTGTCCTGTTCCCAAATCCCTTCGTATTAGCATGTTTCACAAGAAATGGGTAAGTTAATTTTTTTTTTTTTTTAAAATTTCCACTTAATTGTATTATATGATTTTGGCTTTACATAATTTTGTTGCTGGTAAATTAAGGAAATTTCGGTTGGTTTTTACTTTTCAAAAGGCATTAAGACAGAATGAGTCCAAATTTACAACATAAATCTGACCACACCTCAAAGTGCACTACTTAAAATTATATTACATTTTGTGGTTTGATTTTTTTTGGCAAAACGTAATTATATTTATGTGATTAGTTTATAATTTCACGTGATTATGTGTTGTAAGATATATGTTTTAATGCGATTACCAACAGTCAGGTAAATTCTATTGTTGTTGACTTATTGTTGTAACAGTGTGCGGAAAATCATATTTCACATGATTTTTTATATGCAAGTACCACTTATACTCTTATTCCGGTTTTTTTAATTTGACCTAACGTAATCTTCTATTCCAAAAGAGTGTCTCATCATCATATAAATTAAATGATTGTCACGTGTATTAAAATTATATATTAATTTTGAAACATGAATCAAGCTCATGTACGATGTTAATGTATCTTCAAAAATGATTTCCGAAGAATTTAACATATTCTGAATGTGTTACCTTATTTTCATGGTCTGTTTTAAATATATCCATAAACTATTTTATCAAGATAAAATATCTACAAACAAACTCACCTAATAAAGTTGTCACTAATAAACCAATTTCAAAGTTACAAGATATAATTCGTGCATAATCATAGAGTTTCCAAACAAATTTTAGCCCTAAAATATCATGTCATCATCGTTAATTGAGGATACAGATAATAGTCGGTTAGTTAAAACTCTCAAGGTCGAATTCTACCACTACTTCTTTCACTACTAGAAAAAAACCCGAAAATTCATAAAGAAAATTAAAAAAATGAGGCTACACTAATTTGTGCTAGACTTTTCCATTGAACCCTCTTTCGTATTGTTTTATTTCTTCTAGTAGAGGTAGAGCCCACATTGACATGAAAGTTTGATGCTTATACACTCATTTTTCTCTCTTTTCAGATCTTTTTGCCATTTTATTTCCTCAGCCAATTGTCTTAAATTATGACCAGTTTCTCAACATTGTAAAATTTCCTACTGCTTTTGGGTCTATCTGGTTTTGTCTAACTAAAATATAGCTGTCTTTATTGCAAAAGAATCCAGCTGGAATTAATTGTCAACCACAAGAAAAGTTTCCTGTAATCTACATCTTTCCTGTAATATTTAATTACCTTGCTGGTGTAAATTTTTTCTTATTTTTCTCTCTGTTTTTTATTTTAAATCACATTTACTTTAATTCTATTTCTTTGTTTGCCGTAACATTTTTCCGACTTTTTCGGAACTTCGATGCTACCCAATTGAGTAACACCCAACTACACTAGTATATTTGTGTGTGTCCACTTATGACACAAGCAAGTGTGTTATTTTTTTAAAAAAATAAAAATAAAAATTAGACACATGTAAAAATCCCAATAGTTCCCTATGCATATTCCATATTGAGCTGTCAAAATGACCGGGACGGGCTTACCTGGGGCAGTTTTTCGGGCCTAATAGGCCAGACCAATTTGGCCTGGTTTTTTCGGGCTTAAAATTACAGTCCAACCCAATAAAAAAATAGGTCTGTTCGGGCGGAAGGCCAAACCAAAATTGACAGCTGTAATTCCATATGATAAGGTGTAGGAAGGTCATTTTGTAATTACAATTGGAATCATATTTTTTTCTTCTTCCCAATTTGGGTGCAGGTTGGATTGTCCTAACACAATTGAGAAAAAGGTTGTCTTATTCTTCTAGTTAAATTCGATGATGCCCACTATCTACTTAGATTAAAATTTTATAATCTCTACATTGGAATACATGTCAGCATCACTTCTTAGTTGGTAGGAATGATGCCTTTATTCCAATGCAACTTCCTTAAGTTTCTTACATACACTTAAAATTCCTTTTGAAACCCCATCCACATTGTACTTAATGATTGCTTACTTAACTAATGATGGCATTGCCAAATATTAGTTACTTTTATGCCCCCTAATAGTGCTAAATGGTGTTTAAAAATTATTTTGAACTTTTTGGAAAAAACGTTATTGAAGTGTTTGGGTAAAATAAGATGGTGGACTTTTAAAATATTAATAATAAATTGTTCTAAATAAGTAAAAATTAGTAGAAATATTTGTTAAAATAGGATTTTGTTTTGAAAATAAATTGAGTTGACTTCATTTTTTCTCGTTTAAGTTTATTTAGAAAAAAAAAATTATAAACACCTTTTTAGAGCTTTTTAAGATTTTTTTTAAAAAAAATGAGCTTATAAGTTATTAAGTATAGTAGCTTGTAAAATATTTTTGAAGAGCTTATAATCTCATGAACAATGTTTGTTACATTATTAAAATAGGGAGCTTTTTTCCTTTGCAGAAATTTCATAGAGACCTCCCTCCAACCCAAGTGTTTGCATACGGCACATCAAAAAAAGATGCAACAGTTCCAGGCCCAACAATTGAAGCCCACCAAGGAATTAGCACACATATCAAATGGAAAAACCATCTCCCCTCAAAGCACATATTGCCATGGGATCCTACAATTCCAACAGCCATACCTCACACAAAAAAGGGCATTCCCACGGTGGTCCACCTCCACGGGGGCATCGACGGACCGGAGAGCGACGGACACGCCACGTCATGGTTCACGTCCCGGTTCAAAGAGCGGGGCCCGTCTTGGACCAAGAAAGCCTATCACTACCACAATATGCAACATCCCGGGACACTATGGTACCATGATCATGCAATGGGGTTGACCAGAGTCAACCTCTTGGCCGGCTTAGTTGGCGCCTACGTAATCCGACAGCCGGATGTCGAGCTGCCACTTGGACTCCCGTACGATGAAGAGTTCGATCGTCCATTGGTCGTGTTCGATCGTGGATTTCTCAAAGACGGTTCGATTTTCATGAATTCGACGGGAAATAATCCCTCGATACACCCTCAATGGCAACCGGAGTATTTTGGCGATGCTATCGTAGTCAATGGGAAGGCGTGGCCTTACATGATCGTTAAACGGAGAAAATACAGGTTTAGAATTATTAATGCTAGCAATGCTAGATTTTTCAAATTTTACTTCAACAATGGTTTGAGATTTATCCACGTGGCATCCGATTCAGCGTACAATGAGAAGCCTGTGACGATCAAAGATGTACTATTAGCACCATCCGAAATTGCCGATGTGATTGTTGACTTCTCAAAGTCAAAATCCGATTCGGCTATTTTGTGTAATGATGCACCATATCCCTACCCTTCTGGAGACCCTGTCAATGAAGCAAATAGCAAAGTCATGAAATTTGTTATAAAGAATGGACACGAATTGGACACGTCGAAAATCCCGCGAAAATTGATCGAATATCCATCGCCAAATTTGTCGGATGCATCCGTCACGAGGTACATTGCCATGTACGAGTACACTAGCGACATTGATGAGCCGACACATTTGTACATCAACGGTAAGCCCTTTGAGGCTCCGGTGACGGAGAAGCCTAAGATTGGGGCGACGGAGATTTGGTATGTGATCAATTTGACGGAGGATAATCATCCGTTGCATATACATTTGGGACTTTTTGTTGCGTTGGATCAAACGGAGTTGGTGGATGTTGATAAATTTAAGGAATGTATGTTGAAAATGAACGACGCCGTTAAGTGTCAGGTCGATAAGTACGCGCTTGGCAAGAAGATAGAGGTGCCGGCCCATGAGAAGGGATGGAAAAACGTGTACAAGATGATGCCAGGATATGTGACGAAGATAGTTGTGAAGTTTTCATATATTCACTCAAATGCTTCGTATCCTTTCGATGCAACTGCTGAGCCGGGCTATGTCTACCATTGCCATGTAAGTGATTCTTACCTTAGTTCTCCGCACACGTACAAATCCAAAAAAAAAAAAAAGACATTTTTTGCTAAATTTTACTAAATCTTCAGAACAGACATTGAATTTTGTTTTATACACATCACATATCAATAATAAATTTTACTAAATTTTGCAGATTTTGGATCATGAGGATAATGCTATGATGAGACCCTTGAAATTTACGCACTGACTATGCTCGAAGATTGAATTGAGGCAAGATAAACGGGAATTCTTCTATTTTGGTTGAATAAATATATATTTATATATGTGTAAACTAGATAGATAGATTTGCAACAAATAGTCAAATAATATAAAGACAGGGGAAATGAAAAAAAAATTGTGACTTTTGCTTATCTGAACTTTTGTAGAGCTAAATAATATATCTTACGCCTTATGCCAAAATCATTTACTATTTTATTATCGTTGTGGGATAACTCACAAAACGCATATATTTCAATACGTAAAAGTTGAACTGAGTCATGAATTATGTGTTCTACGTCAATTATTGTTGATTCACTAATATTAAAGAAAAAAATCACACAACCTGATTTATATGCTTTATTCTTTACGGCTAAATATAAATATATAGTGTAAACAACTTACCAATGATTGAATAACAATAATTAGCTTCATATTATTCTTTAGTTATTGATAATTAATAAATAATTAAACATCATTCGACCTATGTATTTTCTATGATTTCATACATGGGTCGTGGGTTTTAGTCGCCAGAGGTTTATCATTTTGTATTAATCGTCTTTTTTTAATTTGCAATTTTTTTTAATAAGAGCCATAAAGAAAAAAATAATGTATTATATTTTCACAATATCAAAGTCATTATTAAATCATTTGTTAAGTAATTTGCTTTCATAGTAGTTTGTTTATAAACATACATTTCAATTTTTTAAAATTCTTGATAATATAATTATAATTCTTTTCTCAAGGAAATTTAAAATTGTCGTTGAAAATTGCTCCAAGGGCAAAGGTCAGACTCAAAATTTGTCATTAACGTATATTAATTTGTAATTCTTTGCATAGATAAATATTTGGCTAATTGGCCCTTGTCCTTTTTGAAAGGGATGTCGTCATGAAAATATTAATGTTACTACTAAATGAAGGGAATATAATATGAAAAAAAAATAAAAATAAAAAATCCACCGCAACCAATGTCCACCCAATATTGTAGCAATAAACACGTCAGATCGAATGAATGTACAAGAGATGTCAAACACTAATGATTTCTACCAAAATTAAACAATAAATATAGTTGCAAGTCAATGTTAATAATTCATTAATAATGTGAAGTATCATATTTTATAACTAGGTTCCAGGAGGATCTCAAGTTAACACAATAACAAGTAAGAATTTAGGACTTTAATTTAATTTTAAAAATCATATATTTAAGTTAAATGCATAGGGTGCCTTTAAGTGTAGAATAGTTTCAATAAAGGGTATGGAGCGTATCTATAATCAACAATGTTGTAAAAAGCAATAGACGCTAGTCGGATAATAGACTGAGATTTAGTGCCTAGACGGAAATTTTTACAACATAAATTATCCATACGTTATAAAAGTTTTTTTTTTCGCCCTTCTCATCGTTGAGGTGGGAATGAGAAATTTTAATATTTTATAGACAAACAAATTCAATTACTACATATTTTTTTTTTGGGCCCATATGTAATGTAATTGACATGTCCCTCAAATGAACTGAAACGGCCCCGACAAATTCATGGAAATGAGTAACATTGGAAAGAGCTGTGAATTTCAAGTTGCACCAACACCACAGGATGGGCATTTTACATCAAGACATGAACATATCACAACTTGTGTCATCTATACGCGTCTCACACTTGGATCTAGTGATTGATTGTTTTTGGAAAGCTTTTAGAGTCATTTTCTTCAAATTCTTTATAATATTATATAATAATCAGATCCCGATTTTTTGTTTATCTTCTCAAAATATTTCGTCATTTTTTGTAACAATTCGATTATATTAAGGGATAATCAACAACAACAACAAAAAAAAACTCTGAGGTTGGGCTAATTACAAATAATCAAGAGGTTTTTTGAAAATTACAAAAATCCACTTGAGTTTTGATTCTTTCTTGCATTTCCTTCTTTCATAAGAAAAATTATTTTGAAAGCCCAATATATTTATAGAAATATTAGATATCTCCTTAAATTTAAAACAAACCCAAACCTCAAATAGTTTTTTGTAATTTTTAAAAATCTATAGGTTTTTTGTAATTAGCTCAAACATTAGAGTTTATTTTTTTATTTTCCTAATATTAAATAATAACCACATATAAAGTTTTCTATCTTTGTAACTTACATCAAACTCTATTAAAAATTGTCTTTTCTATGAACCACAAACTTCAGAAATTTCCAGTGATATCACTCATCATTTTTGAGGTGTTGATTAGGTTCGAACCGTGACTCTTTTAGTTTTTTTAAAAACTTACCATTTCTCATCTAACTACTCCTCACAACTTATTAAAAAGAATTGTGCTTCATTGTATATTGTAGTTAGGGGTGGCTCCTTGTGGGGGCTTTGGTCACTCAAACTTTTCAAAAATTTCATCGCTCTATGTATATATGTATTATGTTTAAATATTAATTTTTATTGAAATATTTATTTGAAACCCCAAATTAGTTACCTTCCTAAAATTAAATGTCTAGCTCTGCCCGGCCCTATTACACTACTTTTACACACGCCAAGTTATATGTGATAAGTTGACTCCCAAAAAAAAAGGTACATGTGATACTGTGATTCACAGTTACATATTAATCTACAAAATATTTAATACACCTGAAGTTTACAACATAAATACAAACTAAAATAATAATATACACAATATAGAATCTAAACTGCGCATAAAACCATATACCACGAAATCAATTTGTGATAGACAATAACTTTTTGTTACCAACAAAAAAAAAATCAAGCAATAAGAGGTGGGAGCCCATTGCCATTGGAATTTATCCAAATAAATAAAAAGCAGAAAGAAAAGAGTGAATTAATGAGTAATTGCCAGATTTTTTTTTCCTGAGGAACAGGTTATTAAACCAAAACAAAATGCCTATCATTTAACATCAATGTAGAATAATGACACCGTTATCAAAAAAAAAAAAAAAAAAATGAGTAATTGCCACTTGGAGGGAAATACAAAAGTAATTAAAATGACTTATAACAACAGCAGAAACTATATCTTAGCAACCAATGCACACCAATTCACAATATTCTGCTTCCAACTGTACATTTTTGTTTGCTTTCTAAACCAACATTTATCATTTTTCCTTGCTTGGCCCTACAATTCATCCTTTATTCTCCCTTTTCACCCTCTCTCTAGAAAAAAAATCATTTTTTCCTGTTAGCTTTTTCTTTACTCTTTTTTGGCTAATTCTGCAATTTTGACTTTATAATCTTTGAAAAAATAAAATAAGGAAATAAAACATTTTTGAAATATTTAGCTTAATAAGTATTGAACTTTTACATCCGATTTCTATTTCCTGCATGGATAATGAAGGTATATCACCTAATTTAAGCAATAATTCACATCCACTCATAATGATGAAGTGACAATCTGGCCTAATTTTATTCAATTTCAAGGCTTAATGAATCTTTACCTGTTAGGCATTAGCATTATAAAATCATATCATGTTGAACTTGTGACACCAAATTTGGTACTAGTACATTACCCATTTTCATATTCAAATATAATAAAAAAATGGACTAATGCAAATTTTTTTTTTTTTTTTACCGTTAATCCATATCTCCAAATTTAGTTTTATTATATACCCAAAAGGAAAAAAAATTAAAACTTTTAAAACTCTTACTAGGATATATTTGCATTTACTTAATTTTACCTTTTTTTCCCATACAATATTAATAATGATTAAGAAAATTTGCCAACCTGTATAACATCAAACCTTATAACTTGTAAAGCCCACATTTCGTTGTCCCATTACAACAATGTCGACCGCATTGTGGTTCTAAGAAACGCACACAGAAATTTTAATACTTTCCCCATTCTTTCCGCTCATATGGCCGGCGAAGACACCACGGCGGCGGACGGTGGCGTCACCACGCCTCTCCGCCTTGTCGGCGACGTTGTTCGGATCTCCGGCGACGGCTTCTCGGGTTTTTTCAAGAGAGACTGTACGGACTTGGCGAGAAGAGTGTCACTTTTAGCACATTTGCTCGAAGAAATAAGGGACTCCAAGAAAATTCAAGTAAATTGTGAAGTGGGCTCTTCTTCTTTCTCCAGTTCTTGCTTTGCTGACCTAACTCTAGCTCTTCAGGCTGCAAAAAGACTCGTGTTTGCTGCTAACAACTTTGAGAATTCAAGTTTTCTTCTGTGAGTATTTTATGACAATGCGAAGGTTTTGCTTTCTTTTCTTAATTGAGTTTTATCTTTGTATATGGTTTGAATTTTTGTGGTGTGTGTTGCATTTTGTGGATGAACTGAGATGGGGTTTTGTTGTTTTTGTAGCTTGATTGATTCTTATGATTTTTGAAGAGTGGGTTTAGTGTTGCTCTTTGTTTGGCTCTCTGATCAAGATTCTTGATATGTAGCAATGTGCTATTTGTCTGGTATCTGCTGCTTTGATCTGATCTATAATTTTAGACCTGTTGATAAATCAATGGTTATTGGTTTGCTGAGTATAGTTGATTCTTGTCTGAGATTTGGAAATGAAGTTGGAATTATTTGTTTGTTTGTAGAACTGAATTAGATTTCTCTCTCTGTGTGTGCCTGGTTGGAGGGATGATTTTCCAGTTGGAAATTTTTGTTTAATAATATAAGGGTTTTAAAATGCATACTTGGGGTATCAGAACAATATTTCCTTAGAAATGCACATTAGATTTCCATCAGCTGGTCTCCTAATTGGAAGGATAGATATACAGTTTGTTTTCGACTAAGTTGAGAAGCGTGTGAAAATACACGTTCGGATGCAATGACTTCCAGAGATGGTACCTTTCAAATGTCTGGTCATGTCCAAATCCATCTGTCATATCTCTTGCTAGAAGACTAAAACTTAGGTTGATTTACATGCATCACATTGCTTGTTTTCCTTGATTGATGCAGTTCAAGTAGGACTATCCACAGAAAGTACTGCCATTGCCATGTTTGTTAATGAAATGAGCGTTTCCTCTGGGGAACACATATATTTCAAATGAATCACTATATAGAAATCCTAAGCTCCGGTTAACACCTTCAACCTTTAAATGAGCACGGAGATCACAGATTTGTTTTACACGAACATAATCAGTCATTGTTTCATTGAATCATTCAAGTGACTAAAAAATAAGCACTAGACATACATTGATATGTTCCATTTTATTGTTATTTAATTTTTTGATATGCTAATCATCTCAGCAATTTGACATGATGTTGTGGATGATTAACGAATGTGACCTTTTTTTTTTGTTCTCCTCAAGGATGGGGCCACGAAGAAAATTGTCTTTCAATTTCAATGCGTAACGTGGAAATTGGAGAAAGCACTGGCTAACTTACCCTACGATGATTTTGATATATCCGAAGAAGTACAAGAACAGGTTAGTTTTAATCATCTTTATGCTGTTATGTGCATCGAATTCATACTGACATAATCCTTCGTCAGGTTGAATTAGTCAGGGCACAATTGAGACGGGCCACTGAAAGATATGGTGGGCCTCTAAACTCAAGCTTATTACATAGGGCATTGTCTCAGCCATTAGACAAAGAGATTGATCCATTTCAGCCAAGCAACAAGTTAATCGGAAGTCTGCATTTAGAAAATATTGGCAATATAGATCATGAAGTTAACACAAAACTGGAAGGTCTGGCAGAAGAATGTAGGTCGGAAAACCACGCTTCAGATGAGGTTCATAACAGTGAAAATCTAAGGAACTCATCCACATCATCTGAAGTTAGTGTCTTAAAGGAATCTGATAGTACGAGGATCGATAGCTCATCCTGCAAAAGTTTGGAGGAGAACAAGAAGCCAGATTCGCTTGTAATTCCTGATGATTTTCGTTGCCCTATATCCCTTGAGCTTATGAGGGATCCAGTTATTGTGGCCACAGGGCAGGTAAAATTCACATTGCCTTCCACAGCTTTTTTTTTTTTTTTTTTTGTTATTGCTTTCAAGTGTTAGATTTAGAAGATTAAGGGAGTGTTTGCAAACAATTATGCTTTTAAAGGAAGGAAGTGATTTAGGGAGTGTTTGCAATAACTAAACAAAAGTGTTTCTCAACTTTTGGCTGGAAAAAATCACTTTATAGAGTTTGCAAATGCCAATGCCAATTTCTGCTTTTGATTATGTTTCATTTTATCGGAATCTAAAAATAGGGAGATGTGTGCTTTAGATTTCTAATTCTGCTTCTGATTTGACTCTTACAAATAAATAAGTACATTTACAATTTTTTCACCAAACATTCTCAATTTCTGATTCTGTTTGCAAACATACCAACTTCTGACTCTCAACTGCTTTTACTTCAGCTATAATAAATCACTTCTTTATTGTAGCTGAAGGGAAAAACAATTGAGAATCAGAAGTTGGTAATGTTTGCAAATAGAGACTAAAGTTGATTATTTAAAGGAGAGTGTTTGGTGAATATGTTGTAAAAGTGTTTTATTTGTGTGTAAAAATCTAAACAGAAGCAGAATCATAAATCTAAAGTACCTCTTCCCCTACTTTTAGATTCTGTTTAAATTATGGAGTCAGAAGTATAAGTTTAATTTGAAAACACTAAAAACTACTCTTTTTTTTTTTAGGCCAAGAGCTGACAATCACTTTTTTAAGTGTTGCCAAACACTCCCTAAACTTATCAGCTTCAACGTACACTGCTCTAATTTGTTTTGCTTTCTGCTCTAATTTGTTTTGCTTTCCCTCTTTCAGACCTACGAGAGATCCTATATACAGCGATGGATTGACTGTGGCAACACAACATGCCCGAAAACTCAGCAGAAGCTTCAACATCTCACTCTTACGCCAAATTACGTCTTGAGAAGTTTAATATCTCAGTGGTGTGTGAAACACAATATCGAGCAGCTAACAGCACTAACGAACGGGAGGATAAAAAGAGCGACGGATCGTTCCGTGATGTCACGGCGACATAGCAGCCATCGAATCCTCGTACGTAAACTCTCGAGCAGGTCCATCGAGGAACGCAGGAATGCAGTGTCAGAAATCCGGTCACTTTCCAAAAGAAGTACAGACAATAGAATCTTGCTCGCAGAAGCCGGCGCCATTCCAATCCTAGTCAATCTATTAACGTCCGATGATGCTCAAATTCAAGACAACACGGTGACTTGTATTCTCAATCTTTCGATATACGACAATAACAAGGGACTCATTATGCTCGCCAACGCGATTCCTTCGATCGTGCAAATCCTCAGAGCCGGAAGCATGGAAGCAAAAAAACGCCGCGGCAACCCTCTTTAGCTTATCCCTCGCGGACGAAAACAAAATAATAATCGGCGCGTCTGGGGCAATACCTGCTTTGGTGGATTTACTCGAGAATGGAAGCCCGAGAGGGAAAAAAGACGCGGCGACTGCATTATTCAATCTCTGTATTTATCAGGGAAATAAAGGAAGGGCTGTTAGGTCGGCATTGTTAACGCGCTTTTAAAAATGCTTACCGACTCGAGCAGCTGTATGGTTGATGAAGCGTTGACCATTCTTTCGGTTCTTGCTAGCCACCAAGAGGCGAAATCGGCTATCTTGAAAGCGAACATGATGCATGTCTTGATAGATATTTTGGGGACGGGTTCGCCTCGTAGTAAAGAGAACTCGGCCGCCATTTTGCTTTCGTTGTGCAAAAGGGACAACGCGAATCTTGCTTGTTTGAGTCGACTCGGAGCTGTAATGCATCTTTCCGAGCTTGCTGAGAACGGAACAGAGAGAGCCAAGAGGAAGGCTATGTCTTTGTTGGAACACATTCGTAAATCTCAACAGGTTTGATTGGTAGATGTTTGTTACTTGGATTTTTTTTTCTTCCATTTATTATCTGACGGTTAATTTACACGAGTTTTACAGTGTGCAAAAAGTGAGGAGCTAGCAGAGCATGAGTAAGGAAGAAATTTCTCATGGCATTTGATTGTATTTATTTACTTTATTCAATTCTTGAGTGTGACAAAAAAATTTATTTGACATGTTTATTCTTGTAATTTGTGTCTAAGAAGATTGATTTACTCAACAAACATTGAATCAAGTCTCCCAGGAGATCTTGAGCATTGATGTAATAATATTCATTTCTATTGAAGGATTTATTTATGTATTGAAGTTTATTGCTGCATATGATAGTGGTTCTGATTTTTTTCTTTTAATAAATTGGGAGAGTAGGGGACCAAAGAAATTAAAGACGCAAGGTTTTGAACCCTGATCGAACACCTTGCAAGGGTGTTGTAGCCCGAACTTGGTCTGGGCAAGAATGTAATTATTTTTGAAGTATTTGATTTGAACTCGTTGTTCTAATTCAAGAATCAATTCCCTCGAAAAGGGTTTACTTGATTCATTTTGTCAAAAATGGATGCTGCCTAAGAAAACCGCGCACACAAAAAATGGTAACCACAAATCCAAGTGGATAAGAGCATGCAACTATATCTACTTTTAGTTGTAAAGAAATAGCACGTCCCCTCAACTAAAACGAGCAAGAATATGTTTATATCATATGTCTAATATGGGAATGATAATGGGCAAGGATAAATCTTGTGTGTCTAATATAAAGAATTCTGATTTTCCCCCCAACTACTTCCTCTATGTCCTTTGTTAATAAGTAGGGATAAGTACAAAAACTACACTGAGGTTTAGTCTAATTAAAAAAAAATATAATTATCTTTCAAAATTATAAATAACATCTTGAGATATTTATTTACCTAACAAATACTTCTATTTTGAGGCCTCTTGACTCTCTAGAAGACAATTTTGTAAGGTAAAACAAATGTCGGGGGCTATTTTGTAATTTTAAAAGATTTGGAGTTTTTTTATTGTAATTATGCTTGATAATTGAATAATCAGTCGACATTCTAATCACGGAAGTTGAGAAAATTTTCAAATGGGAACTTGTCTGCACCACCTAACAAACGTAGACAAGTCATGAGGTTGTCCCAGAGAGGACCCTCCGATGCTCAAATTAATATGTGTAGGAGAAAAAATCCATAGCAAGGACATAACTCGAGAGCGAATAATTCAGAATTCTTACAAATGAACAAGGAGAGACTTTTTATACTTGGGTTGATGGGTTGCATGTGCGTATAATGAAGTGGGTCATGGGAGACTATACTGGTTTGGTAATAATATTTGTGACCTAATAATAATTACTAGAATTAAATATATGAGCAAGATAATAAATTAGGAAAATCCGAATTTGTCCCCAACAAGACTAAATCCCAGTGGTAGTTTTTGTAATTATTATTCCTAAAAAGTATGTATCAGATAAGCGCTCCTTATTTTACACACAAATATAACTACATGGAGAATCAATTTATGTAAAAGGTATTTAGGAAACCCAAAATTTTAGCTCATTTACAAGAGTTCAAATTTGTTCAGCTGATTTTGGCGGATGATATCTTCTATTCCAGGATGGTGTTTCATCTCCTATTCCATTGCGGATGATTGACACGTGTATAAAAGTTACTATATCAAAACCCTACAATTTAGCCTTGATTAATGCTCCAAAATTAATTGGTAACTTCTATACGCGTGTCGATCATCCGTGCGGTGGAATAAGAGATGAAACAACATCCTGGAATAGAAGTACCCATTGCTTATTAATTTTGGGAATGTGTAATTTTCTGAGGTTGTAATAACATAAGCTGGGGATTGGATATATATTCCAATGTCATTTCTATTCCCAGCTCATTTTTTTGTCCTATGCCAAATCCCACCTAATTTCAATAAATCTAAATTTGTTCAGAAATGAGGGCTGAGATTTCAAAACGCAAAAAGAGACCATCTTTTTTTTTTTTTGATGAAAATGTGAAAAATTCATTAAAAAAGGTGAAAAATTACAATCTAAAAGGGGCATACCCCAGTTTGGAACAAATGTTGAATGGACAAACCCATTAACATGAGTAGATCAAAGAGAAATAACAACCAACCAAAGGAAGGAAGCACAAAAAACCTCAACAGAGGTAAACAAAATACAACAGAAAGAATCTCCAACCAATTAATCAAGCCAACAAGTGAGAGTGGGCGGTCACGACCTAGCGCTCACACTTGTAGCTTGAAAAAGGGTGACGAGAGATTTACAAGAAAAATTACAAAATGGAGATAGGGCATACCCTATAACACTGGTCGCAAGATCTTCCAAGGTGGACAGCCCAAGTGGTTCAAGGATTAATCGGATCCCATCAGAAATCTCAAAAGTAACATCATGAAAAGGGAAAAACCCCAGGTTGCTTCAGATTTTTGGAAAATCGAAGAAAGAAGAACAACAGCAGGTATAAGACAAGATCCAATTTGGATAGACCTACACTACACCATTGGGTTAAAAACCCAACCAAGCTGCATGGGGCGACTAGAATGGCCACACAACCACTTAGGAGTAAAGAAGCCATCCGATGAAGGGTTTAACCAGGTGTTCAAACAGAGGTTCTAAAGAGGAGAAATTAATTTCTTTGCTACCAATAATGATCTGATATAATCCCTAAAGAACATAATTTCCTCTTTTTTTTTTTTTAAGAAATCATCCCACATAAACTTTAAAAATTCATCATATGGGAAAATCACGAGGTCCACATTAAGTTATCCACCGCAAAGAAGTCGGACCTGGATAAGCAAAGCAACAAAGTAGGCGAGCAAAGATCAAGCAGAAAATCACCCACCAACGAAAGCACAAGAAAAGGGAGGTCATGAGGCGGGGAGTTTAGGGGGACTTCCACAAATACATGATAATTACATTTCTGGACCCAAAAGAACAAAAGAAACCCACACATGGGTTACGAAAAAACATCAACAACCCTAACATGTGAGGGCTAAAAATCAACCATTGACTCATTTTGGGAAATGGTTAAATACAACCTTGTAAACATCTTTCCGGATCTTGAAAAACACAGTGTCTTGACAAAGTTCAAGCCCTCAAAAACGACAATTTGGCCATCCAAATCGGTAAATAGTGCAAAGAAATGACCACCCACGAGCCTTTTTAGGCAGGGCAAAGATGTTCTTTTTGGTCCATTTAAGGGCCTGACAATTGTACTCTTCATGGAATGGCTAAATTTCAAACCATTTTTGACCTATTCCAAAGTAACCTGGTGACAATACAATCAAAAACAAATGAGAAGCATTTTCAAGGTAATTGCCACACAATTTACAAGTAGGATCAACATCCAAATACTTTAAATTATTAATGGTAGCCAATCGATCATTAATAGCAAGCCACACACAGAAAGAGAATTTGGGGGATAAAATTTTTCCACACAGCAGTGTGCCAAAACGTTTTGGGGCCAGAATCTCTAAAAAGGTCATACAATTTGGAGGAACAAAGGCCTTTTGAATTTGAAAAAAGAGAAAGATTGGAGATAGCCAAATCAGGGGAACCAAGCTTAGCTAAAATTTCGTTTCTGATATCACAAATCCTTTTCAGAAGGCAGGAATCAGATTTTTTGGGGTCCCAAGTCCAGATAGATTGATTATTTAAGTAGAAGGAGTGGACCCATCTGACCCAAAGGGAGTCAGCTTTTGAATGAATATTCCAAAGTATTTTTGCAAGAAGGGCTTTGTTCCAAGAATGCACATCTCTTAAACCCAAACCTCCCTCATCAGAGGGAAGGCAGACTTTAGACCAGGCAATGGGAGAGGTATTCTTCCCCCAAAGAAAAGACTGCAAAGTCTATTAATCTGTCGATAACAGTGTTAGGGAGAGGAAAGATTTGGAGCCAAAACATTCCACTCCCGCAACACCGATTTGATAAGGAGGAGCCTTCCAAAGATAAGAAAGGGAATTTGCGGTCCGTTTATTAATGTAGGAAGCAATTCATCATAAAGGCATAATGGTTAACATTCAAATTTTTAAAAGAGGGAAATTCAAGAGATTGAGGATATTATCAAGCTTATCCCCAATAATCCCCGCATGAAGAGATTGGATTTAAAAGAGTTAACATCAAGGCGGAGGCATTTTTGAAATCGTTAAGGAGGTCAATCGGATAGTGATCGAAGGAAGGTCACCCAGAGAACAACATAAGGTCATCCGCAAAATTTAGATGAGTGATTTTGAGAGCTTCACATTGGGGGTGATATTTGAATTTCAAGGTATTAGTTCTCACTTTAAGAAGTCTAGACAAATATTCCATACATAGGAGAAAAAGGGCAGGAGACATTGGATCACCCTGCCTTAAACCTCTTTTGCCTGGAAATTTACCCTGAAGAGAACCATTAATACAAATGGAGTAAGAAGCCGTAGAAACACACTCCATGACCCAAGAGGTGAAAATAGGGGGAAAGCCCAGACCATTTAAGACTTGTTCAAGAAACGACCAAGAAATAGTATCGTAAGCTTTCTTAAGATCAACTTTGATAGCACATCTGGGAGAGATTCTGACTCTAGCATAATTTCTTATAATTTCTTGAGCCAGAAAGATATTGTCAGTGATATTTCTACCACTAATGAAAGCAGATTGAGCCGGGTCAATCAGTTTAGGAACCACAGATTCGAGCTTAGAGGCAAGAATCTTAGTAATGACTTTATAGACCACGTTGCAACAAGCAATAGGTCTAAAATCAGCCACGGTAGGGTCATGATCAGTTTTGGGAATCAGGGCAATAGCAGTGTGATTGATTTGTCTAAGTAATTTTGAAGAGTCAAAAATTCATTAATACAGCAATCACATCGTTACCAACAACATTCCAAGATTTTTGAAAAAACCAGGAGGAGAAACCATCTGGACCCGGGGATCTTTCATCCTCAATATCAAAGAGAGCCATCTTTAGTTTCACGACGAAGTCACTTTTATGATTTATCCCAAGAGCATGGGCAGCAGCACGTGGAACCCCTTGTTTCACTGAAATTAAATTCAAAGTATTAATCTCAATATTATCCTTAAAGATTATTTATTTATATATTTTGCAGTCAGCAATATTGTTTCTTGTACGGTCTCGAGAAAAATAAACTGATGAGGTGCGGAACATCGAATTGGACATTCAAGCCTGATAAAGAGCTAGTCAAATTTTCAAATGGATAAACACAAAATTCCTAAGTCTATCTTAGTGTTAGGCGCTCCCCCCATGGCCCATGTCTTCAAAGCTAGGACAAGCATTTGGTATACCCAAAAAAACGAAAAAATGTAAAAAGAAATACAAAAAAATGTCTTTAATTTCATAATATGCTCTTTTTTTTCGTGGTATGCCATTACTTTTTCAAGTGCATGTAAATCATCGAGTTTGATGCTATACTGCAAAGCAAACCAAACAAATAAAGCTGCGTTAAATGACGCGGTAGAGACTAGATTTTCTATTCCATTTGTTAAATGAGCGGCACGTGTGTTTGTGATAAACATGTGTTTTTGATTGTTTGAATTTATATACAAGTGCAATTCATTCGAATGATGGAACGAAAAGTGGAATAGAAAATCTGAATTAATGTACAATAAGCTCAACCAAGTGGTGAAAGGGTGAAAATTTGAACTTGAAACATCTGACCTCAAAAACCCACCTACTCCAGTACTAGGCCAATCACCCCATGAGAGGCTTCATATTTTGCTCTTTATTCGTTTTTGTTAATTGATTTCAAATGATTTTATTAGTCTATCATACTTATTTTAAATTTTATTCTTCGTGTCACTCATCCTTCAATTATCTTATTTTAGTTCTTCATGATCGGTATAATTAATTTCATTGGCATTCTTAACTACATACATTATTTCGTTAGGAATTTTAATTTAACCACATTGGTCAATGGCTAACCAATATATATCCCCCAAAACAAGGATTTGACGATTCGTAAGGAAAATCATGATGTGTGGTTTAAAAATATGATAAGATTAATAAGATTCAAACTTACGGTCGCAAATCATGCATTGTGTGCTAGACTGCTAGTGTCCCTATAATTGGACCAACCCCTAATTAAGTTTATTTTATTTTATTTTATCTTTCTACGAAAAAGGAGACAAAATTTAATTGTTTGATGTTGTTGCATGCCCTTGAGAGTTACGTGTCTTTAATGAATTTTTCATAATTAATTTTTCCAACCATAAAACAGGGATATTGGATGATAAGTCAAAATCCCCCACATGCAACATAAATGGAATCTCTTAATCATTCTTGGATCCACACCGCGATTAGCGTAAGTCGCTTTCATTGAACAAGCAATTACCCATTTAGAAGTACGATTTTGTAATCATTTTTACCACAGTCACGGAACCTCTTTGTTCTGAAGAAATTATTAGTTAAATAAATTATTCTTGTCTTTGGTCGACTTTAAAATTTTCTAACAAGATGTTACTTTCATGTTCTCAAAATAGTCTTACAACCACGATTTCAATAGTTGATTTTATTGTCACACTCACATGCTAGCTTGTTTAATTACCCCTTTCTACGAAAATGTTTAATTAATTGTTCATATTCTTCATTTTGAACTTGTTTATTGTTGTTAAATTCAATATGTCTCCAAAAGTTAATTGACGAAATTACACAAGGGTAACCTTTACCTGCCCAAGCTTCGATTAAACTACACATAATATCCTTTATTTCACATGATTTCACTACAACATAAATGATATTAGGTAACACCAAAAAATATTACCTAATGGCCATAAAATGTTACTATTTACTATAGACAATAAGAAACACTTTTATGGTGATGCACTTGCCCGTACTACCTTAGCTTTTAGTGACACTTTTTTTAAGTGTTACATTAAGTTCTCTATTAAAAAAATACTTCTGCAGTGTTACATGTAACGCCCCGAAATTTTGAACTATAAAATGTGAGCAAATATTCATTTTACCGTATATTTTTTTTCCATAAAAAACATGAGAAAGACAACTCGTTATAGCGAACCATTTAATTTTTAAAAGAATAATAATTACAGTGGAAACAATCGCATAAAATAATTTGAATAAACTTTGACATCTACATATAATTCAAATAACCATTTGACAGTGAAAGACTTTGAAAAATAAACCGCATACATATTTTTATTTATAAGAGAAAATAGGCCTGTAAATATATCTAATTCAAAATCAATAGAACCAGCGGAAGCAAATTATAAAGCGTAGAAAATTCGTGTGTTCATTTATTTCTAAGAAAATTGGACATTTACTAATTTATAAAAGAAGTATCCATTTTAGTCTATTTGAATAAACAAACTTAGAAAATCATAATAATTCATCATTTATTATTTCAATTCGAAAATTTCCTAGAAACTGAACATTTGTTTTCAACACAAATCAATTATCACGGAGTCTAGCATCGTAGTTAAATACTTTGAAAATAATAATTTGTTTAACAATTTCTTATTCAATTGAAAATTAACATTTAGAAGAAGACATCATTCTAGCAGTTGCATAGGGAAATCATAATTTGCATAATAATTTCATACTCAATTGAAAACAACATTTAAAAATAAAAAGACATTACTCCAATAGTTTTATATGCCACCCATTATCCACCGCCAATGACCATCACCGACTCCTTAACCTGAAAAATCTGATTATATATGTGGGGTGAGCGACACAGCTCAGTGGAGTATAAATTGTCCAAGCTAAATACATAGATATCTCACATAGACATGCAAATACAATCCAATAGGACATAGCATAGATCTTTTGAAAAACCGTAGACATAGACATGGGTGTTAGAGATTTTCTAACCGCAAGTCTACGGTGTCAAGTTTTAATATAGAGAAGTAAGGTTGTCGAATCCACAGGGAATAATTATCGAATTATTGCTAAGTACTATAATATAATAGTCTAACTTTATTTAGAAATTCAATATTTGAAGGAGTTGATTATACTAAAAATACCAAAAATAAATCAAGAATATGAAAAATATCAATGAGTTTATCCAAATGATTAAATGAATTCTAGAGGTATGATGAATCTAGTTATCCTTTATGTTGTCAATATGGTTTATCAATCATCAATTATCAATTTATAAGTCAAGATTTCTACAATAATCATTCCCTTTCTCAAGTGCCAATGATTTTAGATTCAATTGGGAAATCAATATCTCTATAAAAATCACCAATCAAAATCTCAATAAAAGCTATGAATCTTGATAAATGACTTCAAAGGATTCACAAATCTCTCAATTCTATGAAATCTAGGTTATGCTATTCCAAGGTCATGTATTCAATTACCTCTCTCAAGTGTCAAATCAAATACACCAAACAATCTAAATTATTGATCAAGTAATTTAGAAGCAATAGATCCAAATAGCACAAATAAATTGATAGATCTAGATTGACAAACCACAATCTCAAAACATAAGTTCAAACATAGATTACATCAATCCTCTAGAATTATAAAGTTTAGCTCATGATTGAAGAAAATGAATCCATAAGATTACAACAATACATCTTACAAAATATAGAGAAAGTAACAAAATAAGAGCAAGAGTTGGGGATCTTCTCTATTTCTAGATGATAAGAGCCTTCAATCTTCTTCTCCAAGCTTGTACCAAGATGTTTCTATTCTTTCTCCTTGTCTTCTTGTTGTTTTGTTGTCTTCCAAATGGTCCCAAGATCCTTGAAATCACGCCCAAGTGTCTATATTTATAACCCCACCAAGATCCAAGAAAAAGGTAGGCAAACATAGGAGAATCCGCCCGGGCTGCTGGCTTTCCGCATGCATGGCGCTGCGCGCCCAGCAATTACGTGCCATTTATCGCACGGGCGCTGCGGCGCCCGCGCATGGCGCTGCGGCGCCCAACTCGATATTTTGTTTTCCGGCGCTTCCGGCGCTCGTTTTTTTGGCGCGGTTTGCGCTGCAGCGCCTCTTCTTCGCGCTGTAGCGCCATCCAAACGTCCGAATTTGCTTTTTGTGTCTTCATAAGAGTTGTAGCCCTATCTCTTAGCTTTCCGTAGCCACTTGAATCAGCTCCATATCAATTTTGTGGAGAGAGTTATGGCCAAAATACTAAACCCTGTCAGTGCTGGAAATTCTAGACGCGTTTGGACATTTCTTGATATCAATCCCCTTCTTGTTTGATCATCCTTGCTTCTTTTGACATGAGACTCATTGTTATGACTCTAGACTCAATATACTTGGCCCACAATATGTCTTGGCCACTCAAATGACTCGAAACAATAGAAATTAATGCTTAACCTATGAGATATAACAAAAATGACTCAAAATACTCAAAAACAACACAAAACTCAAGTCTAGGAAGCCCAAATCAATGGTATAAAACCAAGTGAACAAATACCCCAAACTTAGAATATTGCTTGTCCTCAAGCAATTACAACTCTAAAATGAAAAATACAAGACACAACAATACAAACAAACTGCAAAACTTCACAACCAATATCATTTGTCTCATACTCATTTCACTATCAATCAAGCATGTGTTTTAACATTGTGATCAAAAGTATGGAATGTACATGCCAACTCCGTTTACATTATTCAAATAGATTCACGCAATCAAGTGTTTTCAAAATGATCCACTTTTTGAATATAGAGATTAGATGCTTACCGGACTCCATAGGCTTGTCTTTCACACTAATCTCAACTAATGTAGGCTAATGTAACACAAGGATCAATAGGACTTTTAAAGCTTGTATTGTGGGCTTAGGGTAAGGTAGGAAAATATGGGATTAAGTGGCTCAAATCACCCAAACACACAATTAACACTTCGAATTATCAATAAGCTACTACCCTTCACTTTTTGACATCCCCAATGTTTATGAACCTTCAATCCCTATGATTTTTCTCAATTTGTTTTACACATATTTTTTTTTTCCGGAACCCCAAACTTATTCTTTTGCGTACATGGGGTTCCATATTTTCTTTTCTCGGGCAACTTCATTCAATTAAATACACACCCTTCTCATCATACCCTCCTCAACTTCCAATATTTTTTTCTATACTTTGTGTGTATGATTGATGGGTAATTAGGATATTAACCTTTAGGCTCTGGGTATTAGATTGGTTGCCAAAGAAACGGGTTTATAAGGCTCAAAAGGGAAACTAGGGAAAATATAATACAAAGGTAGGCATTAGGCTGCCGGCTTGTTCAAAGATGGCCTAAATCACTTCCTTAATGTTACTTCACCTAGGATTTCGCCTCGACTAGTGATTAGACAAGTTCTAGCATCCGGTGGGATCATAAAGTAACCACTCAATTGCATAAATCATCCCCAAATAAATCAACAGAGTTAAGCACATAGATGGAATTAATGGAAAGAAGATTAAATCACAGTTCAACACATGCTCTCTTGACCGTTCAACTCATATTCGACAAATTCACTTAGTCAAGCAATTTCACAGTTTTACAAACGACCCGACTCTACTCAACTCAAAGCAAATATGCAAGACACAAAAAAAAAAACACGAAGAAAGTTGGATCACAAAGCGAAAAAGGTATTACCACTCCCCCAAACTTAATATAACCATTGTCCTCAATGGAGAAGGTGCAACTCCTCGTCGGAATCGTGGGATGAAAGAGAAGCAATGGGCGATTGGTAGCACTCCATGGGGCCAATGCCTTTTTCTTGTATTTCTACGATTTAGGAGGCACAATACCAACCTGTCAAACAAAACCAAACACGTGGAAACGAGCAATGGGGTAAAGTACCACAATATCATGTGAAGACCATGGGAGACACATCAATGTTATATAATTGTGATCGACATGTGAACTCCTCCAAGCAATAAACCAAGAAGGGCATGCAAAAGTGTTAAATTTCTCATTGAGGCATTTTATCAAACACATGGTGGGCATAAATCAAGGTAAATGATGTATATGCAATTATATATCAAATTATGCCAAAATTTCAATGCATCCAAATACTATCACAATAAGCACCTTTTGCACATAATTTCACAAGAATCGCGTAATGAGCATGCAAGAGGGATAGGGGTGAGATGCAACATGACTACTTCTAATAAAACACAAACATTCTAACTAATCAAACTATGAAAGCAAGTAAAATGAGCTTGGGTTGCCTCCCAAGAAGCGCTAAATTTAAAGTCTTTAGCCAGACTTTTGTTTTATTCAACCGGGATCCAAAAACAAGTGTCGATCATGCCACGCCTTTGTATTTTCCAATAGTATAAAGCGATCCTTCACAGTGTATGTAAGACGTGGATGATTAAGGATCACAATGTTGATGGTATTTTGGAAATCAAAAAATGTGTTCCTAATGATGAAAAATGGTTTATCAATCATAGTAAAGATATTTCTATCTTTACTCACATTAAATATCATGAAATCAGAGAACATGTGAATTGATCACCATTTTCAAACATTGTTCCTTCAAGTGTATGCTTCTCAAAATTTGATACATTTGAATTGAAGCTTACATCTAGAGTGCACATATTTTTGTCAATATGAGGATTTTCAATTGAGTGAGAGATAGAGATACTCCCGAGTTAATTTGATGTGGCTCCTCCTCTTGTAAGATCGGATTGCACTCTTCAAAAGTCTTCTCCAAATTTTGAAGGACGCGTCACCTTTTTCATAATGGGCAATTCATGTTCATGATTTTCTATTTCACCAGGTCCTAAGAATGATGACGACTCTTCATTATTAAGTTGGTCAATCATTTGTTGGAGTAACTTTGACATAGTTTGACATGTAATCTCAATTTGTTGAATGCTTGCCTCGGTTTGTAGTAATCTATCATCACTTTTCGATTTCTTATCTTACACTCTTCGATAAACTCAGAAGATTCTTTTCCAACCGGACCGACGCGTTTTATCTCATCTTGTCGTCTTCTCACCTCACAATCATCCAGAAATTGATAAAGTATTTCTTCCAAGCTAAACAATTGTTCTTGTGGCTGATGAAAGGTTTCATGAATTGCCATATTTTGGGTCCATGCATTTTCTTGAGGTGGATGATAAGGAACAAAATGGTTCACACTTTGACTTCCAAAAATCACAGTAGCATCATCGGTTGGCCACGTATATGCATACATTATAATTCCATCCAACGATGTGCCTAAAACAATTACACAAAATTAAAACAAGAAAAGAAAAAAAACAAAAAAAAATAGTCAAATTACAACTAGGCAATCAACCTTGATATTACACAAAACACATTCCCCGGCAACGGCGCCAAAAACTTGTTAGAGATTTTCTAACCGCAAGTCTACGGTGTCAAGTTTTAATATAGAGAAGTAAGGTTGTCGAATCCACAGGGAATAATTATCGAATTATTGCTAAGTACTATAATATAATAGTCTAACTTTATTTAGAAATTCAATATTTGAAGGAGTTGATTATACTAAAAATACCAAAAATAAATCAAGAATATGAAAAATATCAATGAGTTTATCCAAATGATTAAATGAATTCTAGAGGTATGATGAATCTAGTTATCCTTTATGTTGTCAATATGGTTTATCAATCATCAATTATCAATTTATAAGTCAAGATTTCTACAATAATCATTCCCTTTCTCAAGTGCCAATGATTTTAGATTCAATTGGGAAATCAATATCTCTATAAAAATCACCAATCAAAATCTCAATAAAAGTTATGAATCTTGATAAATGACTTCAAAGGATTCACAAATCTCTCAATTCTATGAAATCCTAGGTTATGCTATTCCAAGGTCATGTATTCAATTACTCTCTCAAGTGTCAAATCAAATACACCAAACAATCTAAATTATTGATCAAGTAATTTAGAAGCAATAGATCCAAATAGCACAAATAAATTGATAGATCTAGATTGACAAACCACAATCTCAAAACATAAGTTCAAACATAGATTACATCAATCCTCTAGAATTATAAAGTTTAGCTCATGATTGAAGAAAATGAATCCATAAGATTACAACAATACATCTTACAAAATATAGAGAAAGTAACAAAATAAGAGCAAGAGTTGAGGGATCTTCTCTATTTCTAGATGATAAGAGCCTTCAATCTTCTTCTCCAAGCTTGTACCAAGATGTTTCTATTCTTCTCCCTTGTCTTCTTGTTGTTTTGTTGTCTTCCAAATGGTCCCAAGATCCTTGAAATCACGCCCAAGTGTCTATATTTATAACCCCACCAAGATCCAAGAAAAAGGTAGGCAAACATAGGAGAATCCGCCCCGGCACAAGGGCGGGCTTCCAGCGCATGGCGCTGCGGCGCCCAGCAATTACGTGCCATTTTATCGCACGGGCGCTGCGGCGCCCGCGCATGGGCGCTGCGGCGCCCAACTCGATATTTTGTTTCTGTTCCGGGCGCTGCGGCGCTCGTTTTTAGCCGCTGCGCCTGCTTTTGCTGCTGCAGCGCCTCTTCTTCGCGCTGTAGCGCCATCCAAACGTCCGAATTTGCTTTTTGTGTCTTCATAAGAGTTGTAGCCCTATCTCTTAGCTTTCCGTAGCCACTTGAATCAGCTCCATATCAATTGTGTGGAGAGAGTTATGGCCAAAATACTAAACCCTGTCAGTCTTGGAAATTCTAGACGCGTTTGGACATTTCTTGATATCAATCCCCTTCTTGTTTGATCATCCTTGCTTCTTTTGACATGAGACTCATTGTTATGACTCTAGACTCAATATACTTGGCCCACAATATGTCTTGGCCACTCAAATGACTCGAAACAATAGAAATTAATGCTTAACCTATGAGATATAACAAAAATGACTCAAAATACTCAAAAACAACACAAAACTCAAGTCTAGGAAGCCCAAATCAATGGTATAAAACCAAGTGAACAATGGGTGCACTGCAGGGGTTCCACCTGAGGGATACATCGACCCCGGACCTCTTGAGTCCCTGGCTCAATAGTGCCTAAGCAACTGTACTACACATTTATGCAAAATAATCTAAGCATTTAACAAGGACAATAAAGTTTAGAAAACAAACCCCACATCGAAACTTTGCTTGAAAAATAGTAGAATAATTTAATGCAATATCCCTATTGAACTTTAGAGCTCGCCATCCTCGTCGCCTAACATGGAAATATATACTTCTTAGTCCTAGAAGTCAAAACTTAAGTATTAACCTCGATATCGGAAGCACTAAAATAACATTCGTGGAAGCTCACGGTATTTTCCTAAGGTTTAAGGTTCAACTTGGTAGGTTTGAACAATACTAAATCTCGTAATTGAGATCAAATAATATTTTCTCATAAACCGTATACAGAAATTATTTACTATTTTTACAGTTGGTGATAAACTCAAAAATAGATATCATATAAAAATTTCAGGAAGATTAGAAATATTTAGATATAGATTTTGAATTTGTGAAACTGAAATTGCTGTAACATTAAAACTTGCATAGCTAAGGGAGAAAAATCATATTTAAATAAATATAGCACTATATGATTTGAAACTTTAACAACATATAATATACACATTATATTATAACATATCCAAAATTCATAAAATTTTAAGTTCGTTAGATGTAGGTTTTGAATTTTATAATCTGAAACGTTTGTCATTGCTAAAACTGTAACGTCTTGGAAACTAATTAATATTTAAATAAATATATATTGGAATGATCTGATATTTTACCACGCGGTATTAAACATTATAATACATAACATATCCAAAATTACGATATTTTGAAGGTTGTTATACATGGTTTCTATAATTTATAAATCAGAAATAGAGTATATTCAAGATTTGGAAAGCGTGAATACGAATTTCATATAAAATAAAATACCAACTCAAAAGTATATGAAATTTTAACTGAATATTGTAAACATATGATAACATAACATATTAAAATTTCACGAATTTTGGATATGTATAAATTGGATTTTGGATTTTCTAAAACAAAAACAGGGAATAACATAAATTCTGACATCTTAGTCTAAAAATTACATAACTACAAAAGTACTTATTGGATTAGTATAAATTTTAACAGTACAATAAAAACGTGATGATGAATAACATATTAAAATTTCATAATTTCTGAATAGGATAGGTTGGGTTTCGAAATTTATAAGAAAATTACCTTAGGAGTTGAGAATGAAATAGGGAAGGCAATTGAGGGATCATGCCATTGAAGAAAAACTTCGTTGAGATTGCATGGTGGACGATGGGGCTGTGGTGGCGCAGAGAAAGAGCTGGAACGTGTTTTCTTTTGGTAGAGTTCTAATATAATTACCCTAGCTAGTTTACCAAATACCTTAGGATTCCTCATGGGCCAACCGACCAAGTAATTGGATAATAAACTCAATAATAATAATAATTCACTAATGGGCCATCTAACTAATTAAATAGACTTCTTTTTTTTCCCGGGTGTTACACATATGAATCTTATGTAACACTTCGTAGAAATACTATTTTTTTTCACCAAGTAGATTTGAACCCATGACCTGTTATGTCACTTATGTGTGGAAGTGACAATTTGTCACTAAGCTAAGTTGATTCTTATTACAACGTTTGCTTAATTTGTTTTTATATACACACATACACACACACACACACACGCACACACACACATATATATAAATATAAAATGTATAAAATTTATATTATATGTATATATAATATATGTTATATAATAAAGATCATATTATATAATATATGTATTAAATTATATTATACACTTTATATATCAAATTTTATATTATATAGTATATAGTTTGAAAATCATATTATGTTATATATTAAAGGACAAAAAAAATTAAACATGTCAAAAATATATAAAATAAATTTATCGACTAATTAATATTCAATCGGTAAAAATAAAAATATATAAAAATATAAAATTAATTTACCGACATATAAAAAAATTCTAACAAAGTGAAAATATTAAATAATAAATAAATAATGAAACAATAATTTACTGACGGAAAACATTCCTAAGTATACCGACAACATCAATTTTCATTGGTAATTTTTTTTAAAAAAAGTAGAAAAAAAGGTTGACGATGAAATTGGTTTCCGTTAGTAAAAAATAAAAAATAAATAAATAATATTAATAAAATATATGCATGCTCATTTTCCGTCGGTATTACAATGAAATTAATTACCGCAGTAAAAACAATAAAACAAAACTAAAATACTTTATAAAAAGAAAATAAAAATTCAGTAAAAAAATAGAGTACACGATGTCTACAATTTTTAGGTTTACTGATTTTTTTTGTCTTAACTTATTTTGTGACATCAATTAATTAAATAAATCGTTGACATAATTTAATGATAGTTATATAATTTTGTATTTCTAAAATATAGCCTAAAAAGTTTTACAATTAATAAAATATAGTGTTGCCAAGAGTGCTTCTTAAATTCTCCTCAAAAAAAAAAGAGTGTTTCTTAAATAAAGTGATACCTATTTGCGTTACAAAAAAATAACAAAAAGAAGTGATACTTAAAAAGTGTTAATATAAGCGTTACATATTGATAAAGTGATATAAAAGTGTTACATAATAAATATTGTAATGTAAAAAGTGTTACAAACACGTGTTACATATGTATCTTATGTAAAAAGTTCTACAAAATTGTTGTTACATAATATCATTTATGTTGTAGTGTTTAAATTTAGGAATAAATAGGGTAATACTTAGATTTGTTGATTTTGGCTACGATCAAGGACACAAGGGGGCATGCAAGTGGGGGCCGCCCTTCCAAAATTATTCATAATAATATGTTGCATTCTCCCCAACTATAGTTCCGCCCCAACTATAAATTTATGTGTCCGCCACTAACTACGATCCGCATGTTGAGCAATGAATAAAATATAGCAGATGTACCTTAAATAAATAAATATATATAATTCAGAAATGATGTACATATGCTCTTATTTTTATCTATTATTAGCGTTCACAAATAAAATACGTAACTACTAATAATTTGATCGACATCGTGAATGAAATAATCCATAATGCGAGTTCACATGATGTGGTTATCAAATATTTCACGGAGAAATAATAAAATAAGAATTAGACCTAGTCTCCAATCACCTACCATACGTAATTCGTAAATCCAATAGCGCGGTTGTTAGCATGCATACAAGACTACAAGACTACACTACAACCATTTCAATCTAGTTAATTAAAACCTGACCATAACACATAATAAATTTCTCAGATTAATTTTATGGATAGAATAATGAAAAGGCCGCAATCTTTTCTTTTTAACGAGACCGTGCTAAACTTTGAGAGTTTGAGCTTATTGGCTCATTTATTATCAAGTAACACTCGAGCTTAATTTTATCGAATATATTGATGGTTCATGAAGTTTTTCGAGCTTGATCGAATCTAAACGAGCTAAGTAAATATCAATTATAAATTAAATTATTTTTAAATTTATTATAAAAATAAATTTACATATTTGTAAGCCGTATAATATATACATACACTAAAATCTATGGATTTATTCAAATAAACAAGTTTATTTAAATATATATATATATATATATATAAATATTTTAGGACACGATGATAGGTTGGATATGCTCCAGACTAGGGCCTCATACCATAATTGGGGAGCCCAATTTTTTTACTCTTTAGCCATTATATATATATATATATATATATATATATATAAACTGTTATAAATTTGTTGATTATTGGCAAAGATGTTTTATACTTTGGTGTTTTTAATTATAGCATCAATAATCATCAATATTTTTGTGTTTAGCTAATCAAATTGTTGACTTCTGTATTCTTTTATTATCTTTCCAAGGTGGCACAATGGGAAAATTTGATAAAACTTATAGCAAACCTCACCTACTTGCGATAAAATCATTTATGTTCCATAAATTCATAAAAGAAAAAGGCAGAAAAATAGATATAAAAAAAACACACAGATAATTATTTTTTTAATATTATTTTTTATTGAACTACTGTTGTCTTACTAGCATATAAACTTCCACTTACATCTATATATACATACACATTAGTTTAAATGTTGATACATTGTAGTTGTCTTGCAAGCATATTGCTATTTTTTATTAGTCGTGCTATCTAGCTAAAATAATTGTTTTCTCTGGTTATTATTATAATTAGTATTACAATTAATTTTTTAGTCCTTGATTTAGAGTAATATTTTAAGATAAAAAAAAATTGATTATAATATACGTGCCCATTTCAGAATATCGCCTAAGGCCTTTTGAAGCACATATCCGACCCTATATATATTGTAACTACAAGGTCCTTGATTTGGTCCTAGGCCAATGGCCACTACAAAAGAATTTCAGTTTACTAACATAAAGTATTGTCACTAAATTTTACAATTACCTACAGAATACTTACAGAATAAAAAATATGCTTTTTCCCAAATTATATTGATAAATTACCGACATATCACCAACAATTTTAAATTTACCGACAGAAATAATATAGGTATTTACAAATAATTTTAGATTTTGTAGGTAAATATTTACTTATAATGATTTTACATACACTTTACAGTTAGTTATCTTAATACTTACCTACAAATTTTCCTGTATGTAAACTGATTTTTTCTTGTAGTGGGTCTGGATTACAAATACTCAATCAACTCAGCCAATCAATACCCATTTAAATATTTTTATGTTTGTCATAAGTAAACGTATAAAAACTAAAATTAAAGTTAAACTATAAGTTTAAATTGTACGAGTTAACTCACGAGCTTACCAACGAGCATGTTCACGAACTTACTAACGAGTCTATTCACGAACTAACAAGTCGAGTATCTCTAAGTTTGAGTTTGATTCATTTATTTTAACGAGCTTCACTAAACGAGCTCAATATTGAATCGAACCCTCAATAGCTCACGAGTAGCTTGGTTCATTTACACTCATACTCGTAGACTTTCGGCACGATCGAGTATAATTGAACCCGGAGTTTATGATATATACCGCAAACTTTTTCATTCGTAAACTATCTTGCAGCGAGTTATGTGCGATACGCTTGACTAAGTGGTGCAGACGTGGGGCTTTGACGAGCTTGGGACCTCTAGCCCAAATAACCTAGCCATCCAAAAAAACGCTCGCAATCTTCTTGATCATTGTCAAACGACAAAGGGGCTCCAAATTTTCAAAATTTGAACTCTTTTTTTGACCCCATATAACCCCTAACAAATAACCACCTCCCAACCTCCCCATAAATCCTTGCTAATTTCCCATATCTCAAACCAAATCATCACATAATTTTCTCATTAAAAAGCTAGCCTTTGCTGCCAAAAAAAAAAAAAACAATTTATAAAAAACCCCGAAATCCTAATACAATGGGGAACAGTTTGGGAGGAAAAAAAACCGCAAAAGTGATGAAAATCAACGGCGAAACTTTCAAATTAAAACCCCCTGTTCGGGCCGGGTCGGTGGTCGAAAGCTATCCCGGTCATGTTTTGTTGGAATCGGAGGCGGTAAAGCATTACGGCGTGCGAGCCAAGCCGCTGGAGCCGCAGCAGGAGCTGAAGCCGAAGCGGCTCTATTTCCTAGTCGAGCTGCCCAAATTCCCGGAGGAGAAGGGGGCGAGGAGGGTAAGATCGGGAATTCAGATGAGCGCCAAGGACCGGCTCGAGAGCCTGATGCTGGCTCGGCGGTCGGCTTCGGATTTGTCAATCATGAAGCCGCCGAGCATGGGGCTCGAGCCGGAGAAATTGGGGGTTTCGGAAAATGGCGGCGGCGGAGTGAGAGTGAGGATGAGGCTGCCCAAGGCGGAGGTGGAGAGGTTGATGGCGGAGAGCAAGGACGGCGCTGATGTGGCGGAGAAAATTGTCAGCCTTTGTATGGGCAGCGGCGGCGCGTAAACGGCGGCGGCGATGCGGCTGGGCAGAACCTGAATCGGAATGGTGATAATGGGGTTGCTAAACGAGGCACCAAATCCCGTGAGGTTAGTTTTTGGTGGATTTTTTTTTTATTTACTAATGACATTTTTCCATTTTTCATGGCATGTTTTAGGGGTTGACATTTTATTTCATGTGCTTTTCAATTAAAAAATCTCATACATCTAAATCCCAAGATGCTATTGGAGTGATATTTTTTTTTAAATGCAAAAAGATAGGTAATAATTTTTAAGGGATAATTACAAAAAAAAAAAAAACCTAAGGTTTGGGCTAAAAAAAAAAAAACAAGACTGGGTTTTGAAAATTAGAAAAAAAACCTTGAGGTTGAGGTTTGTGTGTATCTTAAATTTAAGGGGTTAACTATAATATTTTGGGTGCTTTTGAATTATTTTTTTGCTTATGAATGGGGAAATGTATAATGAGATATGTCATTGGTGAGTTGTCCACATCGATTAATTAAGGAAAGAGAGTCTACTTTGTAAGCCAAATGAACCACTCCTCCTATCACCAACCTGGTTTTGGTTAAGGTTTTTAGGATAGAACTCACTTGGTGGTGGGCTTTGACTATCTCTCACATTGAGTACAATTCATGTTGGGACCGTGACTGCAAGCCCCCAAATTTAACAATTTAAGATGCAACAAACTTGAATTTTTTTTTTTTTGTAATTTTCTAAAATTTCTTTTTTTGTAATTAGCCTGAACCTCATGGATTTTTTTTTTTTGTAATTATCCCTAATTTTTTAATAATAAGTTGATAAATGTCGAGTAGTTTCGATCCATTGTGTTAGCCTAATGACCACGTGCATTACTCTTCAGTGAAGGGGCGTGTTCGAGTCTATCCCGAATTTAAAATAAAAATTGTCGAGTAGTTTCACATAATTTAGAACTTTATTTTGTACTTTTCCAGTTTCTTAAACAATAAGGCCAAGAAATTGTATTATTAAAATTTGACAATTTCAGATTTCTGGAGAAGCAGACAAATTACTGAAAGCTAACTCAAACTTGTTCATCATATTTGGATTCTTTAGGTTTAAAGATTATAAGACCATGTCCTAGTCAACTTTGTTGGCTTCAAGATTTCATTTTCCATACACAAGTAAAAGCCAAAAAAGAATTCATGGTTGCTTGTACTGGAATTTTTTTCTATTAATTTGGCAACTCTAAAACATCAAAATTTGGCCATAGATATAGTGCATAAAGACCACCTCAAACAAAATAAAGTTACCTTTTCTAACTTTATAAGGAAGAGTCTTTGATTTATATTCTTGTATAATTTCAGTACATGATAAAAGGTTAGGCATCTTTAATTAGAGAGTTTTGAACCGTTTTTTCTTCCAATTGATTGGAAATAATGTCTCCATAGTGGATTTTTAGTTGCAATCTTTAATTAAAGGATGCCTGAATAATCAAATAAAACAAGATAACCACCAAAAAGATGACGTAGAGATAGAAAATGTGTGATAAGGTCGGACAACCCAAAATTCCCAACAAGAATAATGAGTTGGTATTTTCTTTTTAACACCAATTATTTAACCAATTGCGCAACAAAATGTTTACACCCTCATTGACTACAGAGCTGCTCGTTGAACATAAAAGTACGTGTAGAAACATGGTGTCATCATGTATACATGACATGTATTGATACTGTTAAATTAGATTTAACGAAGATTAAACATCATGAAATAGATGATCTCAATTGTTGAGGTTTATATCCTAATTACAAAACACTCCAATTATCTTTCAAATTTACAAATATCCCCCTTAGATGTTACAAATACCCTATTGAGGTTTTTATTTACCTACAAATACTCTCTTCCGATGGTGCAATTTGTAAAATAGAAATAAAGATCTTATTTATTTGTAATTTTGAAAAATAATTGAGTTTTTTAATAATTATGCTAAACTTCAGGGTAGTTTTTATAATTATCTCTTAAATTTTAATTAATCGCACTTAAGGTAGAAAAAAGAAATTCAAAGTTTTGTTAATTTATTTCTCATCTTGCAGAAGCGAGTTGGATTCTTGCCGATCAGTGAAGGAGAGATCCACCTTGCTGTGGCCTCATAGCACCACGGAGACCATATTCCAACATGTTAAAGTTATAAATCGCTAGTTATTAGTGCGCTTTTTTTCTCTCCGAATTCCCCTAGAGACGTTTTTGCTCTCCGAATCACCTAGAGGAAGTTCTCAGCAACAAATGGAATGTTTCTGTTGTATCTGTATATGTAAAAGTTTTAATGTTATTTTCCTCAAAAAAAAAAAAAAAGTTTTAATGTTATTAGATGCTGAGAAGTTAGAAGTATCTAGGAGAATTATGAGAGAGTAAGTATAAGGTTTGATATTAATGGAAATTTCATTTCATCATCTCTTCTTGTATAATATAATACTAATAATTATTGCTTTAGAAAAATATTAATAATTATTAAATAATTTTATTTCTTATTCCTCTTCGATCATATGCAAAGATGATCCGTGATTGATCGAAACATGAATTATATCTAAAAAACAAAATATACAAGGGTCAAAATAGTAAATATCAATGAAACTTGGTATACCGTATACCATAAAAAGAAGTTTGATAAATTGCATTAGGTCTTATCAATGTTAGTTAAATGTGGACACAGGACAGAGCCAAAACTTAAACTATTGTATTTTGAATCAGATTCCATTGCAATATATTATGAAAATGACACTTAGAAAATTAAATCAAGATATTAGGATAGCATCGTTCGCATATATATTTTAGTACAACAGTGGAGCTAACAACTACTACCTATAACACCTAAAGTTTCCCCAAGTCAATTTATATTCTTGTTATATTTAGACTTTTCGTTCTTGACATTTTATTCTTCTTTGATAATGCTATCAGGTAATTGTTTTGTTTTTGTTTTTTTGTTAAATTTAATGCCCAGTTGCAGATGTAGTTAGTTAGTGAAACATTAGTATGTCTCACAAATAGACACTTGTCTTTCTCAAAGTGGATGCATTACTATTTCTTGCTATTTTACTAATTTGCCTTTTAGTTTTTAAATTAGATTTTAAATTGATTTGGTGAAAGGCAGTTTCTGTAGTGTTTTCAAGTATCAGAAGATATATTCTAGTTCATTAGATTTTTTTTTCCTTTTCTGGGTGAGACAGGGCTCTCTATTATCACTTGTCACAGGGGTAACTCGACTAACATTTTTTTGTGTCGTTTACCACCTGTTGTGCATCGGGACAGGCCTCACACAACCCGTCAACCTTAACACTCTCACCAAACACTCGTGTTTCCAGTTTTTTGCCTCACAAACACGAGTTTTCTTGGGTTGGGGTAACCATGGAATCCTTGCCCTGCCTTACGCCAAGTCCATAGGGTAAACGTAAGAGAGATTAAGATTAAGTGCATTTTTTGCGGTTTCTTATTTGCATTATCATCATTCTACAAATGAAAAGAGAAAACCCAAAAAGTAAAGAAAAAAAAAGTAAGAAATTGGCATGAGCCTTTAGCTATTTAATATTTACATTGGTGTCACCTCTGTGTGGGTGAACAATTCCCCATCAAAAAAAAAAAATAATAATAATAATAATAATAATAATAATAATAATAATAATAATAATAAATATACTAATAGGAAAAATGGGAGATAAAAAATGATGAGGCCAAGAAAGATGAACCAAACAGCAAATGCAACTTCCTATGAAGACCATTGATCTGGTACTGTAAGAAAATAGGTTGTCATTGCTTTTCTAAATCTTTTCTTGTACTGTTTAGGGGAAATAATAGTTGGAGAAGCATTCTTTGGTCCACCAAGTATGCCTGATGCTTTTACCCATGTCTCCAAATGCTTGTCCCAAGTGTATTGTCTCATGAAATCAATGATCCCCATCACCAGCTCCTTCCGCTCCTCGTCCACCCCAACCAACAATGAGTAATCCATTACATCCACCGACTGTAAACAACAAAAATCGTTGTGTGAAAACATCATTGTATAAAATTACGGGATAATTACAAAAACTACCCCTGAGGTTTAGCCTAATTGAAAAACCAAGAGAAGTTTTAAAATTACAGAAATCTCCTTGATGTTTGATCCATCCAACATTTTGCGCCAACCGTTAGTTGAACTGACGGAACTTGCTGACGCCATCAAATAGTTTACAAATCCACAACATTCCTAAAAATTACAAATAACACCAAATTTCGTCTTATTTGTAATATTTAGAAAAGTTGAATGACAGCAAATCTCATCATCAGTTCATCTAGCGGTTGGAGTAAAAATGTAAGACAGACTCCAATCTCAAGGATGTTTCTGTAAATAATAAAGTAATTGGATTGGGAGGGCAAAAATCCAATATGGATTGAGATTTCCTATTCCATTTTCCGTGATTCACTCTATATTCCATATATTGGATGAAAGATACATGTACAAGATAGTGGCACAATCGTACACGTGTTATTCATCCGATGCAATGGAATAGATAGTGAAATAGAAAAGTGGAACAAGAAATCTCAATCTCAAAAATATTAGCTTACTGCTAAAAATGAAGTGTCGTTCCAAACGGCTCTCTCCAGGGTCCTTTTCGCTTTGCTTCCAAGAAATATAGGATTTGTACGGAGTGTTTCTAAGAGATTCATATCTAACAGTACTTTGTTAGCTCCCATTGTGTCTGAATTGTAACGAGATCGCGAAGAGCCTTTTAGATCATACACTTTAGAAATGCTTCTTCTGAAGAAGAGATTCTCCATCACCATCAAATCCATTTTCACTTCTTTCCCACCATTCATGTGTTTTACTGTAACCTATAATTTACCAGATAAAATTTTGAAGTTACAGATACAAATGTAACCACTGGGCAAAATTGCAATTCAGTTTCGTAGCTATAGGGAGTTGGCAATTATGGTCCTACAGAAATGTTGGGTAATTTTCAAATGACTCTCGATTTTAGTCATTTGGTCGCCGAAAATTGGAAAATTTGCCGGAAAGTTCCACATGTACTTCCGGCCAAGTGAGAGTTGCATGTTGATTGGAACAAAAATTCAGTAAAGAAAAACTCATGCTGAGGATGTCCACATAAGCGAAATTTGTTTGCACATAGTGGTTTGGTGTGACGTGGACACGTGGATTTTTTCCCGGCAAATTTTCAACTCCCGACCACCAAAGGACTGAAACCGAGAGTTTTTTTTTTTTCCTTGAGCAAATCGTGATTTCTGCATAACTATGCATAACTACTATAGCTACAGGACTAAAATTGCAATATACTCGTAACCAATGTACAATCACATCACAAAAGAATAAGATAAAAGGTTGAAGTTTGAACCTGATATATGCCAAGAACTTTGGCAAGGCAAGTTGGACTTCCTGAGCTAAGAGTATCTGTCAAATACTTGAAGTACTCTGGAGCAAATTCTTCAAAGGACTCCAACTCAGTCTTTGTAACCTGCTTAATTATGAACCGATCATCGAACGACTTTGCAAAATAAACATTACTCTTCCCACCTTGTGCGCTCCATCTCCTGCACCGGCTCAACGAGCGTACAAAATCCACTTCATTCGACAGCATTTCCTCCGGAGAGAATCGAACTGCTTCGCGAAATAACATGTGACGGAAAACTTCACCTTTCCAGCAGCATTAGAAGATTCATCCTCAAACGAAATTCGAATATGAGGAGAAGAACTATTGTGATCTGCAAAATATGAAGCATCTTCAGAGCTAAAACTTCCGTAGTTCATATAATCCAAGTCGAGCGAACCAGTAGACTGCCATGTCGAAAGGTCAGAAGCTAGTGAATTGGTTTTCTTGAGGAGCCTAAAACTCGATCCTCCTTCAGGCACGTTTGGCCGACCAGCAATCCAGTTTTCATACTCTTTAGAACTAAGTGCATACGATATTACGCTGGAGGGCTCATTATCGTAAACAGCAACAACATCGTTTTGGCTGTTTTGCGGGACCATCAGTCTTGCCCCTTCAGGTAAAATAGATACAGGAGAGATAAAAGAGGGAGAAAGATTTAACTTTTCAGCCTCACGAGGCGACACTTGAGAATACGTCCTCTGTACGTTCGTAACGGGATCTCTGACCATGTATCTGTAATCTCCAGAAGCATGAAAAGACCGAAGATTAGACAAATACAAAGACGAAGGAGGAAGCCCTTTACGTATTCGTTCTTGGAGCCTCTGAGCAGAGTCGAACGAATAAACTCTTGTGGGTCCCATCAGTCTTCTAAAAGATGGATTGTCTTTTTTAATTACTTGTGCGGGAGTTTCTGATGCATCCGTGTTTGGTGCCAGGTCCGTACCAGACCATGCTGAATCTATCTTGTCCGAAAGGATTGATGCGGCTGATGGATGGCGTTCCAAGGGTGTAATGTTGACATCATTCTCTTCACCTTGGATCATTTCACCCCCTTCAAGTCGAGAAAAATTAGGCCCTTCGTTATTGGATGGTATAGATTCAATGGGGCATTCGTCTAATTTTGTGTATTCAGACATGTTATCTTCCCCACCAAGGCCAAAGCTCGAACCTTTCGTATATATGTCACAATCTTTCGATCCAATAAGACTTGCAACATCAATTGGAGCCTTTGGACTGGAACTCTTAAGGAGGTTGTCTAGTAAATAAAGCCGCCTATCCCAAACGCGTGAACCAATTAAAAGAGAATGTCTCAAACGGTTAATTTCAAAGATATCAAACGCCGCTTGATCCTGTTCTGGAATATCTTTGTCAGCTAATTGGAGCAAATCCTGTCAGATATAAAGCAAGACTTCAAATCAGTCAGAGTATTACAGAACGAAGTTACAAAATACATGACATGGGACACCGTTATCAAAAATCTTAATGTTGTCTCATTAGTTTAGTGGAGATGAAAAGTATTGGCTCCTAAGATTAATAAGAAACAAAAAGGGAAGGGCAATAAATGGTATACATTCATTAGACTGTCGAATTTTGGTACTTACTTCGTAATAGCTTTTTCTTTGGAAAGCATGTCGTTGAGCTCCAAAATATGGCCGTGCAACTCATTTGCATCGGAGAACTCATCCACAAAGATAAGCTTTTGATTTTGAATGCCTCGAGAAAACCTGATATCTCTGCATGTAAAGCTTTTGCTTTGCTGAAAAGCTAAGACAATCAAAAACAAATAATCAGGGCAGATATTTGTTAAGACGGTGACACTTATTCCAAATAAAAACAAATTAGAAAAGCTGTTTAGGTTTTTTAAGAACCTCATTTGTCTCGTTTCTCATCCAGATTTGTTCACCAGGACCACCGAATTCAAGAATTGAAGGTGGCAAACGAACAGTGAGGATGCTAATAGGAGAATATCGGAAGAAAGCAACCATACTGCCGAAACTGTCAAAAGGGTAAAATGAGCTTATTATGCAACTTAACATAAGGTTCAATTGATCTTGAAATTCACAAAAGAATATTCAAATGGGAGCCGATTAAATGTGACGCACCCATAGAACCTGAGGCAGTCCCTTTGCAGTGAATGACCACAGCTTGCAACACGATTTCCAGTCGTATGGCTCGAAAAACTAAGTTCAAGAAACTTCCCAAACGAAAGTCCCCAGGCAGCATCAGACATAACCACTCTCCGAGTGGCTGGTGGAACTCCGTCTACATGTGCACACCTGAGACATCTGTGCCACATCCATATCTTGCCATCCTGTTCCCCAGGAAGCTTAACTGACGGCAGGCGTTTAACGTTTATCGTAAGATTTGCATGCTGGTGAGTGTAACATAGGACGTGGGCTTCAGCAGATTCCTTGCACGATCGACATATATTTGACTGGCAAGCATATAAGAAAATTTGAGAACCAAGACAATACAAAAAGTACCCTTCAGGTTCAGTCTAATTAAAAAACAACTTATCTTTCATAATTACAAATACCCCCTTGATATCTGTATCTATTTTACAAATTACACCCTCAGGGTGGGGAATCTTTAAAGTAAATACAAACCTGAAGAGGGTAATTGTACTTTTGAAAGTTCACGGGATTTTGTTGTAGTTAGGCTAAACCTGAGAGGTAGTTTTTGTAATTTACCCAAAAAGGAATGGCATCACAATAAAAAGTTACCTGATCAAACAGATCGTCCCTGAGATACCTCCCAAGTGGTTTATCAGAAGTACCATAGAATTTTATGCGAAGGAGTCTTGACCGTTCACATACAGTTCCGTTCACCATACAATAGCTGGAGAAAGAAACTAATATGCTCTGATGACTGTCGTTAGTCAAACGTACTCACTGGAGGCTTCAGCATTGTCAGTTTTAATGGGAGATGCTAGTTCGACAACATCTCCTGATTGGCCCTCATTTTGACCTAGTGATTCCGTCAGGGTTTCGTTTCTCATGCTCGGACAAGTAGGCATAACTCCATCGAGAGTTACATCCATCGACAAATTCTCATTACACGCCTCAGAAAGTGCTTCGCTGTATCTAAACTCGTTTAATATGGAAATATCGTCATAGACGGTGTTGCCAAGCTCAGATAGAGATTCTTGCAACCCAAGCTCCAAAGAATCATAACTGGTGATCCCCACAGAATCAGGGATCGTAGACTTAGAGATGGCCGTATCAAGGGTCATCGTTTCGGGGACAAAATGTGATGATTTTGTGGGCGATTTAGGAAGACTGGCGCCCTCGTCTGCAAGAAAAGAGGTCTCTAGTGATAAATGATATGCTGCAAAGACAGCATATTGGACCACATGCTTCACCTTCTTAAGTTCTTCACGGTAAGAGCCCCGCAGTACTACCGTGCAACCTAAGCGCCTCGGACAACCTTCAAAAAACATCAAGGTTTTTGATGGCTTCTTATTGAATTGATTTACTGGTTCATGTTCTTCTGGAACTTTCTCCAAGTGGAAGAGTTCACAGTGCCCCAACCTTGTTGTGGATATGTGCTCAGTTGACGGAGTTAAACTAGCACCAGTACATCTAGCAATCCTTTCCAACAACGGTCTTTTAACATTTAGAACTAAAGAGATCTCTTTTGCTAACAGATGCTCTAGAGCATATGAAGATACACTTTTCTCCACGAGCAGAACATTTGGACGATGTGCCTCTATCTTCGAAACAATTGTTTTCAGATGATCATTTTCCTGATTCATATTCACAAATTAGCCAACACTGATATCATTCTTGTTCGAAAAATGACACGAACGAAATAAGAAAATCAGGATCAGACCTGTTGTAGTAATGTCTCAAAAGATGCCAGCTGATTGGGAACTCTTTGGTACTCCAATGCTCCACCTAAGATAAGTAGCCTAGCGTTTTTGTATTGAGACAACATACGTTTGTGTTTTATATTCTTCGTGCAAACTACTCCTTTGATAAGTTTGCTGCATAGAAAAAAGATAAACTTACTCTCAGTTATACCTTATGGCCGGTGGCGGAACCAAGATTTATGTTTAGGTGGCCAATTCTATTCTTTGATAACATACATAAAGTATATATATCAAGCAAACTAATTGTAGCTCCTTTGCTACATTACAAAGTCAAACTGTTTTTTCTATAATATGAGATATAATAAATAAAATCATAATACTTGATATACCTAACATTCTTCAGTTAGACTTGAGAAAAAAATGACTAAATTAATGGTTATTTCAACTAAACAACCACACCATTGTAATATCATTTGAAATTAGATCATAATCATAGAAATGATAGAAAAATGTACATCCTACGTAATAAAAGTTAAGTGAATGTCTGTGAAATAGTTTAAATATCAAATAGAAATTGACAAAACTTTAAATATAAATTCTCTGCAAATGAAGATAAACTATTTAATATTGTCGATTTATCATATCACCAGGAAAAGAAGACAGATTGTTGAATATACACATATGCAAACAACTATTTTCTATAACCCCTCAAAATATGGTGAAAGACATGAAAATTTTGTATTCTCCACTCTTCTTGAAGTGGACAATGTGCTGGTTATTCCTTTCTTAGTAAGTTCTGTTGGTTCAATTGTTTAGAAGCTAAAAAACAATTTCATTAAAACTTCAAAAACATAAAAGAACCAATTTTGCATGGTAAAAATAAAAAAATTATAAAACAACTACACTAATATGCATGCCCTCATACACACATATACTATATACATGTACTCAATTCTGACCCTGCTGATGACGTGTACTGTTTTCACAAGATGGTGAAACGGAGTTCTAGAATATGAAATCTTTCAACAAAAAACCGATATTTACCTCTCGCTGGGATTTCCCGAAGCTACACATTTGACCTTTAAATAGTCGCACGGATCCATGCTGCCTCCTCTACTAGTATTAGGCTTTATGAACTTTGCAGCTTGCCACGCCATAGCTGTCACTATGTCAACCCAGTCATCAGCGATTATCTTAACCAGCAATTATACCCTGCCCTTGCAAAAGCTGTGACACAAGAGCTCTAAAGTGGCCCTCTACCACAGCTCTCCACGGTTCCTTGTTATCATGATGATGCTTCTCCTTGTCCGAAAATATCGTATCAATATTAGCAGTAGGGGAAAACACGAAACCCGAATCCCCAACATCATCGTCCTCATCATCGTAAGTAAAAAGGTTGTTTTCCGCCTCATCACTGATGTCATCGGCCGGTGGAGGAAACCAAATCAGACCGTTGGTTTCAAAATCCAACGGTTGTTGCAACTCGTCACTCTTTATTGACAGATCATCAGCATTTTCTGTACCCCAATACCCTTTAGCGGGCTTTTCTAAAACAGCCTGCTCGTGATCAAAGGGGTTATTGTTTTCAGACCGTGGGGTCCCCCCTTGCCCTAGCTGTACATCATGCCCGACTCGACCGGAAGTAATATGGAGCCTAGATGGGCTGTCTGAAGGGCTTGATCCTAAAGACATGGAATTATAAAATTCATGTCTACCACTAACACTACTTGAATCTACATTAAAACATTCCGTTGGTGCACTGAAGAAGTGACTTGTGGAATGTTCTCCCTCATCTTCGTCACTCCTACATTAACATGCATAAAGATATAAACTATATCAACAGAAGGTGCAAATTATAACAGAATACTTGGATTAACAAAAATTAATTTTCAATGCTCTGTCCATAAGCTCAAAAATATTTGATCAACGTATCTTAAAGATCAACATACCCACTGAATAGTGCTGAAAACTTGGAATTTAAAAAAAGATAAAATATTTAAATGAAGAACACAATTTGAATCATGCAAGCTGTCTATAAACATATACTTAACAACAAATAAATACCACCAAGTGTGATAAATAAAGATTTTAATAAGTTTGCAGCAAAACATCACCTGCTTGTGGAGCAATGGGGGAATGACCACCAAATCTATCACCACTAAAACTTGGTGATGGTGGTCGGGACTTTGTCTCGGAGACTCAGAAGAAGGATAGACTTTACCACTGCATTTTCGACCACTTTTACTTGGAAGACCAAGTTTCAAACAAAGCTTGCACGATTTAATATTAAACACAGCCTCATCGGTCTCCTTTGAATGACTGGACCCAACTCCATCCGAAGAGGCACGATCATGAATACAGTTTTTACACAATAGGCTTCCACAGGTTTGACAGTGGTACTTGAGGTCAGATTTTAATATGGTCCTCTCGCAGATGCAACAAATGTTGCGATTGCTATCCATCGTCTCAAATCCACGCAATATGGAATTTGAATCACTATTTCCCAAAGATATCCAAGATCTAACCTTTTGTATGAAATGCAGCAGTGAACTATCATGCATTCCCATAGAACAACAATTTCCCAGCATGCATAGCACCGAAAATATTGCCCCTAGAACAAAATTTCTGCTAATAATAGTTCAAAACCGAAACTTTATCTGAATTAACTAAAAAACTATCAAAACCCACAATAAAAATGGTGGGTTTAATCCTTCTCAGGTTAGGATGTATGGACTTTTTTTATTTATTTTTTTTCTTTTTCTTTTTCCCCTGAAAAATCGGAGAGGAGTATACCACCAAAGAAAGAGGAAAATCCCCAAGGATCAAAAAGTATCGCTAGGGGGAAAACAAATGCCCAAACCCTCAACAAAATTAGCCTATTTATATATAATGTTGAATGACTATATCGATAGTAAATATAATATACCCCAATGTTGAAGACTATATCTAAGTTCCTGAAATATAATAGTACAAAACAAGACCTAAAACCCTTTAAAACTTAGCTCAACCTATCCCAGAATCAGCAACATTAGACTCCAAGATCCAGAGATTAGCATCCCAAATAACCAGAAAACACAAATCAAACTAACTTTCCCAAATCAAATACTAGAAGCCCAAAAAGATGAAATGAAAATTTTCAAAAAGAAGTCCACCCAACAACAAAGTACAATCAAGAAAGTTCTGGAAGTACCATACCAATGGAAAAAAATACAAACCCAGATCAAGAAAAGATGTGGGCTTTTTTTAGATATGTAATTTAGCAATAAAGAGAGACCAAAAAATGAAATCTTGATGCTTAGAAGAAAAGAAAAATAATCTACTTTTCTTTTTTATTAAGAAAAATAAAAAGAATTAAAGGATGAAGAGAACGAGAATGAAAAGTAGGAAAAGAAAGAGTACAGAGAAGGTTCCTTTTCTAGCTCTTGAACTACTAATGGCGGAGGCTCGCATCTCCATAACCATTTTTTCCTGCCTCTGCTTCTTCTTCACCAAGAAGAACAACAACTGCTTTTTTTTTATTTTCTATCTCTTTCCCCGCATACCCTTTCACTTTCACTCCCAAACAACATTAAAATATTCATCCAAATACCCTCAAGCATGTGGTAATGTAGCTTAACTTTTAGACATCTCTCTCACACACACTTTTCTCTCTCACGCAGAGACACGCACATTTTTTAAATTCTTTTCGTACATTACATGCATCCATATCCGCTATCTTTTTGCAAAATACAGTTTGCATCGCTGTCAACACTATTTTTTCTTAGGATTCATGTAATGAAAGTGAAATTCATGTATTTGCCCCTCACATTTACTTCATTTCTTTATTATTATTTTTTATAACTAAATTTTCATGTTTACGTCGGAATAGAGTTGTCAATTTTGGCTTAGCCCGGTAAAGCATCAGCCATCAGGCTGAGCTCTAATTTTAGAGGCCTGAAATGAGTTGGGCTTTTTTGGCCCGGTCAGTTAGGCTCGAAAAACTAGATTGGATCGAGTAGCCGATTTTTTTAGTGCATTTTCGTGGTCTGGCCCGATTTTTTCGTTTGGTCGATGTTTGGCCCACCCATTTGACACCTCTATGTGTGACTATATCCAATGAAAGCAGCTCTGGTGCACGCACTGGCCAGTATTATAGTAAGGTCTGACGACGTACAATCATACCCTCCTGAATAAAGAGAACAATTATATTTCACCAACAAATCTAATAATAGTTGACCTCCACTAGGGGTGTCAATCGTGTCGTGTTTCGTGTTCGCGGCTCGTGTTTTTACACAGGTATTATAGGTCTGACACGAACCCGAACCCGACCCGTTTAATTATCCGTGTCAAGATACACAACCCGAACATGACTCGTTTATGACATGGGTAACCCGACAGACACGAAAAACCTGTATAATTTAAACTTGACAAAAGAAAAGAAATGAAATTACAAATAAAAAATACATTAAATATTAAAAAATATTAAAAAATATATTTAATAATTTTTTCATCATCATATAACCAACTAAAACATAATAAAATATTAAAATAATATATCACTATAAAATAAAATTGGTTACATAGGTCAATCGTGTTAATAACCCGACCCGACCAATTTATTTTTTGTGTTATCCGTGTTCGACCCGATTTTGACCCGAATCAAGGGTTGTACAATCTACTAAATTCGTGTTAGGTTCAGTATCGGATTATATGAATTGAACCTCCACCCACAATAAACTTAAATTTACTGTATTGGCTGGTGGGCTAACCTTGGTTATTTGTTTATTTCATTAATCCTTGATGACCTGGTTTTGCATTGGATAGTGGTCCCTTCCTCTTCAGCTATTGGTCAGCATCATGCTAAATTTACTAATTGTACAAATTTCATTAATTAATTTTGATTTTGAATGTTGTGAGATGCTATTGGTCAGAAACAGTGCTGAGATTTAATTTTTTTTTATTTTGATTATTTCATTAATCCTTGATGACCTGGTTTTGCATTGATAGTGGTCCTTCCTCTTCAGCTATTGGTAAAAGAGAACAAATTATCATCTAAATTTACTAATTGAACAAATTTCATTAATTAATCTTTTGATTTTGAATGTTGTGAGATGCTATTGGTCAGAAACAGTGCTGAGATTTAATGTATTTATGGTTGCCAAGTCAGCAGCAGCTTTTAGATTTTGGTAGATTTCTTGACTTTTTTGGACAGCATGGACCAAACCATTCTGTTGCTCAGTTGTCTGAGACAAACTCTGATTTAATTTTTCTGTGCTTTTCTTTTTTATACAGTGGGTAGATGTGATAATTATTCTATCACCAAACCCTTTGATTGGGTCATTGCCTCATTGGGTGCTCATTTATGAATCGTATGTGAAATATAATACTGCCCCAAATACTATATTCGTCCCAAATATTTAGTTTACTATTTTTTTGTGGGATGTCCCAAATTCTATATCTATCCCAAATATTTAGTCCACTATTCATTTTCAGGATGTCTCAAATATATAGTTCATTTTCTGTGTTTAATTAATAGTATTTTTCCATTCTTTTAATATTACAATCCTATTTAATATGCATTTTATAATTTACATTATTATTAAATAAGGGTAAATCAAATAAATATTTAGCATATTTGTAGTTTCCAATACTTTTTCACCACAAGAAAAAACCAGTTACCTACAGAATAATCTGTAGGTAAATATTGAGATAAATGTAAAGTGATTGTAGATAAATATTTTACCTACAAAATTCAAAACTATTGGTAAATATCAAAAGTATTTTTGTCAGTATTTTTAAAAATTGTCGGTGATCTGTCGGTATAATTTGGGAAAAAATAATTTTTCTTATTAAACAAGATTTTGTAGGTAATCGTAAAATTTTAGTGACAAAATCATTTATGTCGGTAAACTGGAATTTTCTTGTAGTGTTTTCATGTGTGTGAAAATTCAAATTGGATTGTATATTTGGACGAAGGGAGTATAGAATTTAAAATACTTAGCCTATGTAGTCTGGAATTTGGACCCTGTGGTATCCTTTTTTAATTAAGAAATTAAAAACTAGTTTGTTGGAATTAATCATAATTTGATTTAAGTAATGTAATCACATTCTATAATCACTGTTACTTATTAATATATATATATATGGTGGTTAAAAGATTTTAAACATCCATAAGATTCTTTACATAACTATAAAGGAAAAATCAAGGTTTGCTAGCACCACAAGAAGAAAAAGATTGTCACTTTTTTGGCTTCAAAACAACAAATAAAACATAAATTATAATTACAAATCTATTTCCTTTATTGTACAACAAATATAAATTGAAAAAAAAAATTGTTAATTTTATTTAGATTAGACTTGAGGGATGCGTCATATATATGGGCATGTTCAACATGCTATTTTACAGAATAAAGAATAAGAAGGATAGGTTTTTGTCCACTTATGGCTATGGTTTTATTATGAGAAGCCGATGGCTAAAATAATTCTATCATCTAGTTTTCTTTTGGGATTTTATTCTTATGTATTATAAAATTCTATTCGACTAATTTCAAGTAGCTAGATAAGATAATGTTATAATATAAAAAATTACATAAATGTTTTATTTTACTCGCTAAAATTAATTCATCCTTTCCTCGAAGTTTATCTTGATTTTTTCCCCACTTTTTCAATTATTCATTCTTATTTTCTGGGTTAAAAAGCACACAGAATAACTTTGGTCAATTAGAATCAGCTACATGGCTAAATTTTCTGAATCATCCATGTCATATATGCGATATTAGTCTAAATAAGTTTTTCATTTTGAAGGTGGTCAACAAATAATCACTTTGTTGACTATTTCTTTGTCATTGACCACTAAAAATAACTGATTTTTTGTATCGTCAATATATATGTAATGTATAATTATAAAAATAAAATGCAAGATAAAACGAACTTGAACTGCTATCCGAAATATTGACATATTGATTTCTAATGCACTTCCTTTAAGACTTCACTTTTGTGATAATTATTTAATAATTAGGCATTATTTTACTTATAAAACTTCTACCTAATTGTTCCATGTGAACCGGATGTAGTGGATCTTATGACGTCAAATGATTAAGTAAATAAAAAAGATTTAATTTATTTTTGTAGTGATGTTGCTATAAATTGCATATCACTCTAAGGGAGTGTTTGCAAAAATTTCTGCTTTTAGAAGAAGTGATTTATTATACAGTAAGTAGTTAAGTAGTTGAAAAAAGAATTAAAAGTTGAGAATGAGAAGTTGAGAGTGTTTGGTGAAAAAAGTAGTAAAAAATACTTATTTATTTGTAAAATTCAAACTAGAAAGGACAGAATCTAAAACACCATCTCTTTGCTTTTAGATTCTCGATTAAATGAAGCATAATTAGAAGCGAGAAATTGGTATATGCAAACACTAAAAATCGCTTTTTTAAAGAAAAACCGAAAAATCACTTATTTTTAGTGTTTGCAAACACTCCCTAAGTTATGGAATTAAGCTAGTCGGATAATCCAAGTCTACAGTGCCATCCATGAGCTAAGTCCAATGAGCTAAGCCAATCCAGAAGTTGAGCTAGTCTTGGAGCCGAGCTTGTCAAGAGTTGAGTTTCAAAGCTAAGAAAATATTTGAGTGGTTTTAACTATCACGCAACACACATAACAAGATTAGGGGTCCATAGGGTTGTCTCGGAGAGGCCCGTCGGATACTTAAGTCAGTCGGTCAGTATGAAAGAAAAACCTCATGAGTCGCTCAAATGAATATGGATCGACCTTTTATATCAGGATGATGGGCGCCATCAACTTAAGTATGGTAAAGTGGGTCTTGTGGGCTATAAATAGTGAACCTGGATCTTATGGAATGCTCAATAATAGTTTGGGTCTGATGGGACAATTGATAATATTCGGACCTAATAATTAATATTCATATGTAAATAATTAAATAATGACAAAATTACATAGAAGAAATATAATTACAATTATCATGTAGGTTTAATATATATTTTGTCTTGCTTTTTTTTTTTTAACACTGTGGTCCAAAAGTTGTTTTGGGTCAATTTATGTGTACTTTAACTAACCAGCTCCAGGATGCCGTTATTGGCAAGCCATCAGGGATTTTGGATTCTCAAGAAAATTGTTTACAACTTAACCCAAAAAGATTTGCATATATAGCTATGATTTAAATTAAAATTAGTCCATTGTTTTAGATTTTCAGTGAATTATGCAAAATTAATATTACAGTTGATGAACTCTTTACTCTTTCCAGATTTATTCACTAAATCAATGTTTAGACTTTAGACTTTAGACCTACTTATTAGTGTATTTTTTTTCTAGGAAAAGTAGATTCTTTAATTATTACATCGACTTTAAGTACCTCTTAACTGAGTCTTAAGCTGGATCTAATTGATTCCTTAATTTTAGGCCACGTTTTAAGTTTTGTCGAAGCTCGATTAAAAAAATATAATTAAAAACAAAAATTAGAATGAAAGATAATATTTTTGAAAAATGTTGCAAGGAAAATGCCACAAGAGTGATGATCCAATATCCATAAGCAATTGCAATGAGATAGCATAAACTAATGTTGATGTTTTGGCTGAATATGCAACTTGCTTTAGCGTTGGTTGTTTAAAATAATAAACAGGAATATCTTCAATTTCTTAAATAATTCATTATCTTGATGAGTATTTAAATTGTCTATTTATTTTAAGAGGGTCGGATTCAATTATCTTTTAATAATTTAATTGTTTAACTGCAATTTATTTAGGATTATTGCTCTTAAATGCAATTATTTGCAAGGGCAGACTCACATAGCTAGGGGGGAAGGAGGCCCTGGCCCCCCTAACATTTCAATTATTTTTTATATGCAAAGTTTGGGCATAATTCCATTTGCCCCCAACTTTTTTTGTCAAAAAAAATTATTTTAATTTTGGATTGTAATTATGTATTTTGGAATACTTAGAGTTGAATATTGACATTATATGTGATGCAAATACATAATATATTTTGAACTTTATCATTATATAAAATAAGTATTTGATCTTTCAACTATTGGCTCTCCTAACGTCGAATTCTAGTTTTGCCCCTGATTATTTAGGTCATTGATTAATATGGATTGCCCATGACCATGTTGCCCAAAATCTTAAGTATAAAAATTTATCGACTGTCATTTACAAAGTATGCAATTTACAGCTAATCTTTTTTGGATGGGAAATAAAAAAGAGAAGAAGGAATCCATAGAAGGTGATGTTTTGGTAGCTCTAGTAGAGTTTTCGTTTGGTGAGAAGACACATTTCTGCCTATTTGTGCCGAAAGATGTGTCAAATTTTCCCAATTATTTCAGTCATCTTCAACTTTATTTTCTTGGCGTTTTTCCATAATTAACAGCTATATTATAAAACTTATAAATAAAATTATTTTTTGCATAGTTTCCTATTTTGGGATTGGGTGGTGCACCCCACTCTTAATAAAGTCAGCATGGAATAGGAGTACATAATGTGAGCCAACACCTAAGTATTTTTTTCACCAAAATCATAATTATCTTCCTATGTATGAGTCATCTCCATGTGAGGATATTGTTATTTTGTAGCTTGGTTGGGGAATCCAGAAACCTTTTTTTCCCTTTGAAAATGGGGATCCATATTCAATTTAGAGTTACAAGGGTCCTACGCCTACCAATGCTCTCAAAAAGCCCTACCCAATAGTTGTAAAGGTATCCAATGTTTTTGCGATTTTCTGATTCTACTAAATTAATTTGACCTGTATAGGTTTAAAATATTTCTGTGTTATTTAGATCTGTATAGATTTATGATTATGTAGCTTTTACAATTTCAATCTTTGATCGAGTATCGATCGTAAGATTCTTCTACTAGTCAGTTGTAAGGTTTTTCCGCTGAATGAAATTGATTAATTAGTTCTTAAAAAGAAAAAAAAATGGTACAAGCAACACCCCACCCCATGGGCCCACCCCACCTTACCTTTGATTTGTTTCTTTTCTTCTTTTTCCTTTTTTTTTTTAGAAACAAGATAAAAAAATGATTATATTAAAGCATCAATCGATAACTAATCTAATGTATTCACTGATGATAAAAAATAATAAATAATGGAATATCAAAGTCATTAAATTAAGTCAAATATATTATTATGGAAAATCTATTTTTACATAAAATATTTAAATTTAAGGAAGTCAGATTATATTTAGTTTTTGGAACATAATATTTTGACAAAACAAACTAGAAGGTTAATCATTATAACCTTTCATCATTTGATTGTTGAATATTACATTTTTTAAGGTAGTCCACCCAAATGGAAGCACTTTGATAGCCATTTTAAATTTTCCTTCAATTTTTTTCTTTGAAATTTTAGCACTTCCAACTCAAAAATAAAGATTATTTGCTATATATTTTAGGAGTCATTTTGCTTTTTGACTAGATTAACGATAAAAATTTGTTTCTTTTCCTTCTTTTTCCTTTTTTTTTCTTTTTTTTTTTCAAGCTGAAAATGAAAAAAGGTCTTTTACTTTATCACTAGATTTTCATCAAGAATTTTTGTAACAAAAACAAAACTAAATTTTTGAAAATCAATAAAGGCTAGCTAATTTTTTTTCTATAAAAAGCATAGTCTCTTGTGCATGTGCTTGTGTGCTTTTCAAAAGGCACACAAGCTTCATGCGCTTTATAAATAAATTTTTTTTTTTTAATTTTCCATGAAAAAAAAAAAAAACCTAAAAACATGAAGTCGAAGAATAAACAAAAACAAAAATAAACCCAAAAATTTTTTTAAACCCGAAAAAAAAAAAACTAAAAATCCTAATTTGGTTTTCCAAATCAATTAAAAATAATCCCAAAAACAAAATAAATTTAAAAAAAATAAGTTTTTAAATTGTATTAAAAAAAAAACAAAATAAACAAACTTTAAAAGATTTTGTAAATTCGATGTCCTCCATGCAAGTTTTGGATATCTCAAACGATACCTATTAAATTTAAAACTAATCTATACCTAAATTAAATATCATATATATATATATATATATACACCAAGATAAAAATAAAAATCGAAAATGTGATATAATTCAAATAAAAATGAAATCAATAAAAGCTAAAAAAATATATACGTACTAAATTTAAAACTCTTTTTATCTAATTAAGAGCAATGATGTAAATGTTATGAATCGAGGATATAAATATATTATGGATTTGGATCGGTGAGTCCACATATCTTAGGTGAGTGGACCATACCTCGAGATGTATGATACGCCGATTTAATTTTTAAATGGTTGAGATTAAAATTTACCATTTTTTAACATATAACTTAATAAAAAAAAGGTTGTTTTGGTAATTTAATTAAAATCGATTTTGGGAGGAAGTTATTTTTTTGGGAGTGGGATGGATTTAGGAACGGTTTTAGGAAACATGGTTTATCCCAAATCTTCCATATGGCCATCCCATCCAACTCGTGTAAATGGTGATCCAAGAGTCGAGGTCTCCCCACTAACATCTCGAACTCTCTAATCGATCGAAATCGTCTCCCAAATAATCCCTACCGAAAAAATGTTTAACCCATCTCAATTTTCATTTTCAGGGATTGTTTTTGCATACAACTTTCCAAAACTCATCTTTCAACAACTTTGAAGTCCTTGGTTAACCCATCCGTGAAAAATCTTACCGCACTTTGCAAATGTGAAAAACCTTTAAACATCATGCTTTTTTTAGACACCATTCTCAAAGTCATAAAATCAAAATTCAATCTCATCAATTGGTCAAATGGAATCAGTAGAGTTGAACATCAAAGAATGGGATTCTTGAAATTGCCATAATTACCCGTCATGTTGTGATTGATCATCGATGGAAAAATTTTGTGCGTTCATCCCCATTTTTTGAACACCCCAAATCAATATTACCATCAGGAAAATTATTGTCATGTTCAATTTCTTATTTGTGCCAAAAAAGAGGTTCATCCGACCTTATAATTATCTAAAATATCTTGTCTCAATCCTAAAACAAAATTCAATTCTTCATCCCTAGAGCCAACAATGTTTGTGCAAAACTCTTGTACTTAGAGTTGATAAAGTCTGATAAGGCTCATCTTGCTTGTTTGTGCTATGAATATCCATTTATAATATAACGTGATATTGATCATGAAGAAAATTCAATTATTGAGATCTATATTAGCGCATTCGAGTCTCGATTCTACAAAGATCAACAATCATTCCCCCAACTGAAAGATCTGCAAAACACACAAATCTTGATCATTGGTTATAGAAACAATCCCACACATATTATTATTGCAATAGAAAGAAACCCTCAAAATATGTTTGATTTTCAAAGAATGAATTGCAAATAATATATTGTGCGAGATTAGATAGGTCTTCCCCACGCGAGTTTCCCAAAATGAATTACGATCGTATCTCACTTCATTACCATTTTGCACAATTTGTCCTCCAAAGTACACAACTTATTTATCATATTTGAATTTGACATTCCCTTATAAAATATAAATATATTGTTAAATAATTTTTTCATCACATTACAATATAATTTTTTTAATAAAACATACTATAAATAATCACTGGTTGTTCCGAAAAAATATCGATGCCTCGTAGGAAAAGAAGCACAAATCATTTGCCTCATGTAAGCAAAATTCAACTCGCTCTGTCTCACTTTAGGAAAATGTATCAACTTTATGAAGTGAAAGTCATTGCCTTGAAAATCAACACGAATTTTTATCTTTTCTAGGAAAGTCAAAATCTTATACTTTTTAGAAGATTCAAATATTTTGTAAGCGGAATTTTGAACAATGCCCGGAATTTTTGGAGACCGCCTAGTTACAAAGTTGAACTGACTTTTAAGGTTATGGAGTTTATCTTCATGGCAATTTATAAAGGTTGTTAGCAATATCAATTATTGCTCAATTTTTTTCTTTTAGGGAGCAAAACATTACAACAAGAATAAATAAGCAAAGAGGCAAAGTATTAAAAAGCATTACAATAAGAAATCATATGCAATTTGTTTATGTGAATAAAAAAAAAAATAAATAAACAAAAAGATCACAACATTTTTTATTTTTTGAAAAGGCACACCAAGACTTTTTTCATTTAATTATACAAGAAAAAATTCACTATATTTTGTCAAATTATTTTCAAAAATTTGAAATATTGTCAAAAAAGCCAGATAAATGAATGATTATATTAAAGCATCAATCGATAACTAATCTAATGTATTCACTGATGATAAAAAATAATAAATAATGAAATATCAAAGTCATTAAATTAAGTCAGATATATACTCATAAGTCTGAATGTCTGATAAAATATAAATTTTCAGATATATATTTAGTTTTTGAACCCAAATTTTGACAACCGCAAACTAGAAGGTTAATTAGGTATAACCTTTCATCATTTGATTGTTGAATATTCACAGTTTTTATTAAGGTAGTCCACCCAAATGGAAGCACTTTGATAGCCATCCCGAAATTTTCCTTCAAGGAATTCATTGATTCATCTTTGAAATTTAGCACTTTGAGGGGAAAAATAAAGATTATTTCTATATATTTTAAGTCATTTTCTTTTTGACTAGATTAACGATAAAAAACTGAAAATGAAAAAGGTAGTACTTTATCACTAGATTTTCATCAAGAATTTTTGTAACAAAACAAAACTAAAAAAATCAATAAAGGCTAATTAACTTTTTTCTAAAAGTGCAAGTCCGATAATTATAAGCATATTCATTGGGATCTAAATAAGTGAGAGATTATCCTCCGCATTGTCTTGAGAACATGAACCGGTGAAAATAAATTTAAAAAAAAAAATGAAATGAAGAAACAAAAATATTGTTTTAAAAATGAATCAAAGAATAACCCGAAAAACAAAAAAAACCCAAAATATAAAAAATAAACCCTAAAAAAAACTAAAAATTAAAACCCAAATTGTTTTAAAAATAAACCCAAGAAACAAAATAAACAAAAAAAAACAAATTTAAACCCTAAGAAAAATAAAACTCTCAAAACAAACCTTTAAAACTTTGTGAAGATTTTCCGATCTCGTGATCTAAGATGAGACCGTCTCACGAAGATTTTGCCTTCTAAAAAGATACCTATTAAATTTAAAACTCTTTATACCTAATTAAATATCATATATATATATATATATACCAAGATAAAAATAAAAATATCTTATGTGTATATAATTCAAATAAAAATGAAATCAATAAGCTATCAAAAATATATACGTACTAAATTTAAACCTCTTTTTATCTAATTAAGTATCGATATGTTTTATATATATATATATATATATATATATATATATTATATATTATATACCAGGATAAAAATAAAAAATAGCATATGTGTATATAATCTCTACGTATATAAAAAGAGACGTCACTCAAAATAGTACGTTGAATTTTTCCTCACTTTTTTGCGATTAGTATAAAAAGTAATAAAAATATGTGTGCAATTAAAAAGTGATAAATATTTGGTATTTCATTATTTTTGGTAGTCAAATTTCTTCAAATAATCACTTTTAAAATGATATAAAAATATATTATATAAATTAGCTTTCCAAATCTATGTGTCTTGCATTAATTATTATATTTGTATTTTTTTAAAAAATTAATAACTTTTTCGTTTTTGATCCATTTTTTGACTTATAATATATCAAATTAATCATTTTTCTGTGATCTTCACTTTGACACCCATATTATATATAAAATAAAAAAATATAAAAATTTAAAAATTTAAAATATTTATTCATTATTTTGTAACTTGTAATTAGCTTTAAAAATTAAGCATTTGGGTTATTGAACATCAACTTTTATAATAATATATATTGGCTATTCGTGATATATGTATAGTTGTTATTGGGCTTAGTCAGTTTCTTAATAATTATATATAATAATATTTAAAGTTTTTAATTAAAAAATACTTATTTCAATTAAAAAATACATCAAAATATGTATCCAAATTTTATATATCATATATATCCATACATAGTATTATATATTTATGTAAGAAGAAAATTAAGATTTATTTAATATAAATTATATTCATAATAGTATTTTTATATAAATTAGTTTTTCTATATTAATATTCTTTTCATGTTAACTAGTTTGATGTGAACTAGCCTAGCCTCCACATGGGAGGCAACCAAACGAAAGTTTATAGAAATTTATATCTATCAACGTAAATTTGTTATTCAAGTTTCAAAGTTGTATATTTGAAATTAGATATGAATTTGACTGTTTGATAATTTTTTGTTATATGTGTATATATAAGAATAAAATAGTTTTTGTTTTTATTGAAATATTTCATTTTCACTTAAAATTGCAATGTTATATGTAAAGCATGGTTTTGTTTAATTCTTTAATAATCTTGACAATTGTTTAACTTTTTAAACTCCAAAAAATATTGAAATTTGAAATGACTTCATTAATAATTGTATTAAAAATATAATTTATTAAATACAAATTTTAAACTTTTACTTTCTTATAGATAAATATATTATATAAATAGATACAATTCATATTCACACAACCAAATATTTCGTATTTAACAAGATCTTTTTATAGTTTATAATAAATTTTTTATTATTTAATCGATGATTTATAATCAAATTAATTATATTTATATTTTAATTATTTTTCGAAATTTTTTTTTTTGCAATTACAATTTTTTAATACATAGATAACATTAATCCATAATTTGTAAAATAAATAATGATAACAAAGAAAATTATAAAGATTCTTGTTTAATTTTTAGAATTAATAAAATAAAAAATTATAAATAGAATAAATATTAATAATAGATAAATACAATTTACATGTTCGAAGAATGGAGATGGGAACAGAGAATCCATGTTTTATCTAATTGGAATAGGAAGGGGGATATGGTTATAAATAATGTCTTTGGTTCATCCCCAATTCTAGAAAAGTTGAGAATCCCCATCCCCGCTTCCATCACCGATTAACCGGCACTCTCGTCCCATTCTATTCGATTTACCAAAGGGGATGATTTGTTGATTCCGCATGGTATGTGTCATCCCTAAATGCATGAGATAATTTCATAAAAAATATTAGAAAAACGTATACGTAACAATACAAAATGTAAGTCTAACAAATATACACACTGCGTGCATTGCACGGGTAAAAGCTAAAAGACCAGTTTACCATAACAAAGCTATAAGAGTATATAGCTTAAAACAATGCTTAATTAAATTCAACAACTCATAATCATAATAACAAATAATTACCACTCAAAGGGCATTTTTTTCTGGTGGGGAATCATCTTTACCCTTGGTCTCTGTCTAATTAATCCCCATGATAAGACTTAAACCAAAAACTCATTTTGTCTGATATGCAATTTTAATCTAAGATGTATTTGGTAAATTTCACAATCATCGTGATGTAAGTGGCAACACTGTCAATATTTGCACTAATCCTTGATTATGAATACACAGCCCTTTCAATGGAACGACAAACCCTAAAACCCTATGAAAGATTTGATGGTGAAGCAAAAGTTAAGGGCTACCCAACAAGAGATAAGATTGAGATTGAATTTGACTAATTGTATTTACTTTCTTGGAAAAAGCCCAACACCTCTTTTTTTTTTTTTTACCTTTAAAATCATGAAACATTGGTATCGCATATTTGTGAAAAAAAAGTCCTTTTAACCACCATTTGTAAAGGGACTTTTCCAAGGCATTATAAAACATTAAAACCATGTGTGTGTTTCTAACTCGTTGATTATTTGACTTTGTATCCAACTTTTTTCTACTAAATTCTCTTTTTTTAATCATCTTAAATCATATTTTTCTTTTTTCATTTGGAGATTTCATTACGCATCCCAAAACTTTTTTGTGGTCACCTTAGGCACCAATGACAAGAAAATTTGGCATTAAAGTTTGGATAAAACTTTTGGGAATTTGATATAGATTTCTCTAAAATTTAGTGAAACCTTTTTAGTTTTTCCCAAGAGATCTCATACTACAAGATACGAAGCTGACTATTCTAATAGCTCAAATATTGGTGTTTTGAAATATTAATTTGAAATACAAATTTTGACTGAGCAAGAATTTCCATAAAGAATTTAAAAGAATTTCATTAAGATCTCTCAAATATCACTTTTTTCTTTGACATTTATGAAAATGAATGTGACATTATGACTGCTATGCATCCCTAATCTCTTTTATGGAGTGGTCTTATATGAGACCAACGGATCCTACGTTACACAAAAAGAATGTTTTTAATGGGTTTGACTTTGAGTTTGAGTTGGAATTCTATTTACATATAGGATGTGTCTCATGTACTACGCCTAGAAGACCATCTCATACAAGTTTTTGCCCTCTTTTATATATGCTTTCATATTTTTCATGGAAAAAAGTGAAATATTTATGAGACCATAAGTATATCTTTTAATAAGTTGGGAGTAGTAGTTGGAGAGAGGGAATAAGTTTTTTCTTTTATAATGCTTTCAAACTGGAAAGATACAAGATTCGAACCATAAGTATATCTTTTTAACACCCTTATAAAGAGTTAAACGATACCACTAACACCCTTATAAAGAGCTATAAGCTCATGATTATGACCATAAGTATATGTTGATATTTCTCTTGACTAAAAAATTCCCTTCTTATTTTTTATATCCACATGCTTGACATCAGGACCAGCCATTTAAATTTATTTTCTAATAACAAAACTGGAGCAATTTTTTTTCTTTTTTCCGTTCAACTAACTATTACAAGAAAAAGATATGGTAAATTTTTAAAAAAAAAACATTTTCCCAACACGAAAGAGTGGATGGTGGGGGGCTACACTACATTCACCCAATATGGAAAAAAAGAAGGGCTGAAAATGAAGCATCAGAAATCTAAAAGCATCAGAAATTTACACCAATTGAGTGTGATTTTGGCCGACCACCTTTTGAACATAATGTACGTTATAATGACAAACTTGGAAACCTTCTGGTTTATGTGATTCCTTTTGGTGGGCTAATGGTTACTCAAGTCTCAAAAGTGGGTTTTAACAATTGCAGATAACCCACTTTTTCATTAATCAAAACACTGAAATTGAAATTTAGCATACCATAAACTTTAGTCACCAAAAGAAATACATTTCATGATTTCCCAGCGTATGGTATCTAAAGTCATAAGTAGCAGATTTTACAAAAGTGAAACACAAGGAGGTAGCAATATTATAAAATTATTTGACAGACAATTTTTCACTTTTAGCACAAAGTAAATAATCTTTTGTAAATTATTTGCATGTAGGCAGACCAAACCCAGTACACAACAAATGGTGAAGGGCTTTTCCATCAGTTGTGTGTGAATAGAACCTACTGAAGAAGCTCGACTGAAAGATCATTAAGCTCG